>CM033621.1:36925711-37059408 GCA_019453435.1 Rhinogobius similis | reverse complement strand
TGATAGATAGATAGATAGAAGATGATAGATAGATAGATGATAGATAGATAGATAGATAGATGATAGATAGATAGATGATAGATAGAAGATGATAGATAGATAGATAGATAGATAGATAGATAGATGATAGATAGAAGATGATAGATAGAAGATGATAGATAGATAGAAGATGATAGATAGAAGATGATAGATAGATAGATAGATAGAAGATGATAGATAGAAGATGATAGATAGATAGAAGATGATAGATAGAAGATGATAGATAGAAGATGATAGATAGAAGATGATAGATAGATAGATAGATAGAAGATGATAGATAGAAGATAGATAGATAGATAGATAGATAGATAGATAGATAGATAGAAGATGATAGAAGAAGATAGATAGATGATAGATAGAAGATGATAGATAGAAGATGATAGATGATAGATGATAGATGAGATAGATAGAAGATGATAGAAGATGAAGATGATAGAAGATGAAGATGATAGAAGATGAAGATGATAGATGATAGATAGAAGATGATAGATAGAAGATGATAGATGATAGATGATAGATGATAGATGATAGATAGAAGATGATAGATAGAAGATGATAGATAGAAGATGATAGATAGAAGATGATAGAAGATAGATGATAGATGATAGAAGATAGAAGATAGAAGATAGATAGAAGATGATAGATAGAAGATGATAGATGATAGATAGAAGATGATAGATGATAGAAGATAGATAGAAGATGATAAGATGATAGAAGATGATAGATGATAGAAGATAGATAGAAGATGATAGATGATAGAAGATAGATAGATAGAAGATGATAGATAGATAGATAGATAGAAGATGATAGATGATAGATAGAAGATGATAGATAGATGATAGATGATAGATAGAAGATGATAGATAGAAGATGATAGAAGATGATAGATAGATAGATGATAGATGATAGATGATAGATAGAAGATGATAGATAGAAGATGATAGATAGATAGAAGATGATAGAAGATAGATAGAAGATGATAGATAGAAGATGATAGAAGATAGATGATAGATGATAGATAGATGATAGATAGAAGATGATAGATAGAAGATGATAGATAGAAGATGATAGATAGAAGATGATAGATAGAAGATGATAGATAGAAGATGATAGATAGAAGATGATAGATAGAAGATGATAGATGATAGATAGATAGATAGAAGATGATAGATAGAAGATGATAGATAGAAGATGATAGATAGAAGATGATAGATGATAGATAGAAGATGATAGATAGAAGATGATAGATGATAGATGATAGATGATAGATGATAGATGATAGATGATAGATAGAAGATGATAGAAGATGATAGAAGATGATAGAAGATGATAGAAGATGATAGAAGATGATAGAAGATGAAGATGATAGAAGATGAAGATGATAGAAGATGAAGATGATAGAAGATGAAGATGATAGATGATAGATAGATAGATAGAAGATGATAGATAGAAGATGATAGATAGAAGATGATAGATGATAGATGATAGATAGATAGATGATAGATGATAGATGATAGATAGATGATAGATAGATGATAGATGATAGATAGATGATAGATAGAAGATAGATAGAAGATGATAGATGATAGATGATAGATAGAAGATGATAGATGATAGATGATAGATGATAGATAGAAGATGATAGATAGAAGATGATAGATAGAAGATGATAGATGATAGATGATAGATGATAGATAGAAGATGATAGATAGATAGATGATAGATAGATGATAGATAGAAGATAGATGATAGATAGATAGATAGATGATAGATGATAGATGATAGATGATAGATGATAGATAGAAGATGATAGAAGATGATAGATGATAGATAGAAGATGATAGAAGATGATAGAAGATGAAGATGATAGAAGATGAAGATGATAGAAGATGAAGATGATAGATGATAGATAGAAGATGATAGATAGAAGATGATAGATGATAGATGATAGATGATAGATAGAAGATGATAGATGATAGATGATAGATAGATGATAGATAGATGATAGATGATAGATAGATGATAGATAGAAGATAGATGATAGATAGATAGATAGATGATAGATGATAGATAGATGATAGATAGAAGATGATAGATAGAAGATGATAGATAGAAGATGATAGATAGAAGATGATAGATAGATAGATGATAGATAGAAGATAGATAGATAGATGATAGATGATAGATAGATAGATGATAGATGATAGATAGATAGATGATAGATAGATAGATGATAGATAGATAGATAGATAGATGATAGATAGATAGAAGATGATAGATGATAGATAGATGATAGATAGATGATAGATAGATAGAAGATAGATGATAGATGATAGAAGATAGATGATAGATGATAGATGATAGATGATAGATGATAGATGATAGATAGAAGATGATAGATAGAAGATGATAGATAGAAGATGATAGATAGAAGATGATAGAAGATAGAAGATGATAGATAGAAGATGATAGAAGATGATAGATGATGATAGAAGATAGAAGATAGAAGATAGAAGATAGATGATAGATGATAGATGATAGATAGAAGATGATAGATGATAGATGATAGATGATAGATAGAAGATGATAGATAGAAGATGATAGATAGAAGATGATAGATGATAGATGATAGATGATAGATAGAAGATGATAGATAGAAGATGATAGATGATAGATGATAGATGATAGATAGAAGATAGATGATAGATGATAGAAGATAGATGATAGATGATAGATGATAGATGATAGATAGAAGATGATAGATAGAAGATGATAGATGATAGATGATAGATAGAAGATGATAGATGATAGATGATAGATAGATAGAAGATGATAGATAGATAGATAGAAGATGATAGATAGATAGATAGATAGATGATAGATGATAGATAGATAGATGATAGATGATAGATGATAGATGATAGATAGAAGATGATAGATAGAAGATGATAGATAGAAGATGATAGATAGATAGATAGAAGATGATAGATAGAAGATGATAGATAGAAGATGATAGATAGAAGATGATAGATAGATAGAAGATGATAGAAGATGATAGAAGAAGATAGATAGATAGATAGAAGATGATAGAAGAAGATAGATAGATAGATAGAAGATGATAGAAGAAGATAGATAGATGATAGATAGATAGATGATAGAAGATAGATGATAGAAGATAGATAGATAGAAGATGATAGAAGAAGATAGATAGATAGATAGAAGATGATAGAAGAAGATAGATAGATAGATAGAAGATGATAGAAGAAGATAGATAGATAGAAGATGATAGATAGAAGATGATAGATAGAAGATGATAGATAGAAGATGATAGATGATAGATGATAGATGATAGATGATAGATAGAAGATGATAGATGATAGATAGAAGATGATAGATGATAGATGATAGATGATAGATAGAAGATGATAGATGATAGATGATAGATAGATAGATGATAGATAGATGATAGATAGAGATGATAGATAGAAGATGATAGATAGAAGATGATAGATGATAGATGATAGATGATAGATAGATAGATAGAAGATGATAGATAGAAGATAGATAGATAGATAGATAGATAGATAGATAGATAGATAGATGATAGATGATAGATAGATAGATAGATAGATAGATAGATAGAAGATGATAGAAGATGATAGAAGAAGATAGATAGATAGATAGATAGAAGATGATAGAAGAAGATAGATAGAAGATGATAGATAGAAGATGATAGATAGAAGATGATAGATAGAAGATGATAGATAGAAGATAGATAGATAGATAGAAGAAGATAGAAGATGATAGAAGATAGATAGATAGAAGAAGATAGATAGATAGAAGATGATAGATGATAGATGATAGATGATAGAAGATGATAGATGATAGATAGATAGAAGATGATAGATAGAAGATAGATAGAAGATAGATGATAGATAGATAGATAGATAGATAGAAGATGATAGATAGAAGATGATAGATAGATAGATGATAGATAGATAGATAGATAGATGATAGATGATAGATGATAGATAGATAGAAGATAGATAGATAGATAGAAGATGATAGATAGAAGATGATAGATGATAGATGATAGATGATAGATGATAGATAGAAGATGATAGATAGAAGATGATAGATAGAAGATGATAGATAGAAGATGATAGATAGAAGATGATAGATAGATAGAAGATGATAGATGATAGATGATAGATGATAGATGATAGATGATAGATGATAGATGATAGATGATAGATGATAGAAGATAGATGATAGATAGATGATAGATAGATGATAGATGATAGATGATAGATAGATAGATGATAGATGATAGATAGAAGATGATAGATAGAAGATGATAGAAGATAGAAGAAGATAGATAGAAGATGATAGATAGAAGAAGATAGATAGAAGATGAAGATGATAGATAGATAGATAGAAGATGATAGAAGATGATGAAGATAGATAGATAGAAGATAGATAGATAGAAGATAGATAGAAGATAGATGATAGATAGATGATAGATAGATGATAGATAGATAGATGATAGATAGATAGATAGATGATAGATAGATAGAAGATAGATGATAGATGATAGATGATAGATAGATGATGATAGATAGATAGAAGAAGATGATGATAGAAGATGAAGATGATAGATAGAAGATGATAGATAGAAGATGATAGAAGATAGAAGATAGAAGATAGATAGATAGATAGAAGATGATAGATGATAGATGATAGATAGAAGATGATAGATGATGATAGATGATAGATAGAAGATGATAGATAGAAGATAGATGATAGATAGATAGATAGATGATAGATAGAAGATGATAGATGATAGAAGATGATAGAAGATAGATGATAGATAGAAGATAGATGATAGATAGAAGATAGATAGATAGAAGATGATAGATAGAAGATGATAGATAGAAGATGATAGATAGAAGATGATAGATAGATAGAAGATGATAGAAGATGATAGATAGATAGAAGATGATAGAAGAAGATAGATAGAAGATGATAGAAGAAGATAGATAGATAGATAGATGATAGATGATAGATGATAGATAGAAGATGATAGAAGATGATAGAAGATGATAGAAGATGAAGATGATAGAAGATGAAGATGATAGAAGATGAAGATGATAGAAGATGAAGATGATAGATGATAGATAGAAGATGATAGATAGAAGATGATAGATAGAAGATGATAGATGATAGATGATAGAAGATGATAGATGATAGATGATAGATAGATGATAGATAGATAGATAGAAGATAGATGATAGATAGATAGATAGATAGAAGATAGATAGATAGATGATAGATAGATAGATAGATGATAGATGATAGATAGATGATAGATAGAAGATGATAGATAGAAGATGATAGATAGAAGATGATAGATAGAAGATAGATAGATAGAAGATGATAGAAGAAGATAGATAGATAGATAGATAGAAGATGATAGATAGAAGATGATAGATAGAAGATGATAGATAGAAGATGATAGATAGAAGATAGATAGATAGAAGATGATAGATAGAAGATAGATAGAAGATGATAGATGATAGAAGATAGATAGAAGATGATAGATGATAGAAGATAGATAGAAGATGATAGATAGAAGATGATAGATAGAAGATGATAGATAGAAGATGATAGATGATAGATGATAGATAGAAGATGATAGATGATAGAAGATGATAGATGATAGATAGAAGATGATAGATGATAGATGATAGATAGATAGATGATAGATGATAGATAGAAGATGATAGATAGATAGATGATAGATGATAGATAGATAGATAGATGATAGATAGATAGATAGATGATAGATAGAAGATGATAGATAGAAGATGATAGATGATAGATGATAGATAGAAGATGATAGATAGAAGATGATAGATAGATGATAGATGATAGATGATAGATGATAGATGATAGATGATAGAAGATAGATGATAGATGATAGATAGAAGATAGATAGATGATAGATAGAAGATAGATAGATAGATAGATGATAGATAGATAGATGATAGATAGATGATAGATAGATGATAGATAGAAGATAGATAGATAGATAGATAGATAGATGATAGATAGAAGATAGATAGATAGATAGATGATAGATGATAGATAGATGATAGATAGAAGATAGATAGATAGATAGATAGATAGATAGATGATAGATAGAAGATGATAGATAGATAGATAGAAGATAGATAGATAGATAGAAGATGATAGATGATAGATAGATAGATAGATAGATGATAGATAGATAGATAGATAGATAGATAGATGATAGATAGAAGATGATAGATGATAGATGATAGATAGAAGATGATAGATGATAGAAGATGATAGATGATAGATAGAAGATGATAGATGATAGAAGATAGATAGAAGATGATAGATAGAAGATGATAGATGATAGATGATAGATGATAGATAGAAGATGATAGATAGATGATAGATAGATAGATGATAGATAGATAGATAGATGATAGATAGATAGATGATAGATGATAGATAGATAGATGATAGATGATAGATAGATAGATGATAGATAGATGATAGATAGATAGATAGATAGATAGATAGATAGATAGATAGATAGATAGATAGATAGATAGAAGATGATAGATGATAGATGATAGATAGATAGAAGATGATAGATAGAAGATGATAGATAGAAGATAGATAGATGATAGATGATAGATGATAGATAGATGATAGATAGATGATAGATGATAGATAGATAGATAGATAGATGATAGATGATAGATGATAGATGATAGATGATAGATGATAGATAGAAGATGATAGATAGAAGATGATAGATAGAAGATGATAGAAGATGATGATAGATGATAGATAGATAGAAGATAGAAGATGATAGATAGAAGATAGATAGAAGATAGATAGATGATAGATAGAAGATAGAAGATAGATGATAGATAGAAGATAGAAGATAGATGATAGATAGAAGATGATAGATAGAAGATGATAGATAGATAGATAGATAGATAGATAGATAGATAGATGATAGATGATAGATGATAGATGATAGATAGAAGATGATAGATAGAAGATGATAGATAGAAGATGATAGATAGAAGATGATAGATAGAAGATGATAGATAGAAGATGATAGATGATAGATGATAGATAGAAGATGATAGATAGAAGATGATAGATAGAAGATGATAGATAGAAGATGATAGAAGATAGATAGATAGAAGATGATAGAAGATAGATAGATAGAAGATGATAGATGATAGATAGATAGAAGATGATAGATAGAAGATGATAGATGATAGATGATAGATAGAAGATGATAGAAGATGATAGAAGATGATAGAAGATAGATAGAAGATGATAGATGATAGATAGATAGATAGAAGATGATAGATGATAGATGATAGATAGAAGATGATAGATAGAAGATGATAGATGATAGATGATAGATGATAGATGATAGATAGAAGATGATAGATAGAAGATGATAGATAGAAGATGATAGATAGAAGATGATAGAAGATAGAAGATGATAGAAGATAGAAGATGATAGATAGAAGATAGAAGATGATAGATGATGATAGAAGATAGAAGATAGAAGATAGAAGATAGATGATAGATGATAGATAGAAGATGATAGATGATAGATAGAAGATGATAGATGATAGAAGATAGATAGATAGATAGATGATAGATAGAAGATGATAGATGATAGATGATAGATAGAAGATGATAGATAGAAGATGATAGATGATAGATGATAGATGATAGATAGATAGAAGATAGATAGATAGATAGAAGATAGATGATAGATGATAGAAGATAGATGATAGATAGATAGATGATAGATGATAGAAGATGATAGATAGAAGAAGATAGATAGATAGAAGAAGAAGATGATAGATAGATAGAAGATGATAGAAGATGAAGATGATAGAAGATGAAGATGATAGAAGATGAAGATGATAGAAGATGAAGATGATGATGATAGAAGATGATAGATGATAGATAGAAGATGATAGATGATAGATGATAGATGATAGATAGAAGATGATAGAAGATGATAGATGATAGATGATAGATAGAAGATGATAGATGATAGATGATAGATAGAAGATAGATGATAGATGATAGATGATAGATAGAAGATGATAGATAGAAGATGATAGATGATAGATGATAGATAGATGATAGATAGAAGATAGATAGATAGATAGATAGAAGATGATAGATGATAGATGATAGATAGATAGATGATAGATGATAGATAGATAGATAGAAGATAGATAGATAGATAGATGATAGATAGAAGATGATAGATAGAAGATGATAGATGATAGATGATAGATAGAAGATGATAGATAGATGATAATGATAGATGATAGATAGATGATAGATAGATGATAGATAGATGATAGATAGAAGATAGATAGATGATAGATAGATAGATAGATAGATAGATAGATGATAGATAGAAGATGATAGATAGAAGATGATAGATAGAAGATGATAGATAGAAGATGATAGATGATAGATGATAGATGATAGATGATAGATGATAGATAGATGATAGATAGATGATAGATGATAGATAGATAGATGATAGATAGATAGATAGATAGATGATAGATAGAAGATAGATAGATAGATAGATAGAAGATAGATAGATAGATAGAAGATGATAGAAGAAGATAGATAGATAGATAGAAGATGATAGAAGAAGATAGATAGATAGATAGAAGATGATAGATAGAAGATGATAGATAGAAGATGATAGATAGAAGATGATAGAAGATAGAAGATGATAGATGATGATAGAAGATGATAGATAGATAGATAGATAGATAGAAGATGATAGATGATAGATGATAGATGATAGATGATAGATAGAAGATGATAGATAGAAGATGATAGATGATAGATGATAGATAGAAGATGATAGATGATAGAAGATGATAGATGATAGATAGATAGATAGAAGATAGATGATAGATAGATAGATAGATGATAGATAGATAGATGATAGATAGAAGATGATAGATAGATAGATAGATAGATAGAAGATGATAGATGATAGATAGATGATAGATGATAGATAGATGATAGATAGATGATAGATAGAAGATAGATGATAGATAGATAGATAGATGATAGATGATAGATAGATGATAGATAGAAGATGATAGATAGAAGATGATAGATAGAAGATGATAGATAGAAGATGATAGATGATAGATGATAGATAGAAGATGATAGATAGATAGATGATAGATAGATAGAAGATGATAGATGATAGATAGATGATAGATGATAGATAGATAGATAGATGATAGATGATAGATGATAGATAGAAGATAGATAGAAGATAGATAGATAGATGATAGATGATAGAAGATAGATAGATAGATGATAGATAGATAGATAGATAGATAGATAGATAGATGATAGATAGATAGAAGATGAAGATGATAGAAGATGATAGATAGAAGATGATAGATAGAAGATGATAGATGATAGATGATAGATGATAGATAGAAGATGATAGATGATAGATAGATGATAGATAGATGATAGATGATAGATAGATAGATGATAGATAGAAGATAGATAGATGATAGATAGATAGATGATAGATGATAGATAGAAGATGATAGAAGATGATAGATGATAGATAGAAGATGATAGATGATAGATGATAGATGATAGATAGAAGATGATAGATGATAGATGATAGATAGATGATAGATAGATGATAGATAGATGATAGATGATAGATAGATAGATGATAGATAGATGATAGATAGATGATAGATAGAAGATAGATAGATAGATAGATAGATAGATAGATGATAGAAGATGATAGATAGATAGATGATAGATAGATAGATAGATGATAGATAGAAGATGATAGATAGAAGATGATAGATAGATAGATAGATAGATAGATAGAAGATAGATAGATAGAAGATAGATGATAGATGATAGATAGATGATAGATAGAAGATGATAGATGATAGAAGATAGATAGAAGATGATAGATAGAAGATGATAGATGATAGATAGATGATAGATAGAAGATAGATGATAGATGATAGAAGATGATAGATGATAGATAGAAGATGATAGATGATAGATGATAGATGATAGATAGAAGATGATAGATAGATAGATGATAGATGATAGATGATAGATGATAGATAGATGATAGATAGATGATAGATAGAAGATAGATAGATAGATAGATGATAGATAGATAGATGATAGATAGATAGATGATAGATGATAGATGATAGATGATAGATGATAGATAGATAGATGATAGATGATAGATAGATAGAAGATGATAGAAGATGATAGATAGAAGATGATAGATAGAAGATAGATGATAGATGATAGATGATAGATGATAGATGATAGATGATAGATAGAAGATGATAGAAGATGATAGAAGATGATAGAAGATGATAGAAGATGATAGAAGATGAAGATGATAGAAGATGAAGATGATAGAAGATGAAGATGATGATGATAGAAGATGATAAGAAGATGATAGAAGATGATAGATAGATAGATGATAGATGATAGATAGATAGATGATAGATAGATAGATGATAGATAGATAGATAGATAGATAGATAGATAGATAGATAGATAGATAGATAGATGATAGATGATAGATGATAGATAGATAGACGGCGGACGGACGGATGACGGACGGACGGATTTGACGAGGACGGACGGACGGACGGACGGACGGACGGACGGACAGACAGACAGACAGACAGACAGACAGACAGACAGACAGACAGACAAGCTGGAGCTGTTGTCTGGAGGAATGGACTGACAGTCACTGAGCATTTGTTGGGTCGTGAGAATTCCCTTTTCAAAGCTAAAGCTAATCTCAGAAAACATGAGATTTAGGGATTTGTAACAAGGTCAAAAGTCTAGGTGTAATGTCTATAAAATTACGATAAATATGTTTTTCATTTGTGGGTTTAAGATACAAACTTCTCCGCATTCACCCCGGGATGGAGGATTTTACTGAAAATAAGTGGGTTACTGCTTTCTTTTTTGTTTTAAGTGTCCCGGAGTTCCCTTTTATCAGATGAATGACAAAAATTAATAAATGAAGAAGACCGCGCCAACCTTGAGAGATTGACACAACTAGGGATTGGCAATTTTTTTTTAGTATCACAATTATTTTATGAAGAAATTTAAGGGATCATATGATTATTGATCATATGTTTTTGATACACATTTAGATTATTTACTTAATTTTCGATTCTCTTTCATCCAGTATGTGATCATTTTTATGAAATCAAACTTTCTGAATCATAAAGTAAAGTAAATTTGACACAAACAGCCAGATAAAAATAAATAAATACATTAAGGTTTACTTTTTTGGAGTGAATTGAATTGAAATTACTGTAATTTTTCTTCTACAATTTTTAAGCTTTACTTTTTATTACTATATTGTGACCTGCATAATCTGAATTTTTGACCAATTAAAAAAATGCACAATATGGTGATTTAAAGTGCCTCTGACAGGTTGGACTACTCATTTGACTAAAATGCAGTTAAGATAAATATATTTCAATGTTTGCTAAAATGCTGTTCAAATTTTATCCCAATTAAGCAATTTTTCAGGTTTTTAATTTCACTTCCTGGTTGTAAATGATGACATCACACTAGGAAATTAGAAAGTACACTGGGCAAAAACTGATGTTAGATATTTTTTTAATTTGACAAATACAAATACACATGAAAGCCTTTATTTCGTTGAATTAATGTTTAAAGGGTCAAAAAAGTAGTCTCTTTTATGTAAATTATGCATAACCTTTGTCTCCCCAGTGTGATGTCATCAGTCTGTTTACTTCCTGTAATTTTCAACATATTTTTCCATTTTCTCTACAAACAGCTACTTGATTGATGTAAAACTATCATTTATATTTACAACAGGTATTAATACCCCAGTTTAGTTGTTTTTTTAGGTTTTAAATTTTACTCTCGGTTGTAAAGTATGACATCACACTAGGAAATTACCATAGCAACCACACTGTACAGTGGCCAAAACTCCTCTAACGTCACAGATTTTGTTCATTTGACAAAGAAAAACACATGTGAACACCTTTATTTTGTTGAATCAAAGTTTAAAGGGTCAAAAAAGTAGTTTATTTTTTGTAAATTAGGCATAACCTTTGTCTCCACAGCGTGATGTCATCAGTTTGTTTACTTCCTGTAATTGTCAACAGATTTTTCAACTTTTCTCCACAAATAGCGACTTGATTGGTGTAAAACTATAATTTATATTTACACAAAGTATTAATGCACTGAATAAAGTTAAAATTAGAAAATCATAAAAACCTGTCACACGCACTTTAATGTGACACTCATCTCTTACTTTAGTCGTGGCAGATGTGACCAGGTTCACTCGTTGGTCGGCTTTGCGCAGCTCGTGGTGACTCGCCGAAGCGTTGGTGAAGATCTCCACTCCATCCAGACTCATGTCAATGTGGGGACTGGAAAAGACGCACAAAATATAAAGTAAAGAACAGAAACTAAGGGCGCCCTCTGCTGGTGTTTACCTGCTGGGACTCCACAGCTCATGGCAGATCTCGGAGCCGATACACGTGTCTTTAGTGGACAGCACGCAGTCTCCGAACGGCACTGTTTCCTAAAGATAATAAACGTCAATATTAGGTTTTATTTCATTTTGAGGATATTTGATGTTCACATTCTAAATAAATGTACCTGTCCGGTTACTTCCTGGATCATTCGGGGAAGAAAATAATCCTCAACCTGCCTTAAAAACAAAAGAAAAGACAATGTTAATAACTGTAAAATATAAAAGACCTTCATTTTTGAAAAGTTATACATTTTATTGTCTCAGTGAATAATAGTAAAGAGGACACACAGTATGACATGATATTCAAATTTCAAACTTAATTTCGATACTAAATAATTGACTCGATGCCGATTTTAATGCCACAATGATGAAAATAAAAAATAAAAACACATAGATAATAGTAATTTTCAGCACAAAATAGTAGTACTTTTTGTTACCATGCGATTTTGATAAAGTTCAAGACTTTCAATACGAGATAAAGTATTAATTAGTTTATGCAGGAGACGTCATGACATTTTGAATTTTAGCAGTGAGTACCAAAAATACATAGTCAGTGGTGAGTTATGGGATTTTCTCCTGTAAAAGCTCAAAATCAACTAAAATGTGAAAAAGATGCAATAGTCTGATAACAAATATTGAAGTCTATTGAGCTTATTCTGCCCCGCCCACTTTTGCAGTTTTTTGCACTTTTGTTGTAAACGCACTTCTGTTTGACGAGAACTCTGTTAAAGCTAATGATGAACGAGGGACAAGTCTCGCCGCTAAAATGTTACATAAAGTAGATTGATTTGTGTAAAATGTTTAATGAACACGAGCAACAACAAGTCACAACGCAACGATTTCCTGGTCAGTCTGAAAACGGCTTTTTAGTCCATGTAGAACTTATTTTCTGTTGAGCTCGTCTGCTCCGTGTAAACTAATACAACGGAAACAAGACGGCGGCGCATAAGGCAACTTCAGGAATAAGGTGAATAACTCTGCTAAATATGTAGTTTGTGCCTAACATCTAAAAAAGAGAAAATCAAGTAAACAGTTGTAGAAAACCAGATAAACAACAGGAACAATACAGTTAAAGGTCCCATATTCTGCTATTTTGCCCTTTACACAGTCTATTCTAAGGGCTTTGTTGATAAATGTTTGCGTTGTGCAATATCCATAACATAACAGTTTCCAAAAAACACCCATTTCTTGGACTGGCCCCCCTCCTTGTAAAAGCAAACGGCTCACTCTGAGATCTGACCCCCCCGAACAGAGAGCAGGCTGCCCCCCCCGCCCAACCCGCGTGCCCCCCCCCGCCCAACCCGCGCGCCTCCCCCGTCCAACCCGCGCGCCTCCCCCTCCCAACCTATGCCGAAGCCTAGAGCGGAGATGGTGCACATGCACCGTGTGCTCCGGTAAACAGCGATACACAAACACTGGAATAAACATTTTATCCGTCCTGACGGTGCGTCGTGCTGAGTCCTACGTCCTGGATCTGACCTGGAGTTTGACGTGCTCCAGGACCTCGACGACGGACGTTGCCGTTTGGTAAATAACAAGCTAACTCTTCGATCTGTCGTATCCATCGTGTAATTACTGTGTAGCATTAGCATTAGCTGTTTTTATTATTGCGGCTGCGCGCTTCCTGGAGGCGTGGCTTAAACACCGCGTCATCCTGGTGAGGAGCCCCCATCTGCTGCTCAGCCGAGGGGGACGGAAAAGACAGTTCTCTAGCGAAAACATGCGGGAATCAATCAAAAAACCACTTTGGGCACAACATACGAGGCCCAAATAGCACTGTAGGAAGGTTAAAACCTCTGCAAAGTCGATTTTGCATGTTATGGGACCTTTAACGCTCACATTTATCACTGACACAGACTTTTGATCACACAGTTGAACTCATTTATCTTTCTGTCTGTCTCCTTAAATAACAGTCTGAGAACAATTGAGTGCTGCGAAACTCAATTGTTGTGGGGCAGTTGAAATGTCATTTATCTCCCCGTGCCATTAACAAACAAGCACGCTAAGCTCTGCACAGTCGTAACAACAACAACAACAGAGAAACTACTTTCAGTTGACCTTTACCGTATAAAGTTGATTTGAGCAAAACAAAAGCTCCACAGACAGAAAATTAGGCCAAAGAAAAGCAAAGAAAGACGCATCGGTTTGTGCTGCACATAATTCTGCTGCTCGAGTCAGAACGTTGAGGAGCTATTTTCAAATAAAAAGAGTAGATCTGCATAAAATCTAAAAATCTATCGCAAGGTTTGACGAGCCTCTCTCTGTTCAGTCACACACAATCAGTTACTTCTTTAACCACAGCTGCCCTGGGACAAACTGACGCAAGTAAAGGCTGCCATTCACACACCACATTCAAACATAGGCCAAGTGTTTTGCCCAAGGACACAACAACAGTTTGTACTCATTGGCATTGAGATCAAAGAAAAAAAAGTATATTATTTTGTGGGAATATTGACCTTTAACAAAATATTCTCATTATCAAAAAAACAACAACAGTATTGACAGTATTATTCTGCCCCGCCCACTTTTGCGGTTTTTTGCACTTTTGTTGTAAACGCACTTCCGTTTGACGAGAACTCCGTTAAAGCTAATGATGAACGAGGGAAAAGTCTCGCCGCTAAAATGTTACATAAAGTAGATTGATTTGTGTAAAATGTTTAATGAACACGAGCAACAACAAGTCAACAACGCAACGATTTCCTGGTCAGTCTGAAAACGTCTTTTTAGTCCATGTAGAACTTATTTTCTGTTGAGCTCGTCTGCTCCGTGTAAACTAATACAACGGAAACAAGACGGCGGCGCGTACGGCAACTTCAGGAATAAGGTGAATTGTGGACTTCAGACTACAGTCAAAAAATCTATACCGAGTCTGATACAAATCCACATTAAAGCCAGTATTGATTATTATCTCACAAAAATAGATAAAAAACACATAAACTGCACTCATCTTGATCTATTTCAGGACTATTATAACGTCAGTATTATTTTGTGTTAAAAGTAATCTTCTGCTGAAAGGAAGGGTGTTTTTTATAATCATTGTGTCATCAAAATCAGTCTCGAGTATCAAGCTTTTTCTTTCAAATGAAAACGTGTAAATTGTGAATTGTAACGACACGACTTCAGACCTGGTTTGGTTCCAGGGCGAGAACCAGCGCAGCTCTCTGTGAACCCCAACGTTGGCCATCAGCATCTTTGGTCGGATCAGAAGAATCTTCCTACGGCAAAAAATTAAAAGGAAATGAATACTTGAAAACATGCAGAGGTGCGTGCAGAAGCCAAACAATATATTCAAGTAAGAGTAATGTCATTTCAAAATAATATTACAAGTAGAAGTAAGACAATATTAGAGAAAACTACTATTGAAGTAACAATAATTGTAAGTAAGCCTCGACATAACATCTGATTTATGAACTAAAGAAGGGCAGAACAGCAAATAAGGCAAATAAGACACAAAAATGAGAAAAAGTCATTTTGTCACTTCTAGACTTCCTCACAGTGAAAAGAGTAACCAAAACATTTACTCAAGCATGAGAATAGTTACTTCAAACAAAATATTACCAGGATATATTGGTAGGAGTAAAAGTTTGCAGTCTGAAAACTACTACTAAGTTTTTTGTTTTTCTTTCTGTAATAGTAACAGTAAAAAGAGCTCTACAACTAGGGCTGCACGAGACTGGAAATTATTGTGATATTGCGATACGGCTATTAAGATCTGCGATATCGATATTATTGCAGTATTTAAATAGACTTTTTGACAAAGTCTGAAACTAATGAATATTTTAGCAGTCACTCGTCATCGATTATTTCTATTGTAGATTGAGACTTTGAATAAACTAACATTTTTAATCAAATAAATGTTGAAATATTGTGAATGAAGCTTCTAGAGAGAGAAAATAAAGTGTATAATTGAGCAAAATCAGAAACGGTCTGTTCTTTTTTGCCATTTTTCTTTAATAATGTCACTGTCTTTGTTATAAAAGTCTTTCAGTTTGTGTTTTAGAGTCTGTTTAGTCCAAAGAACAACGACCATCATCAAAATACAACTGCAATTATTGTTTATAGTCGACTACAATTATTCTACTAATTGTTGCAGCCCTATTTTTGATGCAATAATGTCTGTTATATTAAAATAAAAAACAACAAATAAAAAACTGAGGCTAATTTAGTTTGAAAAAGCTAGATTTTAGTCATGATTTTCTCTTTTCATTTTCAAAACAGAACATTTCTATCAGATGAAGACTTTGGTGTTACTGCCATACATTTTGTTTATTGTGATATCGTTATTGCGTCACACAATATTGCGATATCGATACTTTTGCGATGTATTGTGCAGCCTTACTACCAACATCTGAAAACACTGAAATAGTAAAAGTAAAGCAGGAAAGTAAAGTCCTACCTGTTGAGGAAGATGACTCTGCAGTTGTAGCGCACGTTGTGATGCATGATGGGCCTAAAACAACAAGAATGAAACAAAACAGCCTGAATCATTACTTTTATTAAAATATATAGAGCTGCAACAAACTGTCATTTTCGTAATCGATTAGTCTTAAAGAGATTATTCTTTAAATGTTCACAAAATTTGACCCAGACGCAGGGTTTGTACAACTTTTCAAAGACAATATTCAAGGACTTTTCAAGCACCTTACTAGAAAAACATACTACTAGACTTGTACGTTTTTTCCAGCACGTTTATACTTAAAGTGCGTATGAAAGGTTTTTATGATTTTCTAATTTTGACTTCATTCAGTGTATTAATACATTGTGTAAATACAAATTATAGTTTTACACCAATCAGGTCGCCATTTGTGGAGAAAAGTTGACAATTACAGGAAGTAAACAAACTGATGACATCACACTGGGGAAACAAAGGTTATGCATAATTTACACAAAATAAACTACTTTTTTGACCCTTACACTTTGATTCAACAAAATAAAGGTGTTCACATGTGTTTTTCTTTGTCAAATGAACAAAATCTGTGACTTTAGAGGAGTTTTGGCCAATGTACAGTGCGGTTGCTGCGGTTGCTATGGTAATTTCCTAGCGTGATGTCATACTTTACAACCAGGAAGTAACATTTAAAACCTAAAAAACAGATAAACTGGGGTTAAATTTGTAAAGATTTTAGTACAAATTTGAATATATTTATCTTAACTGCATTTTAGTTAAATGTGTTTTTCAACCTGTCATACGCACTTTAACTTGGCCCCAACGCATCGCTGATTTTTGCGTCTGTGAGATCACGATGTTTGGTGAAATTTGCTTTGTTGGGTGTGTGAAATTTTTGGGAAAATCAGATGCAATTTACTGTATTTTAGAAAGTTGCATAAATGAGCTTGTAACTCATAAAATGAAAAATATGAGTGCGTAAACGGCTCGTTTACAGCTCATTCACACCGTTCAGCTCATTTTAGTTTAGAGTACTTCAAAACTATAAATTGGAGACGACTGACGCTCTTAACTGTCAAAATGCAGAGGACACAGACGAGCGAATTTACATTTCAAGCATTTTCGGGTAATTCAAGGACTTTCCCAACCTTAAAAACAAGTAAAATTCAAACATTTTCAAGGATTTCAAGCGCCCGTACAAACCCGGCAGATGAAGCTGAAGCATTTGAGGATCCTGGTGGAGAACATTTGTGGATGAGAGTGTTTTCCTACACTACATTTACAAATTTTCTTAATTGTTTTAATGCGAATTCGGCTCAATTTGAGTCATAAAACGTATTTTTTCAATTCAAGGCATGTTTTGGAATCTGTGTATAGACCAGTGAACAATTATTTGAGATTAGTTGACAATTATTTCAATAGTGACTAACTTGTTGCAGCCTTAAAAATATCCTTTGGGTCCTGAGGGAAATGAAAGCATACTCGTTAGTTTGGCATGAGAAGTATCAAACATAAAGAGCTAAATTTAAACAGTAAATTGAGCTATGTGTTTATTTTTATTCTTTGCTTTATAAAACGTGAAAATAAGTACATTAAAGGGAACATATTATACTTTTTTGAGCTTTTAACCATGTTCTAACAATGTTCTGTCATCAAAAACATACCCGGAGTTGCATTTAGCTTCATTCACGCTAGTTTGAGGAACGCTAGTAAGAAAATCCTCTCCCTCCGAGCGTCAACAACACTCCCTGCGGAACTCCCTCGATCCGTGAAGTTTTTTTTCCAAATTTAGACGTCACTTATCCGAGAATCTTCTGCTGTTTTAAGTCCTTAACGATTTAAACACGATCACTGCAAACTAACCAGCTCACTCGCATTTATCATGCTAAGTCTGTGAAAACGCTGTGCAGTCAGTAGATGGCGCCTAAACTCAGTAAATGTCAGGGCAAACAGAACCAGATACAGATGATGATTTTGTTTTCAGAAACTTTTTAGTTCTAAAACATGAAATGCCAAACTTAAGGTAATAAAGAGCCTGTTTAAAGGCTAATAACAATATAAAAATGCATAATATTTTCACTTTAACTCAACTCACATGCCCACGTCACAGATGATGTCCTGAGTGACTGGAGACTCCAAAAGTTTTCGGAGAACTTCAAAACTGTGCAGCAAAGTGTCCGACTCGTAATAATGGTCCGCACAGCCGTAACCACTGAAACACAGACAAGTAAATGAAAAAAATGAAAGAAGAAAGCGGTAGTTTGAATGTTTCTAATCTCAAGAGTTAGTTTCAAAATCAACAATAACTGACAAACAGAAAAATAGAGCTTTTTATTGATTTTTCTGGCCCTGGATTCCTTTGTGTTTTTAAAGTCTATGTGACAGGTTCTCAGAATGTTCTAATTATGACTTAGTTTGGTGGGAGGGCACTTGTGGTAAATATTTATCATAGATCATCATACATCATATCATACATTTGTGAAGTTGCAGTTTGTGAAGAAATTTTGAAAAATAAAAGTTTCAAATGACAGGAAGTAGTGCTGAATGAAAACCCTCTGTGACGTCATCAAAAAGCGACGTGCCTTTGACAATACAGATACAGTTTACACCCAACTGACACATCATTCAACAAAATAAAGTTGTGGTCGGGTTTTATTATTATTCAACTAATTACTATTGTGTAATTTACATTGATTTTGGACCTTGTTTTCAAAATGGTTGCTAGGTAACAGTTGTGGAATTACCTCTATTGACCTTATTCTGCCCCGCCCACTTTTGCTGTTTTTTACACTTTTGTTGTAAACGCACTCCCGTTTGACGAGAACTCCGTTAAAGCTAATGACGAACGAGGGAAAAGTCTCACCGCTAAAATGTTACATAAAGTAGATTGATTTGTGTAAAATGTTTAATGAACACGAGCAACAACAAGTCAACAACGTACCGATTTCCTGGGTGACCTGAAAACGTCTTTTTAGTCCATGTAGAACTTATTTTCTGTTGAGCTCGTCTGCTCCATGTAAACTAATACAACAGAAACAAGATGGCGGCGAGTACGGAAACTTCTGGAATTAGGTGAATTGTGTAATTTACATGGATTTTGGACCTTGTTTTCAAAATGGTTGCTAGGTAACAGTTGTGGAATTACCTCTATTGCGTTCAAGACAACTGGGAAGTCGGTTATTTCCCACTTGAAAGATACGAGTTCCGACTTCAGAGCGTTCCAGCTGAATTAACTCGTATGTAAACAATTTGGCTAATGCTGACTGTAAATAACAGATTCATTTCGGATTTCTCCTGTAACAAATGTTTACATGTTTTTTGTGGCGGTTGATCGCTCACGTTCCCTTCCTGTGATGATTATTATCGCTGTAACACGTGTTGATCTCGTGTGTGAAGTGGCAGTCTCTCGACCAGCTCCCAGGTCACAGGGGGATTTACCAGTTTGAGTGCGTTCCGGGGCATTTTTTCAAGTGGGAGGTGGGAAATATCCCAGTTACCAGTTGCCTGGAACGCAGCATATTTATTGCTCATGTTCAACCAGGAAGTAACATTATAAACATTATGAAAACTGTCAAACTGGGGACAAACAGGCAAAATGTTTAGTAAAATCTTAAATATAATCATGTTCACTACGTTTTAGTGAAATGTGTCATCCAACCTGTCATCTAGACTTTAAGTGTGTTGTGTGTTGTGTGTTGTGTGTGGACACGTTTGTGAGATCCAAGTGGAGAATGTTGTTTGACTTGTATTAGTTTGTCAGCTGCCAGTGTCATACAAAGAAACGCGAGACTTTAATTGGTTTGAATGAATGAAGCAATGTATAAAAATAGTTCAGTAATAAAATGTTACCATATTTCAAGCTCAGGTCCAAGTCTGTATTTGGCTCCTTTAGCTTTAGCGACTTCTACACCTGTAAAACAAAACAGCACACAATTAAGACAAAACAAAACAAAGTATTTATTGTAATAAGAAGAACATATTTTAAATAACTTGTCTGGGTTAAGAAAAGTTAATAAACAAAAACAAAACAAAAAAATAAAATCAATCAGTTGGCTGTATCACCAAACCATTATCCCGTTTATTAATTAAACCATTAAACCATAAGATTATAATCTTATACTTGTTCATAACAAGTATAAGATTGTACATAAATATACAGTAGGCCACCTGTCACAACTTGTTAATGATATGGAGTGACTGAATTTAATTTTGAATAATTTTAATATTTGGTACTACTTTTTGTTCACTATGAATAAGTCATTTTTCATTACGAAGGTGTAGTTATTATAAAGTGGTACTTCATGACACTTTACTTACACTTTACTGCAAGTTAGTTTCTATTGATTATTGAAAATGTGCTTTTCTTTAATGGGTTTTATAAGTTTAAATTGATAAAAGTACACACATAAATTGAAGTAGGTATGATGGAGTTCACTGCAAAAGTATAAAATGCATAAAATGTTGAAAATTCTCTAAAGGAGGCTAAATGAAGTATATCATAACACATTTTCAATCATTAACTGAAATCTGATCAAAACGTTAATGGTTTAAAGTCTTTACAATGAAAAAACAAACAATAAGTTTGCTTTTCTTTAACAAAGGACAGATTCTCTCCCCTCACAATTGTATATGAGGTCCACAAAAAGAATCTCTATATATAGCATGAACAAATATTGCGTGGGACAATATTTCTGTGTGCATATTGCCAGCTATACCTTAAAATTTTGCCCTAATCAAAATGCTAAATCATAATTCTCTACTGAATAAACAAATAAATACAATTATAAATGTCTTTAAATCATCTTAGTCGTTTTCTTTTGCCAAAACCACCTTGATTTTTACTCTTTTATGATATTCTGAGTCTAATCCCAGTTTCTCCATTATTATTATTATATGATTATTGTTATTTTCTACTTCACTTTTGCCTTTGCTGACCTTTTTACAAACTTTTAAAGGGTTTATAGATTTATTAAGTTCACTTGTGCATGTGACTTTTAGGTTATGCAACTGCTCTGCTGCTAAAAACAAGCGTATACTGGTCAGTTCTATTTCCAAAACTACACACACGTAACTTGGGTTATATAACAATTCAACATTATAAAACCTATGCACTTACTTTGCAAAATCCTCTCCAAGTTTCCTTCGAAGTCCAGAGCCCACTGGTTCAAGGAGCAGGTCGCTAATGTCACTTTACGACCCATTTTCTTCACTTTCGCTGCAAAAAACTACAGAAGTGCGAATAAACTAAAGAGGAGCTCGGCTAAAACAGCGCTGACAGTGGATCCAAACGCTTTTATTTGATTCTAAAGAGGACTGACAGGAGTAAAGCCGAGTAAAACTGACTTAAAGCATGAATGAACTGAGCGCTCTTGTTCTACGCTCAAACAGACAGTCTTCATGTGGTGCTCAGAGCTGCAGCGCCATCTATCTGTGAATGTGGCGAACTGTTCAAACACAAAACGTTTCACCAGCAAAAAACAAACATAAACGAAAAACTTTGCCTGCATAAACACAAGGGAAAAAATATGTCCATTACATGTTTGTCCTTATCTTATGTTTTCATATAAAAATAATGCTTTTTGCATATTTAACAGATACAGAGGGATTTTAGATAGGCCTGTCTCGTTCAGCATTTGTAAACTATTAGTAAACTGTGTTTTCCTCCAGGTTTCTCTCTCCTTCCCACTATATTTTTGTACCTTTTCCCTCACAGAAGGAGAGTCAACAATGTTGGAAAGTAAATCAATACATGTACCAAAAAAATACATACTCAGAATACTTATTTTGAGTAACTCTATTCTGGTAGTTATTCTTTCTTTTGGTGGTGTTCAGAATACACTTACTTTCTACGTTGTGGTATATTTGATCATGAAATCTGGGCTTCAAACTGCACTGAATTAGTGACGGAAACATAGAAAAAATGCAGATCTTATAGCGAGAGCGTGCACTTTTTCCTTCTCTAATTTAGGTTAACTTATCTTATAAATAAATGCGCAACACATGTTAAAATATATATATCTGTTATAATTATGTTATGTTTTCCCTCTGTAATATAATGCAATTTAATATGAAAATATTATAAGTATTCAGAATATAATACTCTACTTGGTCTAACAGTGTACGTTACGAAATACATTTGATGCAATTATTAAGTATTCTCTCACTAAATACGTTACAGACATATGGCTCAGTTCCTCTTGTTTTCTGAAGCTTGTTCCTCATTGACTGGCAAAAATGAGACATTTTGTGAAATAATTTTGTGCAATGATGGATCTTTTGGACCCTTTCCCCAGGAAGCCAGGGGGCCATTTGGACATTTGTACCACAGCATTGGTTTAACACTTATAAATGAATAAATAGTAAAGATTTCAGTTTATTTATTGTGTGTGATTTGTCAAAGATAAGTCTTAGCCAGTTGGATAAATGTTTCTACTTTTCTATTTTTGTGTATATAAAAATACATTAAAGAGGGCTGTATCATGCTTCTTCTTGTTCTTATTTTTTGTTTTTTGAATTAAAAGGACCAAACAAACAAACAAACAAACAAAATCACTGTAACAAGCACTAATAAATGGAGGAAAAGAGCCAGAGATTCAAAATGCTACAGGTCTGGATTTAATGGAGGACAATGTATTGACTTAAATATGATTAACTGAACTTAACAAATAAAAATATAAGACGCAGAGATCAAAATACAAAGCATGAAGTTTATTTCTCTCAAACATGCAGGTGCTGATGACAATAAAGTGTTTGGCTACAAAGCTACTGAAGGCAACTGATTAAACAGATCGTGTGTTTGCAGTGTACAGTCTGTGGCCTTAAAGGAGCACTATGTAACTTTTCCGGTGGAGGGTAAACAGCCAGAAAGTTACACAGTGCACCTTTAAGGACATGAATGTGTTGATAACCATGAACCTGAAAAAATGTGCTCGTTTCACATACATAGAATACAATGACAAGGCAACAATCCAATTTCCCCCCAGTCACACAAAGAATAAATAAAAATAAATTATGTACACGTTCAAAAAAGTGGATTAAAATGTAACACAAAACACTTACAGCTTACATTGTGACAAATGTATGCGTATTAGCCCTGTTGAAAAGTCAAAAAAGGCAACATAAATATAAAATGTACATTAGGTTTCCAGCATTTAACGTATATAAACAATCGAAGAAGGTGATCTCAAAGTGGTTCCCACACTAAATATTGTGCATTTTATGATAAGTAAGATGAAAAAGTGACTCAACGTGACAGCTAAATGTATGAGAGTTAAATGCGGCAGTGGTGCAGTGGGTTAAGCGGCCGCTAACGGACTGAAAGGTTGTCGGTTCCATGCTCGATATGTTCCTGGAAGCGCAAAAACAAGCGAATCTAAAATAAAAAGCTTGAGAACTACATGTTCGTAGTTTTCGACAACCTCCAAATGCGTCGTGACTTTAAATTGACGGTGTAAATGCATAAAATTAGCTCGGTAAGATATTAAAATGGTCCAAAATGTATGCATCTCGTTCATAAGAAACTGTTAATCTAAATGATTGAAGACACACACGGCTGTACATCCACAGTTTTAGTTCAAATATTTAAATGTTTCTTCTCAAAATTGATATTGAGGGAGTTCTATCCAAGGCATGTCCTGTTTACAGATTCCTACATATATAATTAGTGTAAAATTAAGTCCCCTTTAGTCCTGGTTTAGTCCTGGGTTTAGACCTGGTTAAATTCTTGGGAGTTGGATGAAGGGAAATGTATTTAAGTCCTGTTTTATTACAATTTACACAGTGTTTAATCATAGTTTGAGTTTAGGTTTGATCTTGAATCATAGCTTGGTCCAGATTTGGCTTGTTTTAGTTTTTGTTTAATCCATGTTAAATCCAGGTTTATATTTAGATTTGATCAAGACAAGTCCTGGTTTAGTCATCTATTAGTCCTGGTTTGGTCCTGATTTAGACCTGGTTTAGTCCAATTTGCATCCTGGTTTGGCTTGGTGGTTTATTATTATAATTTGGTTTATATTAGTTCCAGCTCGACTTTGATTTAGTCCTGTTTTAATCGTAATCCAGGCCCTAATGTAAACCTGGTTTAGTTTTAATTCAGCCCTACTTAGACCTGGTTTAGTCCTACTTTTGTCCCATATCAGTCCTGGTTCAGTCCAAGTTTTGTCCCATAGTATATCTACTTTAGTCCTGGTTCAGTCATAGTTTTGTTCCATATTAGACCCCGTTTAATCCTTTTTCTGTCCCATATTAGATCTACTTAAGTCCTAGTTAGGTTTATCCCATATTAGTCCGGGTTTAGTCCAAGTTTTGACTCATATTCATCATGTTTTAGTCCTACTTTAGTCAAAGTTCTGTCCCACATTAGACCTGCTTTAGTCAAAGTTTAGCCCAAGTTTTGCCCATTTTAGATCTACTTTAGTCCAAGTTAGTTTTGTCCCATATAAATCCAAGTTTAGTCCAAGTTTTATTCCATAATAATCCTGCCTTAGTCCTGGTTAAATACTATTTTTTCCCATATTGGATCCACTATAGTCTTAGTTAGTTTTTCCCATATTAGTCCTGGTTTAGTCTAATTTTTCTCCCATTGTTTGACCTGCTTTTGTCCTAGTTTTGTTCCATATTAGTCCTGGTTTAGTCCAAGTTTTATCCCATTATTTGAGATGCTTTTGTCCTGTTTAGTTCATATTTTGTACCATTTTAGATCTACTTTTTATCCCATATTAGTCTCGGTTTAGTCCAAGGTTTGTCATGTATTAGTCATTTTTTAGTCCTAGTTTAGTCCATGATCTGTCCCACATTACTCCTGCTGCAGTACTGGTTTAGTCCTTGTTTTGTCCCATAGTTGACTAGCCTTAGTCCCAGTTTTGTTCCATACTAGATCTGCTTTCGTTCTGGTTAGTTTTTCCCATATTAGTCCAAGTTCAGTCCCATGTTAGTCCTGGTTTAGTCCAAGTTTTATCCCATTATCTGAGCTGATTTTGTCTTGTTTAATTAATATTTCGTCCCATTTTAGATCTACTTTAGTCCAAGTTAGTTTTATCCCATATTAGCCCTGGTTTAGTCCAAGATTGATCAGGTATTAGTCATGTTTTAGTCCTAGTTTAGTCCAAGATCTGTCCCACATTACTCCTGCTATAGTACTGGTTTAGTCCTTGCTTTGTCCGGTAGTGGACCGGCTTTAGTCCTAGTTTAGTCCAAGTTTAGTCCAAGTTTTATCCCATTTTAGCCTCGGTGTAGTCATAGTTTAGTCCAAGTTTTGTCCCATTTTAGACTGTTTTAGTCATAGTTCGTTTTATCCAATATTAGTCCAGGTTTTGTCCCATTATTTGAACTTTAGTCTTGGTTTAGTCCTAGTTTTGTCCCATATGAGATCTACTTTTGTCCTAGTTTGTTTTTTTTCCCATATTGGTCAGAGTTTAGTCCAAGTTATGTCCCAATTTAGACTTGCTTTAGTCATAGTTTAGTCCAAATTGGTCCCATTTTAGATCTGTTTTAGTCATAGTTTAGTCCAAATTGGTCCCATTTTAGATCTGTTTTAGTCATAGTTTAGTCCAAATTGGTCCCATTTTAAATCTGTTTTAGTCATAGTTTAGTCCAAGTCTTGTCCCAATTTAGACCAGCTTTAGTTATAGTTTCGTCCAAGTTTTGCCCCATCTGTTTTAGTCATAGTTTAGTCCAAATTGGTCCCATTTTAGATTTGTTTTAGTCATAGTTTAGTCCAAGTTTTGTCCCAATTTAGACCAGCTTTAGTCATAGTTTCGTCCAAGTTTTGTCCCATTTTAGACTTGCTTTAGTCATAGTTTAGTCCAAACTGGTCCCATTTTAGATTTGTTTTAGTCATAGTTTAGTCCGAGTTTTGTCCCATTGTAGATCTGTTTTAGTCATAGTTTAGTCCAAGTCTTGTCCCAATTTAGACCAGCTTTAGTCATAGTTTAGTCCAAGTTTTGTCCCATTTTAGGCCTGCTTTAGTTATAGTTTAGTCCAAATTGGTCCCATTTTAAATCTGCTTTAGTCGTAGTTACATCCAAGTTTTGTCCCATTTTAGACTTGCTTCAGTCATAGTGAGTTTTATCAAGTATTAGTCCAGGTTTAGTGCTGGTTTGGTCCTGGTTTAGTCCTGGTTTAGTACTGCTCCAGTCCTTCTTTACTCTGGACATTCACGGTAAACATATACTGAACCTCTCAGATTTCCATGGTACATAAGGTCTTCGTTAATGACATTTTGTGCGTTTTGGTGTCGTCCGTGTCGATCTCCATCGTCCTGGTTGTTGTTGCATGCAGCGGCAGCTCCTCTGTGTCTGCGGAAGTGGAGTTAAAGTCACGAGTCACGAGTTTGTTTCGGCGTGTCACTGTCCGGAGAAGGTGGCATAGTGTTTTGGCGACTGCAGAGTGCTGATGTGAGGCTGGGACTGAGTGTGCAGACCGGAGAGCGGCAGAGTGGAGTGACGCTTCACCGAGAGGCGAGTGCTCAGGAGCTCGTCGTCTGTGGAATCGCCTGAGAAAATGTAAAGGTCAAGGTCAAATTTATTTCTATAGCACATTTATAAACAGATACACCGCCCCAAAGTGCTGCACAAGTTCACAACACAACACAGGAAAGGACAATTTAATGCTGAAAAATACGAATTAAAAACACAATGTAGGTGTAATAAAAATGTGAATTAAAAGCCAGTGCAAAGAAATTAGTTTTTAGCAACGATTTGAAACTCTGAACAGAAGAAGTGGCTCTTATGTTCAGGGGAAGAGAGTTCCACAGTTTAGGACCAACAACAGAAAAAGCTCTGTCTCGTCTAGATCTGAGTCTAGACCTGGGACGGTCCAGGAGCAGCCGACCTCAGCGCTCGGCCCGGAGTGTGCAGAACAAGCATTTCAGATAAATAAGAAGGCGCTGGACTGTTTAGAGACTTGTAAGCAAACAGTAAAATCTAAAAGTAAAAATCTAATAATAATAAAAAAACAGTAAAATCTAAAAAGTAATATCTAAACTGTATCCTGACGAAAACAGATAACCAGTGGAGTGAGTACAGCACGGGGGTGATGTGGTCCCTGTGTCTATATATATATATTTCTATGTATAGAAAGAAATCGATCATTATAAAAACATGAATCTATTTGATCTCTACTGTATAAACCTAACAATTTCTTTTTTAAGGTGACCAATGTAACATATAGATTGAGTCTATTCAGTTAAAGTTTCATCAAATTATGCTTTTTTATTACTACTACTACTTAGGACTACTGTTTAAAGCAGACAGTAGTAGAAGACAGTGCAAACAAAGCAAATAACTGAAATAAAAAAGGCATTTTGAAAGTTTAGAAATGTGGGGAAAAGCAGTTGCAGAAAGGAAGGAAAAAGAATATGAAAATAGAGAAAGAAATCTGAAAAAAAAGTGGACAATGTTAAAGGACAATTTCAAGACACAACTTGATTTATCTGCGCTCTTCTCCTTTAAAATTAATATTTTTAAACGATTATTTTGTGCGTCTTAATCTGTTGTTGTTGTTTTTGTTTTGTTTTTTTAATTATCACACAACAACAACAAAAAACAACTACGCAGACAAAGTCCCATACAAGATATCAGGACAGAATCCCCATCCACCAGACAACAGAAAGAGAACCAAAAGCAAAAAAAATAAAAAAAATAAAATTGTCTTTTATTTTAATGTAATGTTATTCTGTTGTGTAACGCACTTTGAATTACCTTGTGTGTGAATTGTGTTCCTAAAATGCCTTGCCTAAATACTATTTTTTTTGGTGGAGGGTCTGCACCTTCTTGTCTCTTGTGCCTGTAATTTCCCACAGTATGGCATTAAACGTATCTATCTTCAGTGTGTCTATTGCCATAGAAGCCATACTTCAGGGCTATGTAGGGTTTGTGTAATTGTTTATAATGTGGATGTGAATGTGTATTTCAATGCCTTTCTCTGTGGACTGTGTAGCTCTCAGTCAAAGGTGTGTTGTATTATGTATGAAATGTGTTTGAATGTTGTCTATTCTCATTGTGCCCTTGATGTTCAAGGCAAATTTCTCCATTAGGAGGCAATAAAAGCTTATCTTATCTTCTGGTGTCTGATCTTATCTTCTGCTTAACGTTTAATCAACTTTGTCTGACAGTTTGAGTCCCACTTTCCCCAGTCCATGCTACGGCTGCAACCTTGGGCAAGACTAATCCTACAGGACAGTCGGGGGCCCGTACCGCTCTGGTTTCCGGTGATGTGGTGCCAGTAGGCGGAGCGGGGCAGGATGGCTGTGGGGGTGCAGGGGTACGAGCCCGTCTCCGAGCCTTTGGACAACAACTGCACACAGAGAAAACAGAGACAACACACATTAACAGGCTGCACGGTCAAGTCAGAATTCTATGATAGTTTTTCAGGTGCATATTTGTTGGCCTGGTTTATGGGTCATGTCTCGGCCTATTCACATGAAAGAAAAAGTGACACTAAGTTCAACGTCTTCTCTGACAGCGTAAACAAACAAAGTGAAAGTATTTTTCACAATAGTTTCAGAAAGTGGTGTCATTATTCAAATATTCAAACCCTAAAAATGTGATTGTTGTCAGTTGAAAGGACATTGAGTTTATGGATAAAGATAAGGTTTGTATTTGTCAATCAATATCATCAACTCTCTTTAACCTGTTAATCTGTCAGGTACACCAGTGGTTCCCAATCTTTTTTGTCTCGAGGACCCCCTAAGGTCTGTTTTACACTCAAGAGTACCCCTTAACTTGACTTTCAGGCAAATAAATGGGTTTACTAGTCGAAAAATAGTCAATTATTGCTATTAAATGTATTGTTTTATTATGTATGATCCAAGATACTCCAAAAATATTAAATTTACAACTAATAACAATTCAGACAAAAGCACATTTCATCTTATTTTAAAACCTGAAACCATTCCAAGTACCCCCAGGTAATTCCTCATGTACCCCTTGGGGTCCCCGTACCCCTGGTTGGGAAACACTGAGGTACACTACAAAGAAAAGATGATTTCCTTTTCCTTATCACCCAACGTAGATGTGTCCATAGAAGATAAATTGTATTCAGATAATAATTGTATCGGTTTAAAATTGTCACAGCAACAAGAACGTGGACCAGGGTAGTCTCCAGCAAGATGAATATTTAATTAACAATACAAATTAGTTCTAACACTTAAGTTCAACCCCGAGAATTCTAACACTTAACACAGCTAATCCCTTGAGTTTCTGGGAAGCCTTTAAATGTTGTTTTAGAGCAAGCATGTCCAAACTATGGCCCGGGGGCCAAATGCGGCCCTCAGACCAATTTTTCTTGGCCCTCAGCTTCCTGGTGAACTGGCCCACATTGTCCTGAGAAGTACTTTTACAGCACATTTCAGATTTTCTACAATTCCAACCTAAATAACTAACATTTTGCTGCAAAATAGACCTGATAATAAGGCACTGAGACTGAATGTAGATGTGGTGGTGCTTAAAACATCACATAAATGCAGCTCTTTTGAACGTTTCATGATTGATTTGTGGCCCTCCGCTTGGTCTATATTTCAATTTGCGGCCCTCGATGGAAAAAGTTTGGACACCCCTGTTTTAGAGGCTATTGGCTTTCCGTCATGCAAAAAAAGAAAATCCTTGAATAAAACTCTCATCAGAAATCAACCGTATGACCTTTGGCAGAAATACAGATGATGCGAATGAAGAATTACTGAATGAACTGGAAATAATAAAGCAAAATTAACAAAAACGTCATTCACATGGCTACTTATTAAACGCAAAGTGGATGAAGAAAATATAGATAATAAATGTGAATATTTCTCCCCAACTTCGATCTGAAATTATAACATATCATCAAATTATAGTGCATGCCGCCTCTGAGAGAAGAGGTTGTTTTTCCTGACGTTGCTTTAAAAGTGCGGCACATAACTCTGTCAAACTGACCCTGGTGCTCTTCTCCATCTCCAGCAGGACCCTCTTGTGCTGCTCGGCGATGGCCAGTGTGGCGGAGTGCACCCTTTGGTAGATCTGCTCCCCTTCTCTGGTCTGGAACGTGTACAGGCCCTCGCCGCTGTCACACATCCTGGAAAGCACAGGCCAACACACCCACAACACATGGATGTAAATATACTAACAAAAAACAACAACAACAAGGCCAACCTTCAATATAACATGCTCACAAATGTTTCTAATTATGACCAAATCTGATGGGATAGCACGTGTGGCAAGTGTTTAGTATTGTTTTACATTTGTGAAGTTGCAGTTTGTCAAGAAAAAGAAAAGTTTTAAATGACAGGAAGTAGTGCTGAGTTCTAAAACAGAATCCCTCTGTGATGTCATCAAAAAGCGACGTGCCATTGTAAATACAAAGACAATTTACACACAACTGACATATTTTTTTCACAGTTTAAACAGTCATTCAACAAAATAAAGCTGTTATCTGGTATTATTATTAGTCAAATCATAACTATTGTGTGATTTAAGTGACTTTTGGCCCCTGTTTTCAAAATGGTTGCTAGGTAACAGTTGTGGCTCTGTGTCATATTTGCTGCCCATGTCCAACCAGGAAGTTACATTATAAGCTTTACAATACCTGTCAAACTGGGGATAAATAGGCAAAATGTTTAGTAAAAACTCAAATATAAACATGTTCACAATGTTTTAGTGAAATGTGATGTCTAACCTGTCATATAGACTTTAAATTCCTCGATTAAAGCGGTGTGATGTGGAAAAAATACAACTAGAGGGCAGTGTTGGTATTTCAGTCTTGGCCTCATTCATTCTAACAAGCTGTATATATGTAGGTATCATGGGTTTTTCAAAGTAGCATGAACAACACAAAACAACTCTGTGCTTGGAATAAACCATAGAGCAATGTTTTATTTATTTAATTTAGATACAAATCTATTAATGATTTTGTCCTCATTTGGATTAATCATTATTTGTAACTACCTTATACAAGGTCTAGTCTCCTTTTAGACCAGGTTTAGTCATGTTTTTTACTCCGTTTAGCTCTAATTTTGACCTGAAGAAGTCCTTTTATAGACCAAATATTATCTTAAATGGAACTTAGTGGGAAACGTTTGAAAATCATTGCCATAGAAGAAAATTGCCTTAAAGGGCCTGTACCTGATTTTAACTGTTGTGAAACATGAAAAAATAACTAGTTCATGTTCTTTCTTCTTTTTGCATGTAATAAATTAAAATCTGTATTGCTCCAGCAGAGATATATTGTCAAAGCATCTATTTGGGTGATAATGAGACAACAACTTTTACTCATCTATTTATCCAACGAGAGAAGCAGGTAGTGCGCTATTAGCATGCTAATGTTTGTTAGCTTTACCAGGGACGGTCTGTGATGCTCTGGGCTCAGAGACTCATGAAAAGTGCTTCTGAACTTATGGCGGTGAATATTTATGATGCTGACACTGCGTTATGAAAGTGAGCGATACATGTGACTGATGTAAACATGAACTAGTTCTGTTTTTCATGTTTCAACACAGTGAAAGTCAGGTACAGGGCCTTTAATTTCGCTTTGTTTTTTAAAGGCAGGCAAGGCAAGTTTATTTGTAGAGCACAATTCATACACAAGGGAATTCAAATGTTTAACACAACAAGAAAAAATGCATTAAAATCAGAAAACATATAAAGACATACGAAATCATTATAAAATTTAAAGGCCCTGTATCTCTTTTTTTTACTCTAATTAAGATAAATTCTCTTTACGTATCGTTTGGTAGAAGCAATTTAATAGAAAGACACTGGGTTTGTAATGTATAATCTGTGCATATTATAAAGAAAAAACTTGTGCAGAAGCGTTTGCCAGGGTCACCTTTTTCAGCCAATCAGGTATATCATGCACTATGAATCATGGGAAAATAACTGCTGTTATTTCATGCGATTCGCTATCATGGTGCAGTTTCAAAAGTGCTAAAGTCAATTGTAAGGAGAATTTGAGGAACTATATGGAAACAACTGCTTAAGACTATTCCAGACCGTCGTTTCTGAATCATGGTGCAATTTTCACCTTATTCTGCCCCGCCCACTTTTTTTTTTTTTGCCACAGATACACACTTTTGTTGTAAACGCCCTTCCGTTTGACGAGAACTCCGTTAAAGCTAATGACGAACGAGGGAAAAGTCTCACCGCTAAAATGTTACATAAAGTAGATTGATTTGTGTAAAATGTTTAATGAACACGAGCAACAACAAGTCAACAACGCACAGATTTCCTGGTCAGTCTGAAAACGGCTTTTTAGTCCATGTAGAACTTATTTTCTGTTGAGCTCGTCTGCTCCGTGTAAACTACAACAGAAACAAGATGACGGCACGTACGGCAACTTCCGGAATAAGGTGAATTGAGTGAAAGGAAGGACTAAGTGGGCGGGGCTAACGGTGCAAACAAAAACATGTTTCTGTCTCACGGCTCAAAATCAGGTACAGGCCCTTTAAAGGAGAAGCGTGCAGATAAAGTCTTTCAGCTGAACAGAAGAGAACATCTAAAACAGCGACTCTGGTGCTCACCGTCCGGCCTCGAAGGTGAACCTGGTGGCGTCGCGTCCGTAGCGGCGCAGCGAGCACAGGGGCCAGGTCACCAGTTTGGAGCGCGGGTTGTGGACGTCCCAAAGGTAGATGTTCTCGTGTGTGATCTGCATCATGCACTCGCCGTAGATGTCCAGGTTTGGGCACGGCAGCAGGAACACGTTGAAGCGCTCTAAACAAATGATAACAAAAATATGATTTGGTTTTGTTTCTCGAAACCAGGGATATTCAGCTTTATGTCACCGAGGGACACATTTGTTTAGTGGTTTTGTCCTTGGAGCAAGACACTCCACCGCTTTAGAAATATGAAATATGTAACAAGAAAGGCTTTAACAACGTCTGCAGAACAGAACTAAGACTGAACCAGGACTGAAACAGAACTGAACCAGGACTAAACCAGGACTAAACCAGAATGTACTAAACCAGGTCCAAACCAGGAATAAACCAGGACTAAACCTGGTCTAAATCAGGACTAAACCAGGACTAAACCAGGACTAAACCAGGTCTAAATCAGGACTAAACCAGGACTAAACCAGGACTAAACCAGGTCTAAATCAGGACTAAACCAGGACTAAACCAGGTCCAAACTAGGTCTAAGTCAGGTCCAAATCAGGACTAAACCAGGACTAAACCAGGACTAAACCAGGTCCAAACTAGGTCTAAATCAGGTCCAAATCAGGACTAAACCAGAATTTACTAAACCAGGTCCAAACCAGGAATAAACCAAGTCTAAACCAGGACTAAACCAGGACTAAACCAGGACTAAACCAGGTCCAAACCAGATCTAAACCAGGACTAAACCAGGTCCAAGCCAGGACTAAACCAGGACTGAACCAGAACTAAACCAGGTCTAAACCAGTACCGAAACCAGGTCTAAACCAGGACTAAACCAGAACTGAACCAGGTCTAAACCAGGTCTAAATCAGGACTGAGTCATCACCGAAACAGGACTGAACCAATAACGAGATAAATTATGTTTTATATTTTAAAAGACAGGTTGAGGGCTAGACTTAATTCCTACTGAACAAAGAGTTTATTAAGTATGATTCAGGCTTAGTAACTACTTAATTAAGGTTAGGGTTAGGTTTGGGGTAAGAAATTAGGGTTAGAGTATTAGTTAGGTAGTTACTAAGCCTGAATCATTCTAATTAACAGTTTGTTCACTAGGAATTAAGTCTTTTTACTAAGGCAAGAATAAGTGTAGTTATTATAAAGTGTAGCCCTGCTTTTAATCTTAAAAATCATTTTCACAATGCAATTGACGTTTTTTTTCTTTCTGCATAATTTATTGCTTGGTGTTCTTTAAATTAAATGTTTTATTAATGTTGTGTGAGGCCTCTTTGTGTGTCCTGAAAAGCTCTACATAGATCTAATGTCTAATTAAGCGTGGCTGGCGTGTTCTGCACCTGTGTGTTCACACTGGACTCCGGCTGCCAGCAGGTCGGGCTCTCCCAGACTGATGTCGTTGAGTCGAGAACCCAGGCACTCGATGGACAGAGTCTTGAACCAGTCCTCGGCCTCCAGCTCTGTGAGAGTTTACAGAAACATAATACAGTCTGTCAACAGCAGTATTTGGCACAGACCAGGACTTTTCCTTGGCGGGTAAACACTGCCGCAGTGAAATAATGAAGAATGTACTGTATCTAAACCTTTCAGCTCTCACAAAACTAGCTCACTCACTAGCACAGATTCAGGAGTGTTTTTTCAGACATAAAAGTGAAGCGGGAGTATTATCAGATCGCCAAAGTGTCCAAAGAGTCATTAAGTAACTCACGTGGCTCATTCTTACAAGTTTGAAAAGATAAAATGTTTCATAATTTGATGAAGACGTGTAGAAAGCGTGTAGAAATGTGATTTTTTTCACCCCACAAAGCTCTGTTTTTACAATACACTTTATGGAGAACAAAACCAAATGTACTAATAATGAGAAAAAAAGTTGAGTTTACTTCTTAAAGGACAAATATTATGCATTATTTATATGTTATTGGTCTTTACACCTGCTCTTGAGTATCTTTACTTTGACATCTCATGTAGAACTAAAAATAAACGTTTTTTTTTCTAAAGAACAATATAGCTTTATCACAACCCTGGGAGACGCCATATTAAAGTGCGTATGACAGGTTTTCATGATTTTCTAATTTTGACTTTATTCAGTGGATTAATACTTGTGTAAATTGTAAATTATAGTTTTACGCCAATCAAGCAGCTATTTGTGTAGAAAAGTTGAAAAATCTGTTCAGAATTACAGGAAGTAAACAAACTGATGACATCACACCGGGGAGACAAAGGTTATGCATAATTTACTCAAAATAAATTACTTCTTTAGAACCTTTATACATGAATTCAACAAAATAAAGGCGTTAACGTGTATTTTTGTTTGTAAAATAAACAAATCTGTGACATCTGAGGAGTTTAGGCCCACTGTACAGGATGGTTGCTATGGTAATTTCCTAGTGTGATGTCATCATTTACAACCAGGAAGTGAGACAAAAAACCTAAAAAATTGCTAAACCGCGATAAAATTTGTGGACGTTTTTTAACACAATTTGAAATATATTTATCTTAACTGCATTTTTGTCAAATGCGTGTCCAACCTGTCATAGGCGCTTTAAGCTCATAGCTGTGGCTCCATCTACTGGCTGCAGAGGGAATTACACATTTGTATAAAATGTTTTGTAATGCTGCAGTCCTGATCTGTGACGCAGATGTAATGATCGTGTTTAGACGGCAGAAACCCTCAGAGCGAGTCTGGTGATCATGTAAGGACTTAAACAGCAGAGGATTAGAGCGTTTAGTGATTAGAGCATTTTTTTGACGATCGGAGGGAGAGGATTTTCAAACAAGGATTCATCAAATTTGCAGAATGAAGCTGAATGCAACTCCAGGTGCATAAAATTTGGCTTTAAAAGAAATTTGTGAGTTAATTAACCTTGACTTGACTGAAAATTGTCCTACAAATTCAGATTTTGCCTCATTTTTTTTTTTACTTAAAACTTCAATAAATCAGTTTTAGATTTAAAATCCTTCAGTGTGTTTTGTCAAAATCTTGCTGAGTCCAAGACTGTACAGTTTTTGCTGCGTGTAGGAGCTACTCTCTGATCTTTATGTCTTTGTGGGAGAAAAATGCATTTTAAGAAACGGCCTTTGAAGTTACAATGTCCCAGTGAAATCTATGGATAAAGTGGATTAAATTAAACATCTTTAGGAGCAAATGGACACGTTTGTTGTTTCCACATGAAAGCCGATATGTTGAGAGATCAAACTGACCAAAAAACAAAAAAAAGAGTTTTGCCTGTATCTCGCCTTAAATATATCACAATATCCAAAGTGACTCGTGAGATTAAATGTGTTTAAGGCCAAAATAATAAATCTACTGCAGCTGCTGTGAAAGCGCAGCCTCATTCACAGCGACTGTTTACCAGATTCACAGGTGAAGGTCCTCGAGGTGTCGTCTGTGAAAACGATGGCCACGGCCTGTCGCTTGGTATCCCTCGGCAACCGCGTCACATTTTTGACGTTACTGATTTCTGTCACCTGTAAAACACGGAGGAAGAAATGATTCAGCTCCTTCTGACCATCGTTGTTAGACACTGGAACAGGGCTGGAAAATATAGATCTCAGTATACGCTTTCAAATACGTCTTTTGAATAAATGAGTTTGAATGAATATGTTTGAGTTCATGTAGCAAATACAGAGAAATACTTCCATCCACTTAATATATAAAGCACATTTGACAAAACTGTTTACAGAGCGCTGCACAGGCACAAAACAAACAAAACAAAAGGTATAATTAAATTTACATGATTTAGTCAGTTACAAAACAGCTCAAATTATGTTTAAGGCATCAAAATCCTCTCTTCCAGTCAGCATTCAAAATGTATTTTCAGGACGAGATGCTTATCACAAATTTAATCTTAGAGGTAGCGATAAATTTTATCAACCACCGGTAAGAACTACTTTAAAATCAATGTGTATTTCAGTGCGGGGGGGTTATGTTGTGGAATGGGTTAGCGGAGGAAATGAAAAATGGTTTAAATCTTGTTCAGTTTAAACGAATGTTAAAAAAATAGACAATGGAAAAGTATCAGGAAGAGAGTGAGTGATGCCTTCAGCAGTGAGTGTGTGGGTGAGGAGGGTGAGGTGGAGGTTGGTGAGTGTCTGGGCCTGTCCTTGTGTTGTGTGTCGTATTGTTGTATGTTATATGTTGTATGTTATAAGAGATAAGATAAGATAAGATAAGATAATAGATCCTTTATTTGTCCCACAATGGGGAAATTCCACTGTTGCAACACACAGTTTAGGACAGGAATGAATGAAATAGGCGCATGCAATAAAAATAGGATAAATAGACATGGTAATAAAAATACACTATAAAGTATAAAGTGCACACTCTTATTTACAGTAGGTGGCTGTCTGGGAATAAATAGTAAAAATGGCAAATAAAGTGGCTTAATTGTATTGTTATATACAGTAAGTGACTATAGTGAGGTAAAAGTGTATTAATAGTATGTTAAATTATATTGCACATGATTATAGCGGGTGAATGGCACATGTTCAGGGCTAACAGTGTTCGTTGTAAAGTCTGACAGCAGCAGGAAGGAAAGACCTGTGAAACCTCTCCTTCATACAGCCAGGATGAATCAGTCTGTCACTGTATGTGTTATATGTTGTTTTGATGTATAATATATGTTGTATGTTGCACATTGTATAGAATACTATTACCAATAATATTGTTGTAATGATCTGTGAGTGGAGTTGAGTGGGGGGTTGGATTTCTAAAAAGCGAAAGCCACCATCCCCCTTTCAAACCAGGCAATTGTATGTGAATGATGTGAATTTGTGTTGTAAACTGCATGCAGGTTTGAAATAAAATGACTAATAATAATAATAATAATAATAATAATAATAAGTGCCAGTCCTAAAATGATAAAAGGTGCGCTCCAGCAGAGTTGAACTGAGACCTCTGACTTCAAATGGACCAGATCTGCACCTGTTTGGTTTAATAATGTATTCACATCTCCCCCAAAAAAACATACTCAGCAGGAAATGCACCGGCGTTTACTTCCATTAGACGAAGCTTGAACACGCCCTCAGAGTAACTGTTGTATGTAAAGTAAAGGGAATTTTAAAATAACTATTCTCTCCGTAACATTTTCATCTTTCACCTCTGTCTTTGCCACATTAGTTTGTCCTCTTTTGCATATTTTCCTTGTCAAGACCTGCACAGGTGTGGACAGTCAGACAGAAATCTGATTACTTACATGACATTTCAGTAATTTGATTAGAGCTGGGCGATATGGCAAAAAATTATTATCACGATTTTCTTGGCGTCAGATCATGATCTCGATTTGATCTCGATTTGTGTTCACTTTGTATTTTTCTGTTGCCTTTAACAGAGCTGCACGATTTAGGAAAACTATCCAATTGTTTTGTTCTGTCCAGTATTAAATTAACTCTTTATGTTTTAATAATATAAATAATAAAATGGGGTGCACGGTGGCAGAGCAGCTAGAGCTTCTGCCTCTCAATAAGGAGATCGTGGGTTCAAATCCCGGACCACCCCATCATCACACGATCTCTCTGGGTGGAGTCTGCATGTTCTCCCCGTGTTACCGTGGGTTCTCTCCGGGTTCTCCGGCTCCTCCCACCGTCCAAAGACATGACTGTGTAGGTTAATTGACAACTCTAAATTGCCCCTAGTGAATGAATGTGAGAGTGAATGGTTGTCTGTCCATGTCTGTGTCTCTGTGTTTGCTGTGATGAGTTGGCCACTGTCCAGGGTGTACCCCGCCTAAGGCCCAAAGTCACTGGGATAGGCTCCAGTCACCCGCGACCCCTAACGGGAATAAGCGGTACAAAATGAATGAATGTTTTAATAATAGGATTCTGTTTAAATTCACATTTCTAACACAATTTTGTTGCGTTTTGGTGCATTGTGTTGCGTTTGTTGTTTGTAGTCGTGTTTATGTCACTTCTAGTCGCCTTTTTGTCGCTCACATTTTAGTGCATTGAGTCGCGTTTGTTCTTTGTCAGTTTCAGAACATGTTTGTACAAGTCCAAACTACAGTGTTAGCAGTTTGTATTCAAATCAAGCAAGACATTTTGTTTGTGAAGAAAGAATTGCAGTCTTTTTGATTTGCTAATTACATCCATTAAAATTGCGATTTTGTGTTGATTTGGTTTAATTGTGCAGCTCTGGTCTATAAGAGATAAATAAAGTCATCTGCTCAGAGGCTTCAGAGGCTAAACAACAGGAGAAAAAGTGTGTTTGAACAGACAGCTGCATTAAAGACACAAACAGTGAATCACGATACGACGATTTCACAAAAATAGCTGATTGTCACAGGGACCAGCTCACCATTAGATTTTTATCACCGTATCGCCCAGCCCTAAAGCTGATAACTCCAGAAATCACATAATGATCAGATTTTGGGCGTGTGCATGAGAACACAGTCGGTGTGAGGAGGAAGTGCAATCAATAGCCACAATGCCACTAATTAATTCATCCATAATTCATTCCATTCAGCTAAATATTGATTGCTTCTTTCTGCTTTGCTCTTCAGTGCTCTTCGCTGCAAATCATCTGTATCTTATATTACAGTAAATTGCTTTCAAAATGACAGGATTAGCCTCTGTTTACACCGGATGCCCTACCTGGAGCTATACTTTCTGCTTAGAGCTAACATAAAGAATACACTGACTTGTCACAATCGCTATAAGTTTCTGTCTTGCTTTGGAAAGGCTTTTTGTTCGCAAAGTACAAACGAAAAAGTCAAACGTTTCAGAGACGCCAAGGACAAAGAAGTGAACAGTTGAAAGGAATGTGTTTTGAAGTGACAGAGTTTTTGTGGCTGGCGCCGCTGACCTTGGGGCAGGCTCGGATATACGCCGACTTCTCATCGGGATATTTCTCCAGACGACGAGGCCCTTTACTCGACGACTTCTTAAACACCAGCCAACAGCGGCGATAGATCTGCAACACCAGGAAGAGAAATGGGTTTAAAATCTGTTTCCAAGAGAATAATTAAAGAACAAAACGATAAGAACTGGGATAACAAGGTGGTACAAAATAAATTGAACGGCAAAAGGAAGATATTCATTGTATTGTTTTCTTGGGGGTTCATGATAAGCCTGGATGAACAAGACTATCTTATTATTGCAAAAGTCGTATAATCTGGGTTCAAGTTTAATGTTTTTCCATATAGGAGTGGACAATATTAGAAAAAAACGAGCACGTTTTGGATTTTCCCAATAACAATATTCCAACAGTATTAACAGAAATGTGTTCAAACTTGTCTATAAACGTGTTAGTTGAGGCTTAATTATCAAACAAATGTGAAATGTCTTTTAAAATAATCACAAAATTGCAGAAATATCACCTTATAATCTTATTTAAAAGTTCACCACGTAACTTTTTTAATTAAAATTTTTAGACAGCATTTTTTGTTGCATTTGAAAAGAAAACTATAAACAATATACTCGATATAAAAATGGGCACATCTTCAAAACAGCATTCACAGTATTCTCTACATTTCGATGTATTGCCCACCACTTCATATCGTATCGTATTCACCTTATTCCTGAAGTTGCCGTACACGCCGCCGTCTTGTTTCTGTTGTATTAGTTCACATGGAGCAGACGAGCTCAACAGAAAATAAGTTCTACATGGACTAAAAAGACGTTTTCAGACTGACCAGGAAATCGGAGCGTTGTTGACTTGTTGTTGCTCGTGTTCATTAAACATTTTACACAAATCAATCTACTTTATGTAACATTTTAGCGGCGAGACTTTTCCCTCGTTCGTCATTAGCTTTAACGGAGTTCACGCATAGAACTATAATAAAACCTGGAAGATGAATCCAAGATGGCCGTCCTGTTTATCCCTATGGAGTGAGCTCATTGGCGCATGACCCCAAAAAAGTTTCTTACTTCCGCATTTACTTCCTGATACGGAGGCCGCCATCTTTGTTTTACTTCCTGAAACGGAGGCTGCCATCTTTGTTTTACTTCCTGAAACGGAGGCTGCCATCTTTGCTTTAGGGCGCCACGTGACGACAATCCCCCACTTCATATAAAAATGGTAATTTCGGTGATTTTAGAAACGGTAGAAAAGAACATTTCCTTCTATTTTATTTAAATACCGATAATAATTCAGTACTGTCTACAATTATAATGTGCAATTTTAGAAAAAGGCTGGTTCCAAGAGGCTGCAGTACCTCGCACGGCCACTAATCAATCTGGGACACAGACAGAGGGGGCGTACCTTATCCAGTTCATTTAATACATCCATGAGTTCACGTCAAACGGAAGTGCGTTTACAACAAAAGTGCAAAAAACGGCAAAAGTGGGCGGGGCAGAATAAGGTCAATAGATACAGTCGGCAACGCGACATATCAGGAGGGCGTGTCTGGTGTGGGGTAAACTAAACTTGTTCACACTAATATGTCTAATATGTCTAATACTCAAATTTGTTTAGTGGGAAATTATGTGTTCTTTAAGGACACATATTCTGCTACAGTGACTTTTTTGAGCTTTAAACCTTGTTCTAACAATGTTCCGTCATGAAAAACACACCTGAAGTTGCATTCAGCTGCTTTCACGCTGTTTTTAGGAATGTTTATCATAAAATCCTCCCACTCCGAGCGTCAAACAGACTTCCTGTGAACTCCTTCTCTTCGGGATGTATTTTCAGATCATCACCGTCACTTATCAAATCAAATCAAACTTTATTTATATAGCACTTTTCCTACATAAAATGTAACAAAAGTGCTTTACAGTGCATTAAAAACATTCCCACATGCCGTTTCCCACCCAACCTCCCCCCACACAACCAAACCCCCACAGACAGTCACCAGTACATACCCGTACATTCAAACACATGCTTACACACCAAACACACGCCCACACACATACACACACGCTCTAAGGTACAAGAGGCTGAGTACGGAGAATATTCCGCTGTTTTTAATCCTTAAATCATCGCTAAACTTGTTCTGAGCATTTCTGCCTCTAAACACGATAACTGCTGCAGCAAATCCGCATCATGACGTCTTTTCAGCGCTAACTTCACTAGACTGTATTGTGCTGGCGCCATCTGCTGGCTGGATGCACTCAGTAAGTGTAATTTCATAGTGACTGATAACACAGGTCATAGAATGAATAAAACACGAGATGGCAAATTTAAGACACTCAAGAGCATGTTTAAAAGCTAACGGCAATATGAAAAATGGAGAATATTTTCCCTTTAGCACAATATATTCAAGTTAAGTCACCACTGAGTCTAAACAGATGTTGCTGAACTGCCGTTAACCCGAGAGCCAGAAAAGAAAATGAATTGTTCTGTAGATGTTGGACCTCTGTATTCTTCTCCAGTAAAACTCCAGACGTCTGCGTTTGCTCTTGTTGAACACTGGGTGAATCTTATACATGAAAATGAATGGATCGCTCCCCCACAGACGTCTGAAGTGGGCGTTTCCTCATCCGTCTTCCACTGGGTTTGAGTGACAGGTGGAGAAGCCAATCAGAGAAACTCAAGGTCCACTGTGTCAAAAACATGTCTGATTATGAGCAGCTCTGGATGAAGTACTGCATTTTCAAGTAAAAATACAGATACAACAGCAAAAATGTACTCAAGTATCACATTTTAAAATCCACTCAAGTAAAAGTATTAAAGTACTGCTTTGTACTTTAAGAGTAAAATGTAAAAGTAATTATTTTATTATTTTTACTATTAAATCATCAAATTGTAATGTTGATTAATTTATTCTGTTGAGTTTTGGTCATTATAGGCAACATTCCAGGTTATTTTTCTCTATAGAAGCTTTTTGTTTGCTCAAAGGGAACTAAGAAAAACAAAACAAAACAAAAAACAGGCCAGATATCACCATAAATGTGATAAAAATAAACCCCTCGGCCTTTTGAGCGGGGCTAAAACCTTAAGAAAATATACTTTTACTTTCCAGTCCCGTTCAAAAATGTAGTGGAGTAGAAAGTACAGATACATCCTCTGAAATGTATGAAGTATCTACTGTAAAATAACTGAAGTATTGATACCTAGAAAACTTAGAAAACGTCGAAAAGTACTTTTACTTTTGTACTTTATGTTCCACCACCAAACATAGTGGACAGAATCAATGACAGGAGCACTAAAGGCTGTTAATTGGAGATGAGAAGATAAATGATCATCTTAAACGCAGTACTGAGTTACATTTACTTTTTGAAGAATTTGTACCTTTCTGAGTAGCTTTTGGACAGCATTATTTTAGTTTATTAAAGTTTGGTTCCTTTATGTTAAGATTTATGTTGACAATATTTGAACAAAGTGTTTCTTGCCTCGCTCCTTCAGATAGGAGTAGCTTTTCCTGCCGTACTGTGGAGGATCACAGACAAAGGAAAGATATTTCCATGGAAACAAGCAAATGTTCAGTGCATTAACATCAATCATGATCGAAACAATTATTTTATTTCCAGACAGTTACTCTTACAATTACTTACTTGAGTTGGGAAGTTTCCCCTATAATTGCTCATTCGTTACCATTCATTTGTACTTTTAGTTGTGTAACATTAATTGTGTCTAACAGAAAACTAATTCAAATTTTCTATTAGACACAATTAAAGTGCGTATGACAGATTTTTATGATTTTCTCTTTTTGACTTTATTCAGTGTATTAATACCTATTGTAAATACAAATTGTAGTTTTATACCAATCAGGTCGCTGTTTGTGGGGAAAAGTTGAAAAATCTGTTGAAAATATAATACAGAAAGTAAACACATTGATGACATCACACTGGGGAGACAAAGGTTTGCAAATTTACACAAAAGAAACTACTTTTTTGACCCTTTAAACATTTATTCAACAAAATAAAGGCACTCACATGTTTTTTTCTTTAAAAAAAAAAAAAAAAAAAAAAAAAAAAAATTGTGACATTAGATGAGTTTTGGCCCAGTGTACAGTGTGGTTGCCATGGCAATTTCCTAGTGTGATGTCATCATTTACAACCAGGAAGTAAAGCAAAAAAAAAAAAACTAAGAAAAAAGCTAAACTGGGGTAAAATTTGCAAAGATTTTGGCAGAATTTGAAATATATTTATCTTAACTGTATTTTAGGTACATGAGTAGTCCAACCTGTCATGGGCCCTTTAATGACCAAACAACATGAAAACCCTGTTCATGCACATCTATAACATCACCGTTTCTCTGCGACAAGTTTGACAAGTGTGAAATCCAACTTTCTGAACGACAAAGCGACATACACAGCCAGATAAAAACACACTTCCTCATACGTCCTGATTTTTCCAGCGAGTCTTCTTGTGCCGCTGTCGTATCAACACGGCTTTCATCTGCATTATCTCTGCTCCTCCTCTGCTCCAGTCTTCACTATCAGCCCCGTGGTTCCCTCCTTCACTGCTGTGTCAAATAATCAGGTCTCCACAGACAGAGCACTCAGAGCAGATAAAGGGAGCGCGCAGACAGAGATTCAAAACGCTAAGTGCCGTGTTTAAAGCATGAATCCTACACTGCATTGTGTTGGGGGACGGTGTTTGCAGAGCTTTAAAATGCTCGATGTATTAAAGGAGACATTGAATGCTCTTTTCAGGTCTGCAGTGTGTCGAACTTCAACTTATTCCGGAAGTTGCTGTACGCGCCGCCATCTTGTTTCTGTTGTATTAGTTTACATGGAGCAGACGAGCTCAACAGAAAATAAGTTCTACATGGACTAAAAAGCCGTTTTCAGACTGACCAGGAAATCTGTGCGTTGTTGACTTGTTGTTGCTCGTGTTCATTAAACATTTTACACAAATCAATCTACTTTATGTAACATTTTAGCGGTGAGACTTTTCCTTCGTTCGTCATTAGCTTTAACGGAGTTCTCGTCAAATGAAAGTGCGTTTACAACAAAAGTGCAAAAAACTGCAAAAGTGGGCGGGGCAGAATAAGGTGAATAACATAAGTAGATCGTCATTTTACAAAACTGCTGAACATTTCACCGTAACAAGCAGAAGATATGTTTGTTTGTGGCAACGGGACATTTCAGTTGTTCATGATCGACAGGAGTATTATATCAGTGGTTCCCAAAGTGGGGGTCACGAGATGATTTTCAAGATCTAATTTGAATATTTATGACACTATATTTGCTCTATTTTTCAAGTCAAAAACAGTATATTTTAGTGGAATATGGTGTAATAAGACAATAAACTATTCAAATAACCAATATTAAACCTGATTTAACATGCTTTGACGGGGTCCCGAGTCAGTTGCATGGCTATTTTGGGGGTCCCGGCAAGAAAAGTTTGGCAACCTCTGGATTAGATGACCAATGGGCTCCTTTGTTTCAAATGCGTTGCGAAAATAAACAAATCTGATCGCACGACCCTGTTAATGACCCTGTTACTCTTTGTTAAGAAAGAGTTCAACAAGAGGAGACAGTACTATTATTCACCTTATTCTGTCCCGCCCACTTTTGCCGTTTTTTGCACTTTTGTTATAAACGCACTTCCGTTTGACGAGAACTCCATTAAAGCTAATGACGAACGAGGGAAAAGTCTCGCCGCTAAAATGTTACATAAAGTAGATTGATTTGTGTAAAATGTTTAATGAACACGAGCAACAACGCAACGATTTCCTGGTCGGTCTGAAAACGTCTTTTTAGTCCATGTAGAACTTATTTTCTGTTGAGCTCGTCTGCTCCGTGTAAACTAATACAACGGAAACAAGACGGTGGCGTGTAAGGCAACTTCTGGAATAAGGTGAATAGCGCCAAAAGAAATGGCCTTTGAAAACAGTGATAGACAAAGAGTAAAATGTAAGCCTTCAACATTTTTTGTCAATTAGCACTTATTTGTATTTGCAAATATAATTAATAATACCAATAATGCCTCGCACTTGTCATGTGCTTTACAGACTTGTCAAAGCCTCTCAAAGCGCTATACTATTGTGGGTTTTTTTCACTTATTCGATGGAATAAGTCAGGCATGTCCAAACTAAGGCCCGGGGGCCAAATGCGGCCCTCAGACCAATTTTTCTTGGCCCTTAGTCTTCCTGGTGAACTGGCCCACATTGTCTTGAGAAGTACTTTTTACAGCACATTTCAGATTTTCTACAATTATAACCTAAATAACTAACATTTTGGTGCAATACAGACCTGATATTAAGGCACTGAGACTGAATGGAGATGTGGTGGCTCTTCAAACATCAGATAAATGCAGCTTTTTTGAACGTTTCATGATTGATTTGTGGCCCTCCGCTTGGTCTATATTTCAATATGTGGCTCTTGATGGAAAAAGTTTGGACACCCCTGGAATAAGTGAACCACCACCATTCATTCACTTTCATACGGGCCTTTTGTCTCTCACACAACGACAGAACTTGGTCCGAGCGGGAATCAAATCTCTGACCTTCTCGTTGGTGGATGGTGCTCCAAAATCTGAGCTATTGATCGAACCTTCATTAAAAAAAAAAGACATTTTATGAAAGAAAGGCCAAAATTGCGCATTTTATTTAGAGTAATAATTCATAAACCTCACAAATATTAGTGCTAGGTCTGGGCGATGTGGCAAAAAATTATCATAATTTTTCTGACCAGTATGTTTGAAATTAGATTTGCGAATTATGTTTTAATAATAGGATTCAGTTCAAATTCACATTTTAAACACAGTTGTTTCGCTTTTGTCATATTTAAACACGTCTTCGTCCTCGTTTTGAGTCTCATTTTTGAGGCACGATTCCATTTTTATCACCGTATCACCCAGCCCTTATTAGCCTAACTCAAAAAAACTAAACAGACCATTTCTTTTCATCACTTAAAAAACAAAACATAACATTATTTTTATCGAATGACTCAAGGTCCATGGTTAAAGCAAACTATTTCCAACAGTTCTTTAACCATAGATAGAAATCTCTCAGACTTTTCAATAGGCTAGATTTTTTATGAATTCCTCAATATTTTTCTGTTTAAACCTTTTCTTAGGGGCTGACTGGGTTCATTTCAGTGATGACCTTCTGCAGTTGGAGGAAACACTCGGCGGAGATTGGATTTAACATGTGAAATACAACAAAGCTCTGGCCGTGACCCGACGTCCTTCAGGTTTCGGCGTTTACAACAGTTTTCTCAGAGATTGGAAATAGATGGCAAAGGGCTCACTTCTCTGTGGATGAAACTTGAATAAACGCACGTATAATAAGTCTGCTCTGGTTTGGACACAGATCAGACCAATGAGAGCCATTCGCACAACAATAACAACAATAACCGGGATGTTTAAGCATTTTGTGCCAGAGAACATGAGAGTAGAGTAGGCGTGTCACGATATCGAATTACGAATATTGTGAGAAGAAACATCATTATCATTTAACAATTATTCAGGATTTTTTACCACAAACAACTGTAAAAAATGTAATTGTCTCTCATGAAAATTGTCTAAAGATCACAATAACTCTAGTATGTGACCAGTTTTATGAAATTTAACTTCTGATAAAGTCATAAGGTCAAAATCATACACTATAATACGTAAGTTTACTTAAACAGACAGACTTTTTTAGAGCAGACTGAACTGAAATAACTTTTTTTTTTTAAATAGTCAAGATTATTATTTTTTAGTTTGTAAATTTTTATTGTGACCAGAATAATCACAATTCTCCATTAATCGAATAATCTTGACATAGAGCTTGCTTCATGTCAAATACAATAATTATAGTCAAGAAAAAGATAAAACTAGGTGGAGGAGTGTCTTGTGTGTTACATTGCTCTGTCGAGTGTTGTGTCTTTTTTCCCCTCTTTATTTATTATTTTTATATCTGTGTGTGTGTGTGTGTTTTCTATTGTAATTTAGTTGAGGAAGTTTATTTATTTGTTTATTTATTTCTTTTTGAGCCACGTTGTTTCAGTCATTTAGTTGTAATTTGTTTTTTTTAGTTTGTATTCCGTTATTTGTCTGTCAGACTGACAGGTTTTTATGATTTTCTAATTTTGACTTTATTCCGAGTATTAACACCTCGTAAATATAAAGTATAGTTTTACACCAATCAGGTTGTTATTTGTGGAGAAAGGTTGAGAAATATGTTGAAAATTACAGGAAGTAAACAAACTGATGACATCACACTGGGGAGACAAAGGTTATACATAATTTACACAAAATAACCAACTTTTTTGACCCTTTAAACTTTGATTCAACTAAATAAAGCTGTTCACATGTTTTTTCTTCGTCAAATGAAAAAAATCTGTGACATTAAAGGTGTTTCGGTGCACTGTACAGGATGGTTTCCCAGTGTGATGTCATCATTTACAACCAGGAAGTAAAATTAAAAAACAAAGAAAATTGCTTAACTGGGGTAAAATTTGTAAAGATTTTAGCAGAATTTGAAATATATTTATCTTAATTGCAATTTAGTTAGATGAGTAATCCAACCTGTCATAGGCACTTTAAAGTCTTTTTTTTAAATTGCAGTATCGAAATCCGTGATGAGCTTTTCACTTTCACTGCAATTTAGAATCTTGATCACACAGTAACTCCACCTCCGCCCAAATCTGCACACCATTAAGATTCTCCGATGACTCCTGGCTGAGTGGGTAGTCGAGGCGTGCGAGTGTTTGTTGATGTGACTTTGCCCGAGGCCGGAGGAGAACAGGGCGGGGAAACACGGAGGTGAGCGGTTTATCTGCCAAACATGGAGCCCGCTTCAGACTGGTTTAATCTCAGCCCGCGGCAATATCACGGAGTCACCTACGACACCACAGCTCCCATCGAAACTGGTCGGCGAGAGAGAGGAGGGGGAGGAGCACGGAGCGAGACTAAAGAGTTAATTGTCCGCGTGTTGCCATGCCTGAAGTTATAGCTTTTTAATCGTGTTTTATTTGATTTCTCTGATGATTAACACGCTCAGAGTTGTGTTTACTGTGATTCATGCGTGTTTGAGTCATCTTTATTGCGCCGACAGTCACCATTTTCCCCCAAAAGTGGCCTCAAACCAGTAAGAACGCACCTGATGTGGGCTGTATTTCCTCCTGTTCTAGTCCCTGTTAAACGCACGAGGATTTTAAAGGACACACATTATGCTTTTTTGTTTGTTTTTCTTTTCTAACAATGTTCCGTCGTCAAAAACATACCTGGAGTTGCATTTAGCTGCATTCACGCTGTTTTGAGGAATGTTTATTAGAAAATCCTCTCTTCGTTTGACCGTCAAAAACACTTCCTGCTGAACTCTCTCGATCCGTGATGTGTTTTCCAATTTTAGACGTCACTTATCAGAGAATCTTTGGCTGTTTCAAGTCTTTAAAAGGACAGATATTCTGCACTTTTCACGAGTTTTGCTATCCTGGGTACAGCTAACAAATATTAGCTTGATAATGGTGTACTTCCTGCTTCTCGTACAACAAAACACTCTATCAATAGACGCATAGAAAGAGCTGTGGTCTCGTTTTGACCCAAATAGATCTGGGGCAAAACAGATTTTTCTTTCTTATACTCGAAAATTTCAAAACAATAAAAATCAGGTACAGCCCCTTTAAATCGGTCAAAAGTATCACTGTTATAATCATTTGTTTTGTTTATAATATTATGATTGTATTTTACGTATTTATATCAGTTTTTCTTTCTTATATTCAAAAATGTCAAAACAATAAAAATCAGGTACAGCCCCTTTAAATCAGTCAAACATATCACTGTTATAATCATTTGTTTTGTTTATAATATTATGATTGTATTTTACGTATTTAAATCAGTTTTTCTTTCTTATATTCGAAAATTTCAAAACAATAAAAATCAGGTACAGCCCCTTTAAATCAGTCAAACATATCACTGTTATAATCATTTGTTTTGTTTACAATATTATGAGTGTATTTTATGTATTTATATCAAGCTTGTGGGCAAATTTTACTGTTGCATTTTTACTTATTCTATAGCGGCTCAGTGTGCGTGTGTTTTTGGGCCCTGAAGGCATCGTTTCATCAGGAGGACTCTCGATTTCAGACTGTGAGGAGTAAAACTGAAAGAGCAGGACCTGAAGACAAGCTGCGGTCTGAAGTGTCGCCTCACACGGAGCAGACGTGGCCCCAGGCGCTTGACCCTCTGTCTCTCATGTACAGGGCCTACCGCTCATTAAAACAGGGGCGGCCCATTAAGATGCTAATCTAACCACTCTGTCTGATGGAGTACAATAAAACCATGCAAGGGTTTAGTGTTAACTCGCAATTATAGGTATAGTGTGACTGCTTTAAATTGTACAAAAAGGGGGATACGTTTTTGAATGCTAAGCTCAGATAATAACAATTACACCCAATGATTTTTAGGTTTTATCAATTGAAACAGAAAGAGAAGAAGTTGAAACAGCTGTAGTTTTACGACCCTGAAAGCCAAAACACTGGAAAAAGTCATAAAAAGAACATAAAAATGAATTAATTTATCTAAGTGTTGTTTTTTATGTGGTTCAGTGAAAAAGTCTAAATAATAGGTCAAATTATGAGTCCAGTTAGACTTAAAGTGCCCATGACAGGTTGGGCTACTCATTTAACCAAAATGTAGTTCAGATAAACATATTTCAAAATTAGCTAAAATTCTTTACAAATTTTACACCATTTTCGCAATTTTTAGCTTTTTAATTTTACTTCCTGGTTGTAAATGATGACATCACGCTAGGAAATTACCATAGCAACAACACAGTAAACTGGGCCAAAACTCATCTAATGTCACATTTTTTTGATTTGACAAATAAAAATAAATGTGAACACCTTTAATTTTGTTGAATTAATGTTTAAAGGGTCAAAAAAGTAGTTCATTTTGTGTAAATTCTGCATAACCTTGTCTCCCCAGTGTGATGTCATCAGTTTGTTTACTTCCTGTATTTTTCAACAGGTTTTTCAACTTTTCTCCACAAACAGTGACCTGATTGGTGTAAAACTATAATTTCTGTTTACAACAAGTATTAATACACTAAATAAAGTCAAAATTAGAAAATCATAGAAACCTGTCATACGCACTTTAAGTGTTCAAACCATACACCTTTGTATTATGTTATAAACCTGTTGCTTGTGATAGTAAAGTTCAGTTTGTAGCCAGACTAATCACTGTTTAAAAATAGATTTGATCTTTAGACCAACCAAATATAATAATGTAATCATTTTGTTTTTGCTTGTAATCAGTTTGCTCAGTCTCACTTTGTAAAACCATTCACCTTCATCCATTGAAGGTGGTCAGATGTTGAGCACTAATTTCCCACAGGAACAATAGGCTGTGATCATATCCAGTGGCGGACTTGGAAATTTGGGGGTCCAAGACAAAATTAAGTACAGGCCCCTCCTCATCAAGTTGGATTTTATATAACTTTTCTTTTTCCTGTCATGTCTCTTAAATTGTACTTCAAAAAAGCTTTTGGTTTTTGTTGTTTTTGTTTTGTTGGTTTTTTTTTTTAAGTGTGGTGGCTGGAAAAGTTTGTACATTTGGGGTGGTAAGTGGCCTATTATAAAATTCAAATTCAGATGTGCAATTACATGTTCTAAACAGCTTTAAACAGGAGGGTTTGAAGGTCCTTCCTCTGAAGAACATTTCAGAAATCCAACCATTTTTCTTGTTTGTTAGTGCATTTTAACATGCTCAGCTGATATAAATAAATTATATCCATTTGTACTTTAATAATGGTATATTTTATTCACTATTTAGCTTTATGTGTTCTAAACAGTTATATTATTTTCTTGATCTTTTTCTTGTTTAAAAAATACACTGCACTACAGTACTGTGATAATAAAATAATAGCAACTGTTTCCTTGCTGTCTGTGATGATCAGGGGGTCTCTTATTGGGGGCCCCTTCTGGTTGGGGGCCCAAGGCAATTGTGGCGTGCTGCCTAATGTTAAGTCCGCTGCTGTATATATCATCATATCATCGTAAAGTGATGACGTCACAGCGTATCGCTCTGGGGCCCATGCATCTGTCAGCTGAGTGTAAACATTGTTTTCATACAATAAAGTTACATCTGTGTGGTCCCAGCGCACATATATTGTAAAAGTGTGTGAGACATACAGCAGTGTCTGGTCTGCGTCTAATTAAAAAATAGAAAGATGCGCCGTTAGCATGTTAGCTTTACTGTAACGGTCAACTCTGTTCTGAAAGTTGTGAAAAGGGATGCATTATGCATATTTTAAGGCAGATGGGCAAACAACATAAGGGCCTTTTGAGGTTTAAGGTCGATAGCCTCATTAAACCACTCAGAGTTGTATTCAGAGTGATTCATGCAGATTTGAGTGATCCTTCTCCATCAGTCCAGGTTTCACCGCTCTCCGTGTCACGCCTCTCTCTTAAAGTCCAAAATATAAAATAATAATCCACAGGTGTAGCAGATTAGAACTGTAGCGGCAAAAGCACAACAGGACTTCACATTGAGCCATGAGATTCAAAAGTCGATTTATAAGACGTAATGATGAGCTTCAACATTGGTAGATAATGAGCTTGGATAGATTTTGCACAACAAATGAATCCCCCATAGAGTTATACTGGCCCCTTGCAGCCCTCAGTCTGAAATGACATAAACAAACAACTCTAACCTTAACCAATCAAGATTCAGGACCGATTGAGATTTCGTTTTAGATTAAAGTAAACTTTTTATGGTCGAGGCAAAGACTAGAACACTAAATATCTGCCACGGCGTTCCCAAAACACCACAACAAATAAATGAAATCAAAACTTCAAGACGAGACCTGCAGCCGTCCAACTCTGACAGCGCCATTTATAAAACCGCCGCACATTCCCTGCTATAATGAAACTGTTTACCATTTAAATCCCGGCCAATATTTGTCTACCACATTTGCCCCCGGTGACGACGTGAGAGCCGGCGCCGGTGCCAGATGGCCTGCCAGCCTCCGGAGCGCTCGGGCGTGTCCCATGATGCTTTGCGGTCCCATTCAGCGGCGCGCGGAGGCTGATGGTCCATTAGTCAGAGCACATTTGAGTCAGACCGATACGGCGTGATGGAGAGGTATTAAAACCACTCAGAGCCGCGACCCAAACGCACAAATGATCACTCAACATCATTATCTGACACAGCCGTGAGCGACGCGACCTTGGCTTTTTCCACCAAAGTCCAAAGTCACGGCCCAAAATAGCGGCGCGAAATGTTCAACTCTGATTGTTGAGATTGGGGCGATTAGGAAAAGGCCCGCTCAGTCATCGAAAAGGCACACTTGACTCTGAAAGGACACAAAACTAAATCTGAAGAGATATATAGAAGGGCTGCAGCAATTAATTGACTAATTGTGACTAACTGACTATAAAAACTGATTGTTAACTGAACTATACATTCATTCATTTATTCATTTTCTACCGCTGATTCCCGTTAGGGGTCGCGGGTGACTGGAGCCTATCCCAGTGACTTTGGGCCTTAGGCGGGGTACACCCTGGACAGTGGCCAACTCGTCGCAGGGCTAACTGACTGAACTATACAGCGTTTCTCAAACTGTGGTACGCAAACTTCTTCTGGTACGTGGACCCCTCTTCAATTGTAATATTTACTTAATTTAGAGTACACTTATTCACATTTTTGCTCTACTGCCAACTCCTGTGGCGATGGTGTATTCATTAAGACCTGTTTTATCCCTAATTTTGAACTGAAATTGTCCTGTTATGGACCAAATCTAGATTTGGTGATACTCAGTCATATAAGTCATATATTTTCTTTGGTGGAACTTGGGGTTAAAAGTTTGAGAACCACGGCCCTAAAACACATGACAAACGACTTTTAATAACCAAGACAATGACATTATTACATCAAAATGTCAAAAAATAATAGGTTATTGCTGATTTTTATCATAAAAACTGAACTATACAGCGTTTCTCAAACTGTGGTACGCAAACTTCTTCTGGTACGTGGACACCATCAATTGTAATATTTACTTCATTTAGAGTTGATTTATTCACATTTTTGCTCTACTGCCAACTCCTGTGGCAATGGTGTATTCACATTATTCACATTATCACATTATTACATCAAAATGTCAAAATAATAGTAATAGTAATAGTAATAATCTTCTGGTACGTGGACACCTCTTCAATTGTAATATTTACATCATTTAGAGTACATTTATTTGCATGTTTTGCTCTTCTTTTAGTAAATTTCAAGTTAAAACTACTGTGGCAATGGTGTATTCATTAAGACCTGGTTTATCCTGAATTTCTGTCCTGTTATAGACCAAATTTAGATTTGGAGATACTCAGAAAGTCTAATCTTTTCTTTGGTGGAACTTGGGGTAAAAAGTTTGAGAATCACTGCTCTAAAACACATCACAAAAGACCTTTAATGACATTATTACATCAAAATGTCAAAAAAGAATAGGTTATTGCAATAATTTATTTGAAGTTTTTCAGTCAGGGTTCCGTGCGTACCACAGCACTGAAACTGCACTAGTTAAAGTCACAAATGATCTGTTATTAGCTGCTGATGATGGACAGGTCTCAATCCTGGTTCTGTTGGACCTCAGCGCAGCGTTTGATACCATCGACCACAACATTCTACTGCAGAGGTTAGAATGTGATATAGGTGTCAGTGGAACCGCCCTAAGCTGGTTTAAATCCTATCTATCTGATAGGTACCAGTTTGTTAATGTAAACCAGAGATCTTCCCTATGTTCTAAAGTAACCTACGGTGTGCCGCAGGGTTCAGTACTCGGTCCAGTTCTGTTCACACTTTATATGCTGCCCTTAGGTATGATCATCAGAAAGCATGGCATTAACTTCCACTGCTATGCAGATGACACTCAGCTTTATTTATCAATGAAACCTGATCAGACCCATCAAGTAGACAGACTTAGTGCCTGCGTGAAAGACATAAAAACTTGGATGACTCTTAATTATCTGCTCCTTAACCCTGAAAAAACCGAGGTCATTCTGCTGGGCCCTAAGCACCTGCGAGACTCTTTATCTGACCAGATAGTTTCTCTGGACAATATCACTGTAGCCCCCAGCTCTACTGTAAGAAACCTTGGGGTCCTATTTGACCAAGATCTCTCGGTCAAAGCTCATATAAATCAAGCCTGTAAAACAGCCTACTTTCATTTGCGTAACATAACCAAAATTAGAAAAATCCTGCCCAGAGATGATGCCGAAAAACTCATCCATGCATTTGTCACATCCAGATTAGACTATTGTAACGCCCTGCTTACAGCGTGTCCTAAAAGCTCTATAAGAAGCTTTCAACTGGTTCAAAATGCAGCAGCAAGATTATTAACAGGTACTAGAAAAAGAGTGTTAGAGTGTTAGAGTCTCTTCACTGGCTTCCTGTTGAGTTTAGAATCAAATTTAAAATCCTCCTCCTGACTTATAAAGCTTTAAACAATATGGCCCCATCCTACCTCAAAGATGCAATAGTAGCGTACCATCCAAACAGAGCTCTTCGTTCTCAAAATGCTGGACTATTGTTAGTCCCCAGAGTCTCTAAAAGCTCAGTAGGAGGTCGAGCATTTAGCTACCAAGCTCCTATGTTATGGAACCAGCTCCCTGTTCATGTAAAAGAGGCCGACACAGTCTCTACATTTAAGACCAGGCTCAAAACGTTCCTCTTTGAAATAGCTTATGGTCAGGCCAGTTAGGAACAGAAATAAAAACCTACAGTTTTAGCTACGCTGCCCTTGGAGCAATTCTGCTGGGGGAAGTATGGCAGCTTGAACACTATCCTCTGGTTCTTCCTACTTTACCTATCAACAATATTTAATATTACTTCAACTGTAGTCTGTTCATTGCTGTTCACATGTTTCTCTTTCTCTCCACTTCCCCCGGGGAGTGGAGACTGTTTCAGGCACTGCGGCGGCTGCTCCAGTGACGACCCCCCCACGCCTGGACAGCTGGATTAGCCATACCTCGTCTGCCTGGACGAACTCCATCTACTTAGATGAACTGTTCCTCATCTCCTGCTGGAGGATCTCTCTACACTGGGTGGACTGCTCCTCGTCCTCCTGGAGGAACTCTTTAAAGCCACCTCCCTCTTGAGTGGTTCTGGCTCCACAGTCCAAGTGGATGTCAGTCCTAGTTCATCTGCAGCCTGTCCGTCCGTGGGAGTAGGATCTCTCCTTCACTGTGGTTCTCCCCGAGGTTTCTACTTTTTCCCCATGGGGGTTTTTTGTAGTTTTTCCTCGCCGCGAAGGAGGGTCAAAGGACAGGGGCATTCTGGGACAGTTATCTGAACTGCTTTTACCTGTGGCCCATCGAGGCAACTGTTGTTGTGATTTTGGGCATTATAAAAATAAATTGATTTGATTTGATTTGATTATTTTTATCAATAATAAACTTTATCATAAATACTCTTTATCTAGAAGCCTTCAGTCTCCATATTTAAACTTTTATTTGGCTGATGTTTCAATAGTCAATAATAGATAATCACTGACTAGTCGACTACTAAAACAATCGTCAGTGACAGCCCTAATATATATTGACTTTTGTTCAATAAATGAAAGCCGGAACTATATTTTTGTTGCTCAATATTTATTGTGTGTATCTTTTCTTTGGCAAATAGGAAACTTTTAGTATTTTTGTATTTTTTATATATTTTTGTAATATATTCAAATTTCAGCAGTGTAGAAGATAATTAATTACTATATTAGACTATATATCAGACTATATTAGACTCGTAAATCATACCAACTAACTACTTCAGGGTTTCATTCTACTCTTTTAATTACAGCTCATATTACTTACGACGGTTAATTTGGACGAAGGTTTAATGGGATTTTACGGCTTTAAAGTTACTGTATCAGTGGCATAAAGTAGTTTCAATATTACGGTTTATCATGATATATTCTGTTACAATAAATCGTATGTGTCTTAGATGATAATTATTCAGCCATCTACAATTCATTCAAGTTAATTTCAAGACAAACCATAAAGTGCACTCACTTTGGATGATCGTATTGTGAGGGGTTTATGCAGGTTTCAGCTAAACTCATGCTTTTTAATGACACAATTCAAGATTTTTAATGTCATAATCAACGTCAAAACAAGGCATGACGAGGATATAATAAACTACTTTATAATATTCAAAAAGCTAATTTACATGACATTTAAACCATGCAAATGTCTGAACCCTGTCTTTTACTTTTTAGATGGTTTGATCAAAGCTATTTAATCAATAAATGCAGTACATCTGGGATTCAATAGATACTGTCATGGACATGCTCTGCTGATAATCATTTGTTATTATTTTTATTACGTCATTGTTCTGATAGATAAATCTTTTTAAGATTTAATTTCTGTGGGGATGGAATTTATTGCTTTTTAATGCCCTGCGGAAACCCCGTGTACGTCTCAGCTCGTTTTAATTTTTCAAGATTCAAGATTAAGAATTTAATTTATTGCCTCTCTAGGAACAATTGTCCTGAGCTAAACACGCTGCCATCAACACAAAAGCTCAATCCATAAATACACAACACAATAAAAGGTCTGTCTGTCATTATTCACTTACTTCATAGTTCCCTTATTCATCTCATTTGCAGGATTTTTAGTCTTTTACAGTACAATAAACTTGACATACCAATTTACCATAGATCTCAAACATCACTGCAATAATATCATGTTTGGGTTGTATATGATTAATCAGCCTAACATGAATGAAAGAAAAGATTTTGATGAGGAAACGATTAAATAGGCAAGGCAAGGCAAGGCAAGTTTATTTGTAGAGCACAATTCATACACAAGGCAATTCAAAGTGCTTTACATAACAGGAAAAGTTGCATTAAAATTACCAAAACTCTAAAAAGAGTGTGCACACACTTAATAATTTTAAAATCATTTTAAAATAAAGTGCTTTAAAACAGAAGAGTGCAGATAGATCTTTCAGTCGTTTGCACGTCTAAACAGAACTGTTTTTAGCCTGGATTTAAACATTGTCAGAGTGGAGGCCTGTCTCACATCTTCAGGGAGACTGTTCCAGATTTTAGCTGCAAAAAACTGAAATGCTGATTCCCCATGTTTAGTCCTGACTCTGGCACCAGCAGGAGGCCGGTCCATGAGGTCCTAAACAAGACGGTCTATAAAGCATGTTCAAGCTTCAAGAAACACTGAGAGGTCACTGTGATGTGTCTCTAAAGTATGTGGCTGTTTCCTCAGAATAAAACTAAAACATGTGAAATTGGCAGCACAAATAGGATAAAAGATTTATATTATGTTGTCGTTATCCTGTGATTGTCTAAAGTCACTTAATCTCCAAATCTGAAACCCATCCAACAACTTTATGTCTCAGAAGAACCAAATGTTCTCCTTGTGCAAAAAGTGAGTGAAAAGTCCATTTATTTCCTTAAATCACAGAAACACATGCTCTCTCCTCCTCATCATTCTCCTTTCTCATGCAAACTGACTTCATGCTTAATCAGAGCAGCCTGCTTTAAGTCAAATGTGCCTTGAGTCAGATCAATATCAGTCTGTGCCTTAATATAACGCTCCATCTGATTCAGAGGACGCTTAGAATTAAAAGAGTAAAGTTTTATATATATATGTAAAAGAAATAGGTGAGAAGCTGACCATAAAATGCAACTCTTTTAAACATAAACAGAGAAAAGAGTAGAAGAAAGTTATTTGCTAAACCTTTTGTAAGTTGATTGTAAAGCTAAACAAATAAAAATGACTATATTGAGAATCCATGATCTTGTCTAATCATTACTATTAACAACAGATTGAAAAATGATTAATATCACAACTAAAATAATTGTTGACTACCAAATAAATGTTATTTAGATTATACAGACTTTAAAACATTTACCAGTGTGTGTTTTAATCACAAAGACTGTAGAATTGTTAAATCAAAATGGCAAAAAACAATAAATAATTTGTGATTTTCTCAATAATTCACATCTTTTTGTAAATATTCTTCATCTACAAACCTCCAGTCCACACATTTTTTCCTTAATCTTGTTATAATTCATAAAATAAATACTATACTACTAATATTTATCTAAATTCTAGTTTTGTTTCGGTTGTGGAGCCTCTTCTCTTGACGTTTTGGAGTCAGTTCATAAATAGATTCATCGATCGCTGGCTAAAGGACAAATATTATGAATTATCCAAGTTGTTATTGGCCTTTAAACATTTTCTCGAGCACCTTTCATGTCTTTTCACTTCATGGCATTTCATGAAGCTGTTTCCCACAACAGGAATTGATTTTGGGCTCCATCTACTGGCAGCAGAGGGAATTACAAAGGTGAAATAAACAAATGTTAATGCAGCTCTGCAGTTGTAATGATTGTGATTTGACAGAAAGAGTCTGACGATGATTCATGACATAAAAACAGCAGAAGATCTCAGAGCTTTCATGACGTCACAGAAATTCAGAGTGGAGTCTTTTCTGAGGCTCAGAAGAGACTTTCTAAACAGGATTAATAAAATTATCGTGTAAATACAACTCCAGGAGTTTATGATGAGGGAACAATGTTATAACAGTTTAAAGCTCAAACATTTTAATTTAACATAATATGTGTCCTTTAACAATTATTTTAGTGATTGATTGGTCGTGATTGATCAATTGTTTCAGCCCAACATTACAACAATGCATCAAAATGTATAAAATTGTATGCCGTGCCTTAGAAAAAGAAAAAAAAAATCCCCCTTTGTTCATAAGACAGCTGTCAGTTGTGTTTTTTTTATTTTTATTTCATTTATTATTATCATTATTATTATTTTATTAGTAGTATTTTCATTCATTTTTTGTTTGTTTTCTCTGTATGTTTTGTCTTGTTTGTATTCGTCATTGGAAAGTAATAAATTACTGATCACAAAATAAACAAAATAATTGTTGACTACTAAAATAATTGTAGTTTTCCAGCCATGGTGTAGGCCTACAAGAAATGTTGAATGTTCACGACTTTTTAATCTCGAATGAAACACAAACAATCGACAAAGTATGGCCTTTTAAACCGAACACCACACTGAGTTAGATAAACATCAACATAAATATCGACACTTACATTCTTATTGACTTGTCTGACTCGGAAAACAAAAAAATCAAAGCAAACTGCAAAAGCGTGGCCTGGGGCGGGCCAGAGCTAATCCACAGCGGGTCTGTTCATGCATAAAGCCGTTTCTGTTGGGGAAAACTGCAGCATGACTTGGTTGGACTCTCCGTCTCGCTCTGACCCTGAAGGAGGACCTCAGCTGTGCCGGTCCACGCTGCCCCGGGATCACAAACCTCCTCGTCCGTCCTGTTTTCACGTCTCGTCCTCCTCCTGTGTCTCTGCTCACAGCTCCCCGAGGGTCAAACTAAGACACACTCGGATTTAAAGTCTTCACTGAATTAAAGTGAAAGCCCAGGGAAGCGGATTTCTGATGCAATGCTGGCTTTTCTTTCACCACTTTACAAAGCCGCCTTTCTCCAAGCTGAAACTTAAATCTTAAAGTCTAGACGACACATTTCACTAAAACGGAGCGAACGTGATCATATTTCAGTTTTTATAAAAGTTAGTTTACTTTTCTATAACAAACGATGGACAAAATACAATAAATACAATACAATAAAAAAATAAATAATACATTTTCTAGCCTTAACATCGTATTTTTACTTAAAATGAAAAATGATTGTGGGCTCAACATTTCTGTGAGTATTTTTCCAGTAAAACCATAAATCTGGATTGTTCCTTCATCAAAAATGCAAAGAGTTTATCATAATTTCTTAAAACATAATGTAAAATACAATAATAAATGTGTTTAAAGCAGCTCTGGTGTCACTCACATGTGTCTGAGGCTTTTATTTTGACAAAATCATCTACATTTTTCATATTTTGTGATATTCTGAGGTTAATCCCAGTTTCTCCAATGAAATCACATCATGTTGCACTTCACTTTTGCCTCCGTTCTGAATTTAGAATGTTTTTGTTTACAGACTTTTAAAGGGTCTATTGGATATTGGTGCTGATAAAGAAATAAATGACTGTAATGTATTGTTTTGTAAGATTTCTCCCACAATTAGGTAAATTTTTTTGGATGTTATGATTATTTACTGACTGATATTGGCCAAGAAAGTGAGATGAGAAACAAAAAAGGTAATAATAGGTATCAACAACAGACATACAATGCCAGTAAAGTATCAATATTGGTAAAAATGTAGGTAAGATGGCACAAAAACTGCTAAAAAAGATAAATCTCTCAGCCATTTGAACAAGTCTAACACCAAACAAACACAAAATCCAAAAAACAATAACAATATTTTTTATCAAAACTAAAGAAAAGCTGGGTCAGTGCAGTCAAATTCTTAAAATGATGGAAGTCAAGTTACATATTTCATTTTCCTGAGAGGTGTATATTAGAAACATGCGCTGTGGAAAAACTGTCCTTTTAAATCATACATTGCAAATCTAATCGCTCAGAAATATTTCCGTTACATCATTTCCGAAACCGCCCCGCTCTCTTTTCCAGGAGGCACTGTTTGTTCAATCCTCAATCGCTGTTTTTCCATCAAACAGCGGCAGCTTTTCTGAAAACAAAAACTTAAAAAACCAAACCATATTGACACCACACTGTGCGATCACTCCGCTGATGTTTAAAGTGCCCATGACAGGTTGGACTACTCATGTGGCTAAAATGCAGTTAAGATAAATATATTTCAAAGTTTGTTAAAATACTTTACAAATTTTATCCCAGTTTAGCAATTTTTTTGGTTTTTAATTTCACTTCCTGGTTGTAAATGATGACATCACACTAGGAAATTACCAAGCGACTATCCTGTGCATTGGGCAAAAAAATCTATCTAGTCAGATTTTTTTTAATTTCACAGATAAAAATACACCTTTATTTTGAGGAAATTATGTTTAAAGGGTCAAAAAAGTGGTTTATTTTGTGTAAATTATGCATAACCTTTGTCTCCCCAGTGTGATGTCATCAATTTGTTTACAGATTTTCCAATTTTTCTCCATAAACAGCTACTCAATTTGTGTAAAACTATAATTTATATTTACAACAGGTATTAATACACCAAATAAAGTCAAAATTAGACAATTATCAAAACCTGTCATACGCACTTTAAACGAAATAAACCTTCGCCGACTACAACGCCCCGCCTTTCGCTTTTCAGGTTAATTCCGTGCGCTCCCATCAAAGCCATCGGAGCCGGGACGTGCTGTGCTCTCCTGAAGGTTTCTCCGAGTTTGGGACATTATGGCATTAGACTTCTGGGACCAGTTCAAAGACGCAGCAGTCGAGTTCATTTGGACTCATTTAAGATCAGAGGGAGTCTATAAAAGCCGACCGGGAGACAGTCGCCGCATTCAAATAACATCTGCACTTGGCACGGAAGCAGGGAACGACTCACGGAATGAACAAACTCCCACAAGACCCAGCGCCGTCATCGATCAGATACGTGGATGTGTTTATATGCTGGAAATACAACAAATATGCATGTTTTTATGTTTTACAGGGACGGAGCTAGGAATTTGGGGGCCCTGAGCCAAATTAAAGTGCGTATGACTTTTTTTCTAATTTTCTAATTTTGATTTTATTTGGTGAACTAATATGTATTGTACAAAAAATATATAGTTTTACACCAATCAAGTCATAGTTTGTAGAGAAAAGTTGAAAAAGTTAAAAAACTGATGACATCACACCAGGGAGACTCATTCCATCCAAAGGTTTTGCATAATTTACCCAAAATGAACAACTTATTTTACCCTTAAAACATTAATTTAACAAAATAAAGGTGTTCACATGTATTTTGATTTGTAATTTGTAATTATTTTTTGCCAAACTTTAAATATATTTATCTTAACTGTATTTTAGTTACATGGGTAGTCCAACCTGTCATAGGCACTTTAAGTACAGGCCCCTCTTCATCAGCTGTGATTTTCTATAGCTTTTCTGTCGTGTCTCTTGAATTGTTCTTGAAAGGTAGCGTTTGTTTTTTGATGTTTCGGGTTTGTTTTTTGTTTTTTTTTAAAGCAGAACTAAAAAGCGTCAGCGACAGAGCTCCCCCTGCAGGTCTCTTGTGACAATACACAGCCTGTAAAAAGACGCCAAAAACTTTTATTTTTCTTCTTTTTTTCCCCCTCTTCCTTTTCACTGAAATGAGGAAGTACAACCGCGTACAAAAGCATTTCATGTCGCCAAACATAAAAAAGAGCCAGTGTTTCTTCGGGTCGGTGTCAGGAAATGTTGTAGCTGTTTTTTCACGCAGAGACAGCAGGGGGCGACGGTGGGAGCTTCAAACGTCCCGAAAATACATTTACAACCACCACACGGACTTATGAACACATTTAATGAGGTCAAAATGTTACTTAGCTCTACTTTAACACGTGGTGGCCGGACAGGTTCATACATTTGGGATGGTAAGTAAAATATAGGAAAATTCAAATCATAGGAGCAATATATATGTTCAAAATATCTTTAAACAGGGGAGTTATATTTATAATAATAATAATATTTAAACATCAGACCATATTTCCTGTTTGTTGGTGCATTTTAACACATATTCTTAATTGTATGCATGCTTTTTTTTATATATTTTATTATATTTTATTCATTGTTTTATGTTGCACCTTACGCCGAAGCAAGTTCCTATGTTTGTGAATTTTTGATCACTGACAACGGCAATAAAACGATTCTGATTCTGATGTTCTGCTGATTTAAATATATGATATTCATTTGTAATTTTACACTGTTACATTTTATTCACTATTTATCTTTATAAGGGGGTGTGGCATAGGCAGAATTAATACATTTCACAATCCCGGACTATTTTGTTGGTCTTTTTCTTCAACCTTGTGTCTGATGATCGAGAAGGGCATGTTACTGGGGGCCCCTTCAGGTTGGGGCCCCAAGGTAATTGTGGCCGTTTGCCTAATGGTAAATCCGCCCCTGATTATTTATAAAGAAAGGCTTTGGAGTTTTATGCTTACTGGCAAAACTTTCAAGCAATACTGTGTAAGGCAGATAATATAGCGTACTATTTTAATTTAGAATTAGCATATAATCCAGAAAATTGCCAGTCCCATGCCCCATAAATGCTACATACTTGTTTTTTTTAATCTAAAAGTCAAAACAAAAGACAAAAATCTGTGGATCTATTTTCAGTTCTGCCATAAAGCCAGCCAACTGCTCTTATTTCTCTCCGTGGATCTCTCCCCACAGCCCCTAAACACATTTATTTTGGCTCGGCCTCAAATAACAGTATAAACTTTGGATTATAGCCGTCTAATTTCATAAAAGTTGGTTTGACTTTGTGTTTTGTCCCAGGACGGCTTCTCCCTCTCGGCCCAAAGTAATTACTGCCAGTGTCACCGCGCTCAATAAAAGGATAACAAGCACATTAAGTTTACTGTGCAGGACCACCAACACTGTAAAACCACTGACTTGTGAATCCACACGGAGAAACTGCAACTGCTGCTAATTTAATACGTATTATTCATTGTTTGTGTCAGCAAACTATAGCCGTGGACGTCTAAATATGAAAAGGACTCACTCGGGGCACAGGAGTCAGGCTTTTACAGGGCAATTACTGAACGTTTTCTTTATTCCACTACAAAAGATACAGGTCTATATGTAAAAGAAGAATCAAATAATGGGTTGTGATATTGATCCCATACCAAAAATCTATGAGTTTTTTATTAAAATGCACTGAAATTTCTCTATTACCTTGGCATCACTGTATATGTGCAAATAAACTATGAATATAATCAAAGTATTTCAAAATTGCTATTCTTCTATGACAGTCAATATTGTTCGATTCATTGCAGCCTGATTTAGCCCCCGGGGTCTAAATCAGGCCCCCAGGGGACATGATCTGGCCCTCCTCTGAAGATGTAGAAAATATTGTATCTATTGTTATTGCTTTAGACCTGGTTTAGACCTGGTTTAATCTAGACCTACGTAGACTTGGTTTAGACCTGGTGAAGACCTGGTTTAGTCCTGGTTTAATCCTCCTTAAGTCTGGGTTTAGCCCTGGTTTAGACCTGGTGTAGATTTGGTTGAGACCTGATTTACACCTGATTTAGTTCTGGTTTAGTCCAGGTTTAGTCCAGGTTTTGTCCTGGTTTAGTCCTGGTTTAGTCCTGGTTTTGTCCTGGTTTAGTCCTGGTTTAGTCCTGGTTTAGTCCTGGTTTAGTCCTGGTTTAGTCCTGGTTTAGTCCTGGTTTAGCCCTGGTTTAGTCCTGGTTTAGTCCTGGTTTAGTCCTGGTTTAGTCCTGCTTTAGTCCTGGTTTTGTCCTGCTTTAGTCCTGGTTTAGTCCTGGTTTAGTCCTGGTTTAGTCCTGCTTTAGTTCTGGTTTAGTCCTGGTTTTGTCCTGCTTTAGTCCTGGTTTAGTCCTGGTATAGTCCTGGTTTAGTCCTTGTTTAGTCCTAGTTTAGTTCTGGTTTTGTCCTGGTTTAGACCTGGTTTAGTCCTGGTTTTGTCCTGGTTTACTCCTGGTTTAGTCCTGGTTTAGACCTGGCTTAGTCCTGGTTTATACCTGTTTTATTCCTGGTTTAGACCTGGTTTAGACCTGGTTTTGTCCTGGTTTAGACCTGGTTTTGTCCTGGTTTACTCCTGGATTAGACCTGGTTTACTCCTGGTTTACTCCTGGTTTAGTCCTGGTTTAGTCCTGGTTTAGACCTGGCTTAGTCCTGGTTTATACCTGTTTTACTCCTGGTTTAGTCCTGGTTTAGTCCTGGTTTAGACCTGGCTTAGTCCTGGTTTATACCTGTTTTACTCCTGGTTTAGTCCTGGTTTAGTCCTGGTTTAGTCCTGGTTTAGTCCTGGTTTAGGCCTGGTTTTGTCCTGCTTTAGTCCTGGTTTAGTAAACTCCAGACAAAACCATCTGTAAAATCTATCTTTCAGTAAACTAAAGTTGAATGGCCCTGCTGTAGTCTACGTCTAACACCAAACAGTGTTTTAAATATTTTGTAAAATCCAGTAACTGTTCTTTCCTCTTGATTTTTTCCACTCTCGTCTCAATTAAAAGACTGTGGACCAATTGTTAAATGTTAATTACGTGCTCTATTACCCAGTGTCTAGTGTAATTTTGCCTTTAAATAACAGCTTGATAATGAATGGTTAGTAATTGAATGGAGATATTTTAAAAGCACATAAAACTCTGTTGCTTTGGGCCTAAAATCAATAGTAATTTTCTGCTCTGAATCTGTTTGGATCGTTCACTCTCTGAAAGTTGCCCCAGGCTCAGACCAGCTGTCCCTGAGGCGACGATTTAAATGCTCCACTGAAAAGGAAATTACCAGTGAAAATAATACCACTACAGTTGGTCACTTTTAATCAAAACAAGCCAAAAACTATTGGCCTGATATTCAAAAAGAGGAAAGATTTCTGTCTCGCGAGTTGTTTATCTGTATTCAGAACACTTCATGCTACAATATTTATTTTTGACGTTATATTTAAGGTTTTCACAAATCGATTGCGTTCTTGTTCTACAATTTAATCATGTCAGTAATTCAGATTATTCACCTTGTTCCTGAAGTTGCCGTACGCGCCGCTGTCTTGTTTCCGTTGTAGTTTACATGGAGCAGACGAGCTCAACAGAAAATAAGTTCTACTCGACTAAAAAGCCGTTTTCAGACTGACCAGGAAATCGGAGCGTTGTTGACTTGTTGTTGCTCGTGTTCATTAAACATTTTACACAAATCAATCTACTTTATGTAACATTTTAGCGGTGAGACTTTTCCCTCGTTCGTCATTAGCTTTAACGGAGTTCTCGTCAAACGGAAGTACGTTTACAACAAAAGTGCAAAAAACTGGCAAAAGTGGGCGGGGCAGAATAAGGTGAATAAGGGGCCTATAATCCTATTTAAGATGTAAGATTTTGTGTTTTTGGAGGAAATATCCAACCTCTTTATAAAGACCCTTTCAAATTCCTGAATGGAGGCAAAATAAACTAAATCATAACACATTTTCAGCAATTAATTGAGATCAGGTCTATCTAGTACTGTTTCTAAAGGCTTTATACAAAAAAACAAGGTAGAATTGTCAGTTTGGTTTCTAATATGAAAGATTGAGAAAATACTGTTTTCTGGCCTCAAAATTGTATTTGAGCTTCACAAAAAGTAGGATTTGAACATTTCTATAAGTATTTGTCAAATACTTTCTTCCTGGTTGGATCTGTAGAGGTAATTCCACAACTGTCACCTAGCAACCATTTTGAAAATGAGGGCCAAAATGTATATTAATTACTCAAAAGTTATGATTTGACAAATAATAATACCTGATAACGCCTTTATTTTGTCGAATAACCATTCAAAGACAAAAAGGTGTCAGTTGTGTAAGAATTGTCTCTGTGTTTACAATGAAATGTCGCTTTTTGATGACATCATGGAGGGATTCTGTTTTAGAACGCAGCACTACTTCCTGTCATTTTAAACCTTTATTTTTCCAATTTTCTTCACAAACTGCACCTTCACGGATGTAATAGTATGATAAATAATGACCACATGTGCCCTCCCACCAAACTATGTCATAATTAGAATATCTTGAGAACCTGTCTGTCGTGTCTCTATAGTTAAAGTGCACATGGCAGGTTCTTGTGTTTGTCTAATTCTGACTTTTCTGACTTTGGTGGGATAGAACCTGATGTTAATATTTATTATAGTTTTACATCAGTCAAGGGGCAGTTTGCGAAGAAATTTTGAAAAATAAAAGTTTAAAATCCAAGGAAGTAGTGCTGAGTTCTAAAACTGAATCCTTCTGTGATGTCATCAATAGGCGACGAACTGTTGAAAATACAGGGACAATTTACAGCAATGGATATTTTTTTCTGACAGTTTAAAACATTATTCAACAAAATGAAGGTGTTATCAGCTGTTCTTTATTGTCAATTCCTAACTGTAGTGTAATTTATGTGGATTTTGGCCCTTGTTTACAGTCTGGTTGCTCGGTAACAGTTGTGGAATTACCTCTATCTATGTCATATTTGCTGCTCATGTCCAACCAGGAAGTGACATTATAAACTTTACAAAAACTGTCAAAGTGGGGACCAATAGGCAACATTTTTAGTCAAATCTTAAATCTAATCATGTTCACTACGTTTTGGTGAAATGTGTCGTCTAACCTGTCATATGCACTTTAATATGTCACATGTTTTGTATCTTGTTTTTCTTTTAAGTATGGGCCAGATAAGCTTTGTGAAATAAAGAGTAAAGTTATAAAATCACATGTTAAGTTGTAAAATGTAAATGTAATTAATCAATCAACCATCAACCATCGCCAAATGCCTCCTGGAAATATTACAGTTGACATCTGTTAATTAGCTCACACATAAAAGTTATTCCCACAGCTCCATTCAGTATTGATTAATGGATATTAACCAAACATCATAACGACCCATGGGAGTCGTGTGGCAGCAAAGCATGAATAAATCAATACATTTGACCATATCTCTCAATTCAGTGATCCATAAATCTGAGCGGGCTCTGGAGCAAACAGACTGCAACATTCACCATCTGCCCGAGCGGTTTGTGCCTCGACTCTGAGACGGATGGACATTTTATTATTCATCAGGTTATTAAAATGGTTTTCATTTAGATGTTAATTTGTTGGATTATTGATTGATTTGGCAGATTTAAACGACACATATTCTGCTACAGTGACTTTTAACAACAATGTTCTGTCATCAAAAACATACCCAAAGCAGCATTCAGTTGCATTCACGCTGTTTTGAGGAATGTTTATTAGAAAATCCTCCCTCCTCCAAGCGTCAAATACACTTCCAGTGAACTTCTTCGATCCGGGACGTATTTTCGGATCATCTACGTCACTTATCAGAGAATCTTCCACTCTTTTTAAATCATCGCTAAACTCGTTCTGAGCATTTCTGCCGCCTAACGATAACTGCTACTGCTAACCCGCAAGTTTTCGCTGGAAAGTAGTTAAAGTAGAACAAAGTAACATTTATCTTTATCTTATTAAACGTCTTTGTAAGTCCGCGTGGTGGTTGTAAATGTATTTTCGGGCCGTTTGAAGCCCCCGTCGTCGCCCCCCTCCTGTCTCTGCCACGAAAAACCAGCTGTAACTTTCCTGACGCCGACACGAAGACAACTCTCCTGAGAAACCCTGGTTCTTTTTTTTGATATTTAGCAACATGAAATGTTTTGATATGTGATTTAACTTCCTTATTTCAATAAAAAGGAAGGGGAAAAAAAATAAAAAAAATAAAGCTTCTGCCGTCATTTTACAGGGAGTGTACGTTCACAAGAGTCCTGCAGGGGGAGCCCTATCACTGAAGAACCTGAGTTCTGCTTTAACTAGATTGTATACAGTGCTGGCGCCATCTGCTGGCTGTTTGCACTCAGTAAGAGTAATTTCATAGTGACTGATAACACAGGTCAAAGAAGGAATAAGAAACTTTTTTTTTCTTTTAAAACATGAGACGGCAAATTGAAGGCACTCAAGAGCACGTTTAAAGGCTAACAGCAAGATGAAAAATGCAGAATATTTTTCCTTTAAAGCCAGTCTTATCTACATATATATATTCATATATATCTGAACACAAACGAGGGGTGCAACCTGGCAAAGTTATAGATCAGATCTGTGGAGAGGCGAGCCCACTAGAGTAAGAATGCATGTATTTTGCAGTACTTTTGAGCAGAATAGGAACAATGCATTGAATTGGAAATATTTTTAGCGCTATCAATTTGAAACTTCTCCTGTAGTTTAGTCACACAAATGTAAGAATTTTTTTCATATCACATTTTCACTCAAATATAAGGTATTTTATGACATATAAAGCTGAAAATGTAGAGCTAGGATTACATTTCTTGATAAATCCAGAGATGGAATTGTAAATAGTATTTTGGTAAACATTCTTACAGAAATTGGCATAAAAAGGAGTTAAAACATTAACAAATCAGGCTTTGAATTAGATATAAACAAATCCTTCTGTATGAATTGTCGAAAAGCTTTGATCCGTACATGATTAAACGTTTGTGTAAAGTTTGGTGTGTGAAGGAGCTACTTTAAGGAACGATCATTATGTCCCGAGGGAGAAACATTAAAGTTCTTTAAAGTTACAATGTCCCAGAGAAAACTATGAATGAAGTGGATTAAATGAAGAAATAAAATATTGTTATGTGCAGATTTAACAATTTTGCTGATCAAAAACTTGGTAAAAAGAGTTCTGCTTGAGTAAACTTACAACATTTGCTTAAAAATTCAAAATTGGCCACTATTTTTGAGCTATAACAAAAAAAATGGGCTAAGAATTAGACAGCATCATATCTTTCCATACGATGCATCAAATCTTAAGTATTGCAACATTTGGAAGCTACTTTAAGGCTGATCTTTATGTCTTTATGTGTGAGAAAAATTCATTTTGCGAAAACGACCTTTGAAGTTACAATGTCCCAGAGAAATCACTGGATGAAGTGGATTAAATTAAGATAAAATAATAATAAAATATTGCTATGTGCAGATTTAACAATTTTGCTGATCAAACAACTTGGTAAAAAGAGTTCTGCTTGAGTAAACTTACAACATTTGCTTAAACATTCAAAATTGGCCACTATTTTTGAGCTATAACTAAAAAAAATGGGCTAAGAATTAGACAGCATCATACATTTCCATACAATCCATCAGATCTTAGTATTTTAACATTTGGGAGCTACTTTAAGGCTGATCTTTATGTCTTTATGTGTGAGAAAAATTCATTTTTGAAGTTACAGTGTCCCAGAGAAATCACTGGATGAAGTGGATTAAACAAAATAATAAAACATCTTCAGGAGCAGATTGGACCATTTCGTTGCGCACACTGACCATAAAAACAGCCAGAGATCCCATGTGGAACACTCAAAGCAAAAACATCAGCCTGGAGACACAACACTCCACCAGAAATCCAACATTTTACACCTTTAAAGTCCACACTTCATTTTGACGGATGCGTGTTGTGCCAAACTGTTTTGCTGAAAGTTACATCATCTGCCTTTGAGGACTAAAACGGTCTCGTCAATATGCGACGCACAGCCGTGGCTCAAATCAATGGGCCCGCTTTCCCATATTGTAACGTAATCCTGGTCCGCCTCCGCCGCTCCTGAATGTGAATGTGACTCACGGCCCGACATTAGCATTCATGTGAGCTCCGGGCTGAGACACAGAGCAGGGACGCGCCGCTCCTTCTGTCCCCGCAAACAAGCGCCTCCTCCGCCGGTTGTTTAGTCTCCGAAAAACCTCTGAAACATTTACACGATCCACACGACACCCGAAACAACGGCACGGCGTTTAACCTTGTTCTGGTGTTTGTAATGGAAATGTGGAGCTCGGAGCACGACCGTTTGAGTGTTTCTGTTCAGTTGTGATGTTGCTGTAACTTAAGTGTGATATGATAATGGACTATAACAGTGCATGCAGTATGTCTGTCATGAGCTCTTCTTCTTTTTCCTATATTTATGTCTGCAGTAGGGATGAGTAACATTAGATTATTTTCAATACCAGTACTCTAACACCTTGATTTTCAACCGGTGTGCCTTGAGAAAACGTCCAGATTCACAAATGCGGATTTAATGAACAAATTTACCTTTTCGGAGTTTCCTGAGCAACATTTGCACCAAAAAAGGACACAAAACTAGGTCTGGGTGATACGGTGATAAAAATGGAATCGTGAGCAGGTCCCTGTGACAATCTGCTGTTTTTGTGAAACCGTCGTATCGTGATTCATTGTTTGTGTCTTTAATGCAGCTGTCTGTTCAAACACACTTTTTCTCCTGTTGTTTAGCTTCTGAAGCCTCTGAGCAGATGACTTTATTTACCTCTTATAGACCAGGGCTGCACAATTCAACGAAATCGACAAAAAAGCACACAAAAAAGCAATAAAAATGCGCTCAAAAACAACCAAAAAGCACCTGCGAACAAGAAACACAACTCAAGAGCGACAAAAATGTGGAAAAAAAAGTGACAAAAAACGACATACACTCAATTAAATATGACAAACACAACTGAACGTAACAAAAACTAAAAAGCAACACAACAGAATCCTATTATTCAAACCTAAATCGCAAATCTAATCTTAATGGCACTGATCAGAAAAATCACAATTAGGTATTTTTCCTAAATGGTGCAGCTCTATTAAAGGCAACAGAAAAAACTAAGTGAACATGAATCGTGATAAAATCGAAATCATGATCTGGCCCCAAGGAAATCGTGATAATCATTTTTGTCATATCGCCCAGCTCTACACAAAACCATCACTGTTACCAAATTTAAAGAACCAAACAGTGCCACAGACATTATTTGCCTCATTATATGTAATATTTTTAACTAAATGGTCTGATTTGGTGATGTTTTAGTGGTAGGTGCCGTGCTGTGGTAGCTTTTAAACCCAAAATGTGTGCCACAAATCAAAAAAGGTCGAAAAACACTGCTCTAACAAATGCCTACTTTCAATTAGGGCTGGATGATATGGCAAAAAATTATTATCGCGATTTTCTTGGGGCCAGATTGTGTTTCGATTTTATCCCGATTCGTGTTCACTTTGTATTTTTAGAGCTGCACGATTTAGGAAAAATATCTAATTGTGATTTTTCATACTAGTGCGACTGTGATTAGATTTGTGATTTATGCTGTAATAATGGGATTCTGTTCAAATTCACTATTTAAACAATTTTGTCGCTTTCAGTCGCGGTTTTGACACGTTCAGTTGTGTTTGTCATATTTAAACTCGTCTTTGTCATTTTTAGTCGAATCTTTGTTGTTTTAAGTCACATTTTGTCACTTTTAGTCACTTATTTTTTGCTTTTAGTCGCATTTTTGTTGCTTTTATTCCTGTTTTGGTGCATTAAGTCGCGTTTCTTGTTTGTAGGTGTTTTTTTTTTGTTGCTTTTGAGCTCGTTCTTATCGCTTTTGGTCGTGCTTTTGTCAAATTTTTTCAGAACATGTTTGTACAAATACAAACTTCAGTGTTATCAGTTTTTATTCAAATCAAAGCAAGACATTTTGTTGTTTGTAGAAGAAATCAGTCTTTGCGATTTGCTAATTGCCTCCATTGAAATTTTTTTTTGTGTCGATTTGGTTTAATTGTGCAGCTCTGGTCTATAAGAGGTAAATAAAGTCATCTGCTCAGAGGCTTCAGAGGCTAAACAACAGGAGAAAAAGTGTGTTTGAACAGACAGCTGCATTAAAGACGCAAACAGTGAATCATGATACGACGATTCCATTTTTATCACCGTATCGCCCGACTACTTTCAACGCCAGTTAGGGCTGAAACAAGTTAATTTTAATCGCAACAAATAGATAATTAAATTAATCGTAAACCAATTTAATAGTCGAATAATCGTCTTTTGAATGATACACACCCTTCAGAACTGAGAGAGAATGTGATATCACTCAGACGGAGGAATGCCCATAAAATGACACAAGAAACATGTAACGTTAAGTGTTTTTGTAGAATTAAGTCTCCTGTGAAGATGTTGTCATGCAGCATTTTTTATCCTCCCCTTGGTTAAATATAGTAATAATCTCATACTCACTGCTTTCATTCTAAACAACTAATCGATTAATCAAAAGAATAATCGCCAGACTAATCGATTATCAAAATAATCGTTAGTTGCAGCCCTAATACAAATACTCAAACAGATCTTTTTTTCTATGCAAATGGCTAATATTAAGCAAAAATATTTCTCAAGCACTAAATCCCATTACAAGTATGTCAAATACTTTTAAAAATATACCTGTATGACATCTGTTCAGTGACAACTCAAAACAAACGCAAACAAATGACCCAGAGTCGCACAGCTGATCTCACACAGGCTCATTTCGTTTTCGCTACACACGCTTTTTTGTGTTTTTCTTGCGTTTTGACAACTTTAAACTTCTACTGTGTTTACCTGAGTTTCTGTGCCGAGTCTGCAATTGATCTTCCTTATTCACCTTATTCCACCCCGCCCACTTTTGCCTCTTTTTCAAATCAAATTAAATCAAATCAATTTATTTTTATAATGCCCAAAATCACAACAACAGTTGCCTCGATGGGCCACAGGTAAAAGCAGTTCAGATAACTGTCCCAGAATGCCCCTGTCCTTTGACCCTCCTTCGCGGCGAGGAAAAACTACAAAAAACCCCATGGGAAAAAGTAGAAACCTCGGGGAGAACCACAGTGAAGGAGAGATCCTACTCCCACGGACGGACAGGCTGCAGATGAATTAGGACTGACATCCACTTGGACTGTGGAGCCAGAACCACTCAAGAGGGAGTTCGTCCAGGCAGACGAGGTGTGGCTAATCCGGGGTGGAGGGATTTTCCTCCAGGCAGGTGGCGCATAGATCATCCAGTGTAGAGATCGATCCTTCAGATCCACAGACCCGCACTCCTGTAGTAAACTCACTTCTGTTTTAGGTCCAATTTTATTTCCTATTCATACACTCCCCCGAGGACATGTTATCGCTCGCCATAACGTGTCCTTTCACTGTTACGCGGTTGACGCACAGATATACCTCCCGCCGAGACCAAACGACCCCGGAAGATTGTTTTAATGATGTGAACAGTTGGATGGCGCAGAGTTTTCTCCAACTAAACACCTCAAAATCTGAAGTAATCCTCATCAATCCTCCTCGGTACATTAAACATATTCAAAATCAGCTGCAAAACATATCCCTCTGCCAGAAATCTCAGTGTATTCTTTGATTCTAATCTCAATTTCCAAACCCATGTTAAAAAGACGACTCAATCCCGCTTCCTCCACCTACGCACCATTTCCAAAATCAAAAGTATCCATACCCTGATCTTAATAAGGTTGTACTCTCTTGCTGGTACTGCATCTGCTGGTGAACTGAAAAGTGAAGTAGTTTGTGTGAAGCTAAAAACTATAACAGTCAAAATACATAACATGATCAATTCAATCTGGTTACTGTGCACAGACTTTAAAAACAGGAAAGAGCTTCATGAATTTCATCGCAGTAAGAGGGAGACATTTTGAGCTCTGGGGTTTGAGACAGACAGGTAAAAAATAATATAAAATAAGCCAAACAAAAGGTGCAGGTGAAACAAAACACATCTGCAGATTTGTTTGTGTGCTATTCAACATTATTGCATTGTACATGTATGATTTTTAAACCTAAAACAGACATCGTCGATGTAAACCCTCATTCGTCCAGGTGTGGTCCATCGTAGAAAGGGGTTCAGAGGTTGTCATCCGGACGCCGTTTAAAGATCGAGACGTTTCGACTTTTATCCAAAAGTCATTGTCAATCAGAGAGCTGGTCTGGGAACTCAGGCTTATATGCTACTCTGAGTACTGGGAGTCCTGCCCCCAGGGAGGAGTCACTGAGTCCTGTCTTTGTTAGAAAATTGTTTGTTTGTCACCTGGGACTTGATTAATTGGTCTATCTTGTTTTCTAACAAAGACAGGACTCAGTGACTCCTCCCTGGGGGCAGGACTCCCAGTACTCAGAGTAGCATATAAGCCTGAGTTCCCAGACCAGCTCTCTGATTGACAATGACTTTTGGATAAAAGTCGAAACGTCTCGATCTTTAAACGGCGTCCGGATGACAACCTCTGAACCCCTTTCTAAAACAGACATAATAAAGCAGATATAATATTTGCAAAAGCCCACACAGCACTGGGCAGAGAATACCACGGGGGATTTGAATGCACGGAGCAAAGAGTCATGAATTCACTGCTCAGTCTCTTCACTCTGAATGTGTCTGTCTGCAGGGCCAAACACATTCTCTGGGGAAAAACGCAGTGGACTTCAGAACAAAACTATCCTCCTACATCGAAAAGCCAACTTTATATAACAGACCGCTGAAAAATAAGCAATATCCCAACCATTTAATGCGTTGTTGAAGTGATTACATTGTGGTTTAACTAGAGGCAGACAATTTAGCTTCCTCCAGGTTCTTATTTAAATCGACTGGTTTAGTCCCTGCAAAGACCTGGTTTAGACCCGTTAGTTTTCTCCAGTTTGGCTCCTGTTTAGGCTCGCTTTAGTTCTTAAACAGTTCCAGAGAATTCCAAATTTAGTCCTGCCCTTAAAATTGGTGATTTGTTTCCCATTTAATCCTTTGATTTAGCGGTGGTTTTGATCAGTCATCGTTTAGTCCTTGTTTTGTCCTGGTTTAGTCCTGATTTAGTCCTGGTTTTGTCCTTATTTAGTATAAGTTCAGTTCTGGTTTAGGCCTTTAAAATTGGTGAGATGTTTACCCATTTAATCCCTTGACATGGTTTTGATCATTTGTTGTTGTTTAGTCCAAGTTTAGTCTCAATTTAGTACATATTTTTCAAATATTCTCCCCTGGTCTAGTCCTGCTCTAGTCCTGGTTCAACCTCAGCATTTGCTCATTTCCCAACATTTCCTGGTTTTGTCCAAGATTAGTCCTACTTTCCTTTTTTCTTTTTTGATAATTCCATGTTTGTCCAAGTTTCTAAAGTACTAAATAAGGACTTTATTTAGTCTCAGGGAAGTCCAGGTTTAGTCCAAGTTTAGACCTGGTTTAGCACTAATTTAACTACAGGTAAATCCTTGTTTAGTCCAAGTTTTAGTCCTGTCTTAGTTCATGCCTTACAAATGAATATTATCCATTTAATCTTTTGATCTAGTCGCGGTTTATATATAATTTCTTGTTTAACCCTGGTTCAGCATGAATTGTGCTCTATAAATTGAAAAAAAATGCCTTCAGTCCAAATTTAGTCCCAGTTCGGTTGCTGCTCCTAAACCGTTTTGTTAAGCCTTTGTATGAGTTTAATCCTGGTTTAGTCATGGATTGGTCTAGTCTTGGGTCTAGTCCATGGTTTGTCCTTGTTCAATCCCTCAGCAGGGGAAAAAAAAGAAAATCAATCGTCCTGGTTTAGTTTCTGCTCCTAAATGGTTTTGTTAATCCCTTGTATGTGGTTTAGTCCTGGTCTAGTCCTCCTGTAGTCCTGGTTCAACCTCAGCATTTGCTCATTTCCCAACATTTCCTGGTTTTGTCCAAGATTCGTCCTAGTTTCCTGCTCATAAATGGTTTGGTTAATCACTTGTTTGGAGTTTAGTCTTGCTCTAGTCCTGCTCTAGTCCTGGTTCAACCTTAGCATTTGCTCATTTCCCAACATTTCCTGTTTTTTGTCCAAGATTAGTTCTAGTTTCCTGCTTCTAAATGGTTTGATTAATCTCTTTTATGTTGTTTAGTCCTGGTCTAGTCCTGCTCTAGTCCTGGTTCAACCTCAGCATTTGCTCATTTCCCAACATTTCCTGGTTTTGTCCAAGATTTGTCCTAGTCTCCTGCTCCTAAATGGTTTGGTTAATCACTCGTTTGGGGTTTAGTCCTGGTCTAGTCCTGGTTCAACTCTTGTTCAATCCTTCAGCATCAGTGCATTTCCAAACAAAATAAGCATAACCCGGACTCACCCCCAGTTTGCGACTGCGCATGCGGACGTATCCTTGCTTTACGATGTCGTTGAAGTTGGAAGCCATGTTTTGTGGAGGGCAACCTGCTCACAGCCACCGCGGAGACCATCCAGATCTTCTGCAGGTCACTTTTTATATATTTTCCCTTTTAAAATCTTCTTTTTTTGAACAATCGCCTGCGCATCACGTTCAGCCTTCAGTTCCAGCTCAAATCCACAGTCTTGATCGACGCTTTCTTGATTTTTTGGTCCGGTTTAGTTGGCGTCAGAGAGGTTTGGGGCGGCAGATGTCTTCAGTCTTGGCATCTCTAAGAAACAGACAGACAAAGAGATTGAGAGTGTGCAGTGCATTGGACATATGTATATATTATTCATCGTGGAGTCAGGAGCACAACATTATCCTGTATTATTCATGCAGACTGGCACACGCTTAGCAAAGAGGAGACGGCTGTAAGGGCTGCAAACACTGACCAAGAGCTCTCAGACTGGATTAAAACTATAGGGCTGCACGATTAATTGAAGTGTAATCGAAATTGCAATTTGGCTGGACGCAATTAGCAAATCGCAAAAGCTGCAATTTTTGATGTACAATAATTTCCTCCACAGACAACAAAATGCCCTGTTTTATTCTGCATAAAACTGCAAACCATATTAAAACATGTTCTAAGTGAAAAAAACGTGACTAAAAGCAACAAAAATGCAACTAAAAGCAAGAAAATGCAACTAAACACGACTAAGAGCGGCAAAAACATGACTAAAATCGGCAACAACACAACTAAATGTAACTACAAGGAACTAAATTGAAAAAAAGTGAGAAAAAGAGCGACTAAAGGTGACAAAGAGCTTTAATATATATAACTCAAAGTGACAAACACACAACTAAGTGTGACAAAACAGGACTAAGAGCGTCAAAAACACAACTACAAGAGACAAAAACGCAACTAAAAGCAACAAAAACGCAGCTGAGAGCAACTACAAGCAATTAAAGCGACGAAAATGAGTAAGAACGACAAAAACACAACTCAAAGCGACGAAAATGCAACTAAGAGCGACAAATTAAGGACCAAAAGTGACAAAAACATGATAAGCGACAAAAACATGACAAAAAGAACTGAAACACACGATTCTTTTATTCTTTTGTCAGTTCATATTTCCGTCTTTTTGTCAATTCTCCTCGTTGTGCTTAAAATGTGAACTTTGAACGTCATGCCATTATTAAAACATGAATTGAAAATATAATCGCATTGCACATTAGATATTTCAAATTGTGCAGCAATTAAAACTAAAACTATAATAAATCATTGTCACAAGTGCCATCCCATGAAACTTTGAAAAAATAGAGAACCTGTCATATCGACTTTAAAGTATGTGGATAAACAGAGCAGCTCAGAGTAATAATGCATGTTCACCAAGGTACTTTTGAGCAATTTAAAATACTGAAATGCAAGACAAGATTAACGCAAAATCTGTGGAGCAAGGGGCGGACCCTGCATCAGAAAAATCACATTGTGCACCTTTAAGTCTAATGTGAAGTAAGTCTTTTATCTCCCTGATTTCACAGACGAAAATAAAGCCGTGTCCAGAGAAGCAGAGTCCGTTTCGTTGCGTTTGCGTCATTTCTGATCAGAGCCTGAGGTCTGGGCTCGTTCCTCCTCACATTTACATTTCAAACAGACTTCCACAGCCCGGTGTCTCTGTGCAGCTGCAGGAGAGAGCGGGTTTCTCTGTTTCAACTCCTGCCTTTGTGTCCTGTGGCTGCGCTCACACTGTCCTGGTTTGGTCCTGCTTTGGTCTGGGTTTGGTCTTGCTTTGGTACTGCTTTGGTCCTGGTTTAGTCCTGGTTAGGTCCAGATTTGGGACTGGTTTGGTTCTGATCTTTTTTCTGGTTTAGGCCTGGTTTGGTCTTTGTTTGGTCCTTGTTTGAGCCTAGTTTAGTTCAGGTTTGGTCCTGGTTTTATTCTGGTTTGGGCCTGGTTTGGTTCTGGTTTGGTCCTGGTTTTATATTGGTTTGGTCCTATTTTGGTTCAGATTTGGGCCTGGTTTGGTCCTTGTTTGGTCCTGGTTTTGTTCTCATTTAGTCCTGGTTTGGGCCAGATTTGATTCTGGTTTGGCTGTGGTTTGGTTCTGATATGGTCTTGGTTTAGTCCTTGTTTGATCCTAGTTTGGTCCTGGTTTGGTCCAGATATGATCCTAGTTTGGCTGTGGTTTGGGTCTGATATGGTCTTGGTTTAGTCCTGGTTTGCTCCTGGTTTGGTCCTGCTCGGACCCTGCTTTGGTCCTGGTTTGGGCCAGATTTGATTCAGGTTTGACCCTGGTTTGGTTCTGATATGGTCCTGGTTTGATCTTAGTTTGGTCCAGATAGTATTCTGGTTTGGCCTTGGTTTGGTTCTGATATGGTCCCAGTTTGGTCCTGGTTTGTCTAGACTCGGTTTGGTCCTGGTTTGGCCCTGGTTTATCTAGACTTGGTTTGATCCTGGTATGATCCCAGTTTGGTCCTGGTTTGTCTAGACTTGGTTTGGTCCTGGTTTGGTCCTGGTTTGTCTAGATTTGGTTTGGTTCTGGTTTGGTCCCAGTTTGGTCCTGGTTTGTCTAGACTTGGTTTGGTTCTAATATGGTCCCAGTTTGGTCCTGGTTTGTCTAGACTCGGTTTGGTCCTGGTTTGGCCCTGGTTTATCTAGACTTGGTTTGATCCTGGTATGATCCCAGTTTGGACCTGGTTTGTCTAGACTTGGTGTGGTCCTGGTATGATCCCAGTTTGGTCCTGGTTTGTCTAGACTCGGTTTGGTCCTGGTTTGGTCCTGGTTTAGTCCTGGTTTGGTTCTGGTTTGGTCCCGGTCTTAGTGCATGATTAGTTCAGTTTAGTCTCACACTTTCACTGCTTCGTCTGCATTTTCCACAATATTGACATTAAACAAGGTCCAGCAGGTCAAATTCAAGATATTTTGTCTGGAACGAAAGCATTTCTAACTGAATAAATGCAAACAGATCTCTCCTTCACTGTGATTCTCCCCAAGGTTTCTACTTTTTCCCACATACAGAGTGTTTCTTGAGCTGATATCCACAGAGCTGAACATCCACAGCAAGGACCCTGAATTTATGTTAAGTTACACACAAGTTATACCTCTCACTGTTTTAAAAAATTACAAAATGTGTTTAACTGGGATATAAAATAATTTGCTGCATGATTGTTAAAACATAAACATACAATAATATTTTGGCCTATTTGCTCTTTTCTAATTCACTGTGTCTATTTGAAAAGTCAGATCTGTTGCACCGAGGACAAACTCACAGACTGAGGCAGTGCAGAGAAATATCGGTGCCAAATATCAACAAAATTTTCAATACAGTGATCCCTCGCTATATCGCGCTTCATCTTTCACGGCTTCGCTGCTTCACGGATTTTTTTTCTTACAGTGCGGATATTTTTACAGTGCATTGTGCTCTGAATCCTGATTGGCTCAGGGGCTTTACTGTTGTCTAGTTCTCAAATATAATCCAAGGTGGCATATCCGTTTATAAAAATCTTCTTGCTCAGAAAAAGAAAGAGTGCCAACAACTACCAAGTACCACAGTATTGCATTGTAAAATAATAAAAAATAAAGCTGACTACTTCACGGATTTCACTTTTCGCGTGTTATTTTTGGAACGCAACTCCCGCGATAAACGAGGGATCACTGTATATCAAAAAAAATATCAATATCTGGGGAAATCCTGGGATATCAGTGATAAACTATACACCATTGCCAACAAAAACCCATAAAAGCGGATAGAAGAACAGTCAGGATTACCCACACTATGGCAGCAGCATCAGCCAATATTGTGCATGTTTTAAGTTGATGCACACCAAGAACGGAGGAGAACAAGCAAAAATAAACCAGGAAGCAACCCTTGTGGATAAATCCGCTTGTTGTTCTGGAACCGTGGAGCAACAGCAATTCAAACCTTGGGCTCATCAGAAAAATAAAGGCTATAATCAGTCAGACGGCGCTCATGAAACAGAGGTAACGGCCGTAGTCAAGTATAATGAGATAATAAAACTGATATACCACATTGGAGTCGTTTGCCGTCGCTCTCGTACTCCGGGTTCTGTTTGTGGGTGCAGCTGTGGAGCAGTGTGTGGGTGCAGATCATGATTTCGGTTTTATCACGATTCATGTTCACTTTGTATTTTTCTGTTGACTTTAATAGAGCAGCACGATTTAGGAAACATATCTAATTGTGATTTTTCTGACCAGTGCGATTGCAATTAGGTTTGTGATTTATGTTTTAATAATAGGATTCTGTACAAATTCACGTTTCAAACACAATTTTGTCACTTTTAGTCATATTATTGACAGGTTCAGTTGTGTTTGTCGTATTGTTTGTCGTCACTTTCAGTCGCGTCTTTGCTTTTGAATGAATTTTTATCGCTTTTTGACGTGCTTCTGTTGCTTGTTTCAGAACATGTTTGTACAAATCCAAACTACTGCCGTTTTTATTTAAATCAAAGCAAGACATTTTGTTGTTTGTGGAAGAAATGACTGCACTTCAAAAATTGCAGCCTTTGTGATTTGCTATTTGCATCCATTAAAATTGCGATTTTGTGTGGATTTGGTTTAATCGTGCAGCCCTGGTCTATAAGAGGTAAATAAAGTCATCTGCTCAGAGGCTTCAGAGGCTAAACAACAGGAGAAAAAGTGTGTTTGAACAGACAGCTGCATTAAAGACACAAACAGTGAATCACGATACGACGATTCCACAAAAAAAGCAGATTGTCACAGGAACGAGATTCCACTTTTATCACCCAGACCTACTGTGCAGTGTGTGTGTGTGTGTGTGTGTGTGTGTGTGTGTGTGTATACAGTGTGTGTGTGGGTGCAGTTGTAGGGCAGTGGGGCAGACGCGGGTCTCAGGGGGCTCTCGAGGTGGAAATCTGCCCAGAAACAGCAGAACGCAGGAATTAAAGTTTAATTTCACTGGATTAATGCAAAACGTGAGCGAGGTGAGAAGAGCAGAGGGTCTGGTTCAATTAAATATGGATTTTAAACATTCAACAACACACAATTAGACCGAATCAACTGTAGTGGGTTATTGAACTGCATGAATGAAGAAAACCGGCTGCAAAATACATCGGAAAATACCAAATATATGGACACAGTATTATGTCATAACAAGCAATTACGCTGTCGAACTCACAGTGGTTTGCAAGTTGCATCATGAACCCAAATATAACACTTAATTGGAGAAAATATAATATATAATAGTTTTCTGAATTGTGCATTTTAAATACGATATATTATACAAGAACAGTTAGAAATGCATAAACTATATTGCTTTAAAAATACAGTTTATTGTATTTTTAGCACAAGTGTATTAGTCTCGATTAGTTCCAGATATGGGGATTGATTTATTAATCCGGGCGCTAAACTGCGAGTATAAACGAGACCTGCAAAGACTTAATTAATTGGAACTAATTGATTATAGAAACACTTGTCAACTAATTAAGTATAATTGTTTACACAGACTCCAAAACATGCCAGGAGCTCAGAGAGGAGGTTTTATTCCTCAGACTGAGCAGGAATCACACAAAAACCACACGATGTAATGTGTACATTTGGTGTTTTTAATGAAAACACCCTTAAAGTCTGTATGACAGGTTCTCATGTTTTTTCTAATACTGACTTTGTTTGTTGGGAGGGCATCTGTGGTAAATATTTAACATAGTTTTACATCCGTGAAGTTGCAGATTGTGAAGAAATTTTGAAAAATAAAAGTTTAAAATGACAGGAAGTAGTGCTGAGTTCTAAAATGGAATCCCTCTGTGATGTCATCAAAAAGCGACGTACAGTTGAAAATAAAGAGACAGTTAACGCTCAACTGAAACATCTTTCTGACGGTCGTTCAACAAAATAAAGGTGTTATCAGGCGTTATTATTTGTCAAATCATAACTATTGTGTAATTTATATGGATTTTGGCTCTTGTTTTCAAAATGGTTGCTAGGTAACAGTTGTGGAATTACCTCTATTTTTGTCATGTTTGCTGCTCATGTCCAACCAGGAAGTAACAATATTAACTTAACAAAAACTGGGGACAAACAGGCAAAATGTTCAGTAAAATCTTAACTATAATCATGTTCGCTACGTTTTAGTGAAATGTTTAGTCTAACCTGTCACATAGACTTTAAATAATCCTCTGACGGCTTCAGTTTAAAGGGCCTGTGAGAGGTTAAACTACTCATGTGACTAAAATACAGGTCAGATAAATATATTTGAAGTTTTGTTAAAAATAATTATACATTTCATCATTTTTAGCCTTTTTTTTTTAGTTTTTTAATATCACTTCCTGGTTGTAAATGATGACATCACACTAGGAAATCACTCTGTACACTGGGCTAATACTCGGCTAATGTCAGAGATTCTTTTGTCCGACAAATCAAAATACATGTGAACACCTTTATTTTGTTGAATTAAAGTTTTAAGGGTAAAATAAGTTGTTTCTTTTGGGTCAATTATGCAAAACCTTTGGATGAAAAGAGTCTCCCTAGTGTGATGTCATCAGTTTATTACTTCCTATAATTTTAAACAGATTTTTCAACTTTTCTCCACAAACTGTGACTTGGTTGGTGTAAAACAATATTTTTTATGTACATTATGTATTAATACACCAAATAAAATCTAAATTAGAAAATTGTTAAAACCTGTCATACGCACTTTAACTTCATCTGGGTCCAATTGAGTAAAAATCTAATCCACCGACGTGTTGCCTTCTCATCAACTAATCAATGAATCCAAAAAAATAATTGCTAGACTTATAGATTTCCAAGATAATGATAAAGTGCAGCACTAGTAGAAAGTGAAAAATGGTGTGTGCTATTTGTGGTCGTGTTGCATGCGATCTGCTGAAAGTGTGCGTATTATTTCTGCCACAAAATCAATATGTAAGTGAGAGTATCAGTGAGTGCAAATGTGCTCGCTCACTGCCTGAATGAGAGAGTGTACAAAGTTTTCAGCCCTGAAAACCACACCAGAGCGCTGCGGTGTCCGGCAAAAATAGATTTCTTGCGGATTCTTGCAAGGCCTGTCATGATGGCAAAATTCGAAAGGCGTTATATGACGAGTGAAAATATTGAGATAAACAACAATACAAGTGCAATAATAATACTTTATGTCACCTGCACCAAAACACTAATGCAGGAAATCTATTAACGATATTGACCTTATTCTGCCCCGCCCACTTTTGCCTCCTTTTGCCTCAGATCTGCACTCCTGTTATAAACGCTCGCCGCTAAAATATTATATAAAGTAGATTGATTTGTGTAAAATGTTTAATGAACACGAGCAACAACAAGTCAACAACGCAATGATTTCCTGGTCAGTCTGAAAACGGCTTTTTAGTCCATGTAGAACTTATTTTCTGTTGAGCTCGTCTGCTCCATGTAAACTAATACAACGGAAACAAGACGGCGGCGCGTACGGCAACTTCTGAAATAAGGTGAAAAGAATAACAGGTAACGCTTATAAGATAAGCACTAATAGTTTGTTTATGCACTTATAACGTCTTATACATGTTTATAATCCATGAGCCAAAACATGTTTGAGTGAATAAACCACATGTACAGAGCATCAATGAGCTGTATATTACATTATTTTCAATTATCACGTTAATAAATGCTTGCAAATGCCTTGTAAGTGCTGATAAACACATAACAAGTGCTTATTAATGCATTATAAATAGTTTACTAAGGAACCTTAATCTAAAGCGTTACCGAATAACAGAATAAACACATATATGAGTTATATTTTGTTTATTGATTCTGTTTTGTTTTGTTTTGGTTTATCTTGTCTATCTTGTTTTGTAGTAGTTAAGGTGAGACATGACATGTGAATTGGAAAAAAATCTTAAATTTAAAGAAATCAATTTGAAACTTCTCCTGTAGTTTACTCACATAAATGTAAGAAACAATTGATATGTTTGTCATCATGTCATGTTTTCATGTAGAAATAAGGCATTTTATGTAGAATTAGATATCAACAAATCCCTCTGTGCGTTTTGTCAAAATCTTGTTGAGTCCAAGATTGTACAGTTCGGTGTAGGAGCTACTTTAAGGCTGATCTTTATGTTTTTTTATGTTAAAAATGTATTTTAAGAAAACGGCCTTTGAAGTTACAGTTTCCCAGAGAAATCTATGGATGACGTGGATTAAATGAAATAATAAAACATTTTTAGGAGCAGATTAGTTTGTTGATTCCACATGAAAGCCGATGAGTTGAGAGAGCAAACTGACCAAAAAAACAAAAAATTGAAAAGATTTGAGTTTTGTTTGTAGTGTCTCGACTTAAATCAAAATAATGGTAACACTTTACAATAACTACACTTATTCCTGCATGTTGCTGCTGTTTACCGGAGCACACGGCGCATGCGCACTATCTCCGCTCTAGGCTTCGTCACGGGTTGGGAGGGGGAGGCGCGCGGGTTGGGCGGGGGAGCTGCGCGGGTTGGGCGGGGGAGGCGCGCGGGTTGGGCGGGGGAGGCAGCCTGCTCTCTGTTCGGGGGGTCAGATCTCAGAGTGAGCCGTTTGCTTTTACAAGGAGGGGGGCCAGTCCAAGAAATGGGTGTTTTTTGGAAACTGTTATGTTATGGATATTACACAACGCAAAAATGTATCAACAAAGCCCTTAGAATAGACTGTGTGAAGGGGGAAATAGCAGAATATGGGACCTTTAAACAAGGCTTGACCCCCTTCAAATGCAGCGGTAAATGAAGATTCTAATTTGTTGTCCTATTAAAGTCATTTTCTAGGTCTATATTCTCAAAATAAAATCAAACATTAGATATAAGGCTAATTTATCACTCTGTGTGTCGCCTATTTTTTGTGTTTGGGTGTCGCGAATGTGAACTATTGTTATTTTTGGGGTCGCGACTGAAAAAGTTTAAGAACCACTGCTTTAAAGGATCAATAAAAGGCTGATTTTGAGTCACTTTAGGACAGCCGACGCCGTTTTAGTCGCGTGCAGTAAAGTCCAACAACACTGCCTGGTTGTGTTTTATTATGAATCTTACGGGTGGTTGGTTCTTATAGCGTTTCAGGTCAGTGTTCTCCGATTTGCCTTTCACTGTTGTCATAACTTAGCCCCCGTCGATGTGCCGTTAAACACACCCGGCCGGATCCAACGAGCTGCTCTGATATTAGCGTAAAACAGCAGCAGCGTCACACCGGACGAATCAACAGCAGAAGACACAGGCTGCATGGATGAAACACAACCCTTCAGTCGGTTGATGTACGATATATTGCTAAAATGGTACCACTTTATAATAACTACACCTTATTGTGCCTTAACAAAGCATTAACAAAGACTTATTTAATACTGAACAAATCATTTATTAAGCCTGATTCAGGATTAGCTACCACTTAATTAAGGTTAGGGCCAGGAATTTGGGTTAGAGTATTAGTTAAGTAGTTAATAAGCCTGAATCACTCTTAATAAATTCTTTGTTCACTATTAATTAAGTCTTTTTTCATGCTTTATTAAGTTAGGAATTAAGTGTAGTTATTATAAAGTGGTACAGCTAAAATATCCCGATTGACAATATTTTGAAACTACTGCCACTGACAAAAAAACACAAGATTATTATAAATTATTACTAAAAAACATAGATTTCAACAAATAAACAGCATTTTAACATTCAAACACTTCTATAAATTGTCATAAACGTTACTTATTCCACTCTCTACAGCTCAAATATTATTGTATAACAGAAAGTCAAGTCAAATTTATTTATAAAGCACATTTAAAAACAACCACAATGGCCCAAAGTGCTGTACAGACACAACATAAAATACAATAAGATAAAAACAGAACATGCATAAACAAGCTAAAATAAAATAATGCAATACAAATGTTCTGCTCAGCTTGTGTTAAAAGCCTGTGCAAACAAATGGGTTTTTAACAAAGTTTTAAAAGTATTCAGAGATTGTGCCATTCTACTGCTCAAAGGAAGACTGTTCCGGAAAAATAGCGATGATCTCCCAACAATAGCAAAGAAAATGTACACATGTGAAATATTGACGTACAAAATATATTGCCCTTTCCATCATATACTGAAAAGTCAATATAGTAATTATCGTGACAGGCCTGCCCTTCAATTATTTACAAAACTACATAAATGGACTGTATTAACGCTGTAACTTTTCAGGTGAAGGGTCAGATTACCCTGAAGTCCTTAAAGGGCCTATGACAGGTTTTTATGATTTTCTAATTTTGACTTTATTCAGTGTATTAATACCGCCTCTAAACATAAATAATAGTTTTACACCAATCAGGTCGCTGTTTGTGGAGAAAAGTTGAAAAATCTGTTGAAAATTACAGCAAGTGAACAAACTGATGACATCACACTGGGGAGACAAAGATTAAGCATAATTTACACAAAAGAAACTTCCTTTTTTTACCCTTTTAAACATTGATTCAACAAAATAAAGGTGTTCACATGTTTTTTTCTTTGTCAAATTAAAAAAAAAATCTGACGTTAGATGGGTTTTGTTGGTATTTTCCTAGTGTGATGTCATCATTTATGACCAGGAAGTAAAATGAAAGTTCCATAAAAATGGCTAAACTAGGGTAAAATTTGTAAAGATTTTAGCGAAATTTGAAATATATTTATCTTAACTGTATTTTATTTGAATGAGTAGTCCAACCTGTCAGAGGCATTTTAATTCTCCTTCGTTCTTATAGTCTGTGAGCAGCTTTGTGAAATCAAACTCTCTGAAGGATAAAATTAATGTGACACAAACAGCCAAATAAAAGCACTTTTATGAAACACGTTCAATTGGAATGACTTATTTATGCTTCTAAAATTCCGTTCAGTTTTTCCACTCTTGCAACTGAATGACCTGAATGGCGCTGTACCAAAAAGAGAGCCAGAGAGCTCTCTACTCTCGCTACTCTAAGTACCTACCAGCTCTCTGATTGACAATGACTTTTGGATAAAAGTCGAAACGTCTCGATCTTCAAACAGCGTCTGGATGACAACCCCTGAAACCCTTTCTATGATGGACCACACCTGGACGAATGAGGGTTTACATCGACGTATTTAACTAATACTCTTACCTAAACCCTGACCTTAATTAAGTGTTTGCTAAGCCTGACTCATGCTTAATAAACCATTTGTTCACTATGAATTAAGTGTTTGTTCATGCTTTATTACGGTAAATTAAAAGTGTAGTTATTATAAAACTGTACCATTTGTTCTTCTAAACCAGGGGTGTCCAAACTTTTTCCATCGAGGGCCACATATTGAAATATAGACCAAGCGGGGGGCCACAAATCATCGTGAAACATTCAAAAAAGCTGCATTTATCTGATGTTTTAAGCTCCACCACATCTACATTCAGTCTCAGTGCCTTAATATCAGGTCTGTGTCGCACTAAAATGTTAGTTATTTAGGTTAGAATTGTAGAAAATCTGAAATGTGCTGTAAATAGTACTTATCAGGACAATGTGGGACAGTTCACCAGGAAGCCTAAGGGCCAAGAAAAATTGGTCTGAGGGCCGCATTTGGCCCCCCGGCCTGAGTTTGGACATGCCTGATCTAAACTGTTAGTGAGACACAGAGGAACCAGAGCTGATCAAAACCAGGTCTGAACGTCTCAAAGGTGCTCCATCGATTCTGCTGTGACCGGCTTCGATCGACTGTTTGTGCTGTGGTCAATACTGCGCCGCGCACCCAAAACCTCTCAATACTTCAACACGCGCGCAAGGAATCATGGGAAATTATGATGAAGAAACACGCAGGGGAATAGATTTATGGAAGAAATGTCATGTAAGTCATTTGCATAACACGGCACTCGAATTATTCAACTCGACACAGCAATGTACATTCTCCGTTCCATGGTGTACGTTTTTGTCCAGGCAAAGTGGGACGAAGTGTCTTACCCAAGGACACAATGGTAGTAATGGAAAAGTGGATTGGGATTGAATTCCACATCAAATCTATCTGTATTCCATTGCAGGCAAATCTGGGTATGTAGAAAATAGATGTGGGCAACATTTAGAAAATATATGCCAAATTTGAATATTGAGTGTATTGTTTATAGTAAAAAATGCCGGAAAATTATCTGATTTGATACTGAAAAAAAAAAAAGAAATCTAAAAAAGATAATAAGTTAAGAATGATTGAATTAAGTAGTATTTATCTTGATTTGAGAATATTTTGACTTTTGTTCTTTTTTGTGTAAATTTTTTTTCTCATTTCTAGAACATTCTATCTGATGTGAGTAATCTGATTTCTGGCGATTTGTCTTTGCCAAAATAGTTTGCGTTTCTTGCATACTTTTCCTCGCCAACATCTACACGTGTGAACAATCACAAAGAAATCAGATGCTCAGAGGCACTGAACCTGATTTTTACTCAAAACCAGTACATTTTAAAAGAAACACATTGCAAAATTGCATCCAGAAGTTGCATTTAGCTTCATTTGTGCTCGTTTCATGAATCCTGTTTAGAAGGTCATCTCCACGCCGAATGTAAAACCCACTCCATTCTGAATGTCTGCGATGTGTGATGTCATCGTCTACCTGTGACATACCTCTGAGATCTTCTGCGCTGTTTTTAAGACTATAAAGCCTCACTGGACTCGTTCTGTGCATTGCTGCTGTCAAATGACAATCATTACTCCTACGTGGCTACATTATGGCAAATGTTTATCTCACCATGTGATTCCCTCAGCAGCTAGTAGATGGAGCCAAATGTGGGAAATGCAAGAGTGACAGTAAGTCATCTCCTCCTCTGTTCCTCTGGTGTCATATGAATAACACAGCAGTGCGATGATTTATGTTTGATGTGCTTTAGCTTCGGCTGTAGATTTAAAGGACCTGTACCTAATTTTGAACCGTGAGACAGGAATGTGTTTTTGTTTGCACTGTTAGCCCCGCCCACTTAGTCCTTCCTTTCACTTAATATTGTACCATGACTCAGAAACGACTGTCTGGAATAGTTTTATGCACTTGTTTCCATATAGTTCCTCTAACTCTTTTTACAATTAGCTTTTAGCACTTTTGAAACTGCACTATGACAGAGAATCACACGTCTGCAGTAGGGTTAAGCAGGGATTTTCCCATGATTCATAGCGTATGATATACTTGATTGGCTGAAAAGAGGTGACCCTGACAAACGCTTCTGCACTAGTTTTTTTTCCAAACAAAGTGTGTTTATAATATGCACAGATTATACATCACAAACCCAATGTCTTTCCATGAAGTAGCTCCCATAAACAAAGTGTTATGTAAAGAAAATGTATCTTAACTAGAGTAAATCAAAATCAGGTACAGGGCCTTTAAGTGTAAACGTGGTGTCTCTATAGTTTTTGCATCATACATTTGATGTTAGGGAAGAAGTATCACATGCCTTGCTGTGTATTTCTGTCTTCTGAAAAGATGAACATAGAAGGTTTTAGCTCTGTTTTAGTGCACACGAAATCTGCAGTTTGGGCTGCTGGGCTTCGTGTATGGAAGTGTCAGTAAACAGTAAACTGGGGTCTAATCATGTCTTTCTGTGGTGCACACTTTGTGTTTTAGATGTGAGTTCAGTCGTAACAGCTCCGCACTACGAGAATTGACGAGGCATAACTGAAAATCGGTGGACAATTTGGCAAAAAGTATGTCGTCAGCTCTAGATGAGAGAAACAGCTGTTTATTTGCCACCAGGTCAGACACAAACACTGCTCGATTATGACAAAAAATAGGATAATTTGATTCATAATTGAAATCACAATTATTTCGAACAATTACTTCTATGTTGTCAAAACAATTCAGAAAGTATAGACTAAATCAATTTTATTAGTAATGTTTTAGAAAAGTGTCTTTGCTCCAGGTTTTGAGGCAAAAGGAGTGCCCTTATAACTCTGAACAGAAAGTGATTAATTAATTAAAGGCAAAAAGCATTTATGATTAAAACATTTTGAATAGAATAGAGTAATAATTCAAATCACTAATATATTAATGTGATTAATAGCACAACCCTAACGTGACAGCAGTGAATGGTCTACATCTGTAATTGAATAAAAGCAAGATATTAATGCACTTTAGAACATTTCTTGCAGCACAACAACAAAACAGACATAAACCGCTATCCAGGTTATTCTGAGACCACATCCATCTCCAGAACAGGCCCTGATTTGATTAATTAGCATCAGTAAATCAAATTCACGGCTCGTTATTGATCCTCGGGTCAGATTTAGAACAACAGTTGACGCAGACGCCCACAAACCCAAAACACAAACGCCGGGTCCTGATCCTACAATCGAACTCGACTCCATTTAGGGCCATCGCAGTTCAGCAAATCCATCAATACAGAGCCGTCGATACTGTGAGCGTTTAGAGAGCAGCCGTTTGTATTCACAGCCGTTTATATACGCAGGTGCACCCTTTCACTGTCATTTCACACAGACTCAAAAGTGCATAAAAGCTTTGTGCAAAATAGAGCTTAAAGGAAAAATATTATGCAATTTTTGTATCGTTATTCTCCTTTAAACACGCTCCTGAGTACCTTAAATTTGCCATTTCATGTTTTGAAGCAATAAAAATGTTTATGTTTATAAATCCAACTGTTACAATAATTCCTACATCGACTTATCATTCAATATATGATAGAAAGAACAATATATTTTGAGCCTCAATATTTATCGTGTGTACATTTTCTTTTTTTCTCTCATTTCTCATTTTTCTTTAATACTATAATATTTGAACTGTAGAGGGAGGAAAATGTCAAATGTATGACTCTTCTAGCATTAATTAAATAAATTAAACCTGTCCTCATATATTTTTAATAATCTCTGTGACATTAGTGGAGGTTTTGCCCAGTGTACAATGGTTGCTAGGTAACATTACAGAATTTCCTAGCATAATGTCAAAATTAAGTAAAATTTTAAAACTAAAATTTGCCAAACTGGGATAAACATTTGTTAATATTTTTTGCAAAATCTTAATTACAGTATATAATTATCTTAAATGAATTAATTATCTCTGTTTTAGTAAAATGAGTCGTCAAACCTGTCATAGGCAGGTGGCTTTAATGTTTCTCTGCACTGATCAGTTTGCTCAGGTTTATTAACAGTTAAATATTGTACTTTCACTTAAAATATACATGTTTAAAGATAAAAGACGCGTATAGCACCATAGACATATAAATAAGTAGACGCAGTGTTATCAACCACTTAGCAACGCGGCTAGTCCGGTAAGATTTGAAGGACTTTTCCCTGTAGCCGTTAGCATTAGCCCGCAAAACACGCAAATTCTGAATAATTCAAAGAGTGTCAACTCGTACCAACCCATCGAGCACATTAAGTCAAAACCTCGTTACAAGTCATTGTTCAGTGTGTAAACCTTTTGGCATTTAATTTCAGATAATTAGCATGTAAAACTGTCATCTGAGCTAAAGGCTAACTGACTTTGAGTTGAGATTTCTGAACTTGTGCACTTCTGGTGAGAATGTAGTGGCCACTGAACATCCTCTTTTACATGTGACTGTGAAGAGAGCAGAGAAAGGGCATAAATATCATGAAATAAAACTTTTGTATACTTTAAAATGTGGATCTGCTTCTCCATTCATTTGTTTGTGGAGAAGAGTTCAATTTGACGTAACTCCGGGTAGTATCTGCTGCAAAGTGGTGGTGTTTGAGCAACGGGCAGAGATTGAGAATGTCACGTCTATGATGTCTATGTATAGCGCAAGATATACATGTTGCCGCAGTAAGAGTACAGTACGTGCGTTTGCCCAGAGGGAATTTTGATGCAAATTCTGGCATTAACTCAGTCCTAAATCTCCAACTGCCGTTAGCAAACAAGCTAGTGTGGCACTATGTTATTTTTGTCAAGACATTAAAATGGTTGCCCCCCATAATTTTATTTAATTGGGCTTAAAAACTAGAAAAGAACTACTGTTTTTGTCAATTTACTTCATTCTGTGGAGTGTTTTTAGTTGCAATACTTGTGGTCACCTGCAGAGGGTGCTTGTTGATTTAGCTGATTATTGCTGACGCCGGCAGAAGAAGTACAGTTAATAAGTGCAGCGCAGAGCCTCGCATCAAGCACGCCTGTATTGAGTTTTTGTTTTATCTTTTACTGGTAAGCTGGTTTGAAAATAACACACAGACGACATATAACTGTAGTAAAGTTTATTTTGTGCCTTCGAGTGTAACTTTTGCTAAGCTAAAAGCGACATTTGTGAAGTTTTGTCAGTTCTTCATGAGTCAACCACCACGTTTTTATGGCTAGAGCACTATGCTTGTGTGTTTAGCAGTACAAAAGAGTGCTACATTAACATTTGTTAATAAGGAAGACATGTAACGCGAGGTTTGAGTTGTAATTACATGTTGGTCATGAGTCAAGTTTAAGTTAAAGGTTACATGTGCTGACCAGTACACCATAATGAAAAAAATTAAATATGTTGCACCAGTAGATGAGTTGGCCCATCATTCCCAGACGTGTAACACTAGCAAAGAAGAAACAATGGAGAGACTACTTTCAGTTCACTATATTCACCTTATTCTGCCCCGCCCACTTTTGCCAATTTTTTGCCACAGATACGCACTTTTGTTGTAAACGCACTTCCGTTTGACGAGAACTCCGTTAAAGCTAATGACGAACGAGGGAAAATGTTACATAAAGTAGATTGATTTGTGTAAAATGTTTAATGAACACGAGCAACAACAAGTCAACAACGCAACGATTTCCTGGTCAGTCTGAAAACGGCTTTTTAGTCCATGTAGAACTTATTTTCTGTTGAGCTCGTCTGCTCCGTGTAAACTACAACGGAAACAAGACGGCGGCGCGTACGGCAACTTCAGGAATAAGGTGAATAAAGTTAATTTGAGCTCCACAGACAGAAATGTTGACATAATAAAGTAAAGAAACACATTTTGTCAGTGCTAATTCTGTAATTGTGTCGGCAAACAACCTCCACAACTCGAACCTTGCAATGATTGAGCGAACCTCTAACAACCGCGCCACGCTCCCACCTCTTTCGTCAAACTCTCAGCAGAGGACTATTAAAAGCGATACGGGGAGTTGATTAGTGAGGACACATTGGCGCGCCTGTCCCCTGGGTTCGGGTGCGGACCACCAGGGGGCAGCACTCATTACAGAACAGCAGTGGAGGCGATTGGGTCCAGATGGTGGACCGGAGAGGGGTTTGTCATCGAGGAGGCTGCGGCTCGTTTTGAGGTTGTGAAAATACATTTGTGTCATTACGGCCCGAGGAGCAACAGATGTTCAGCCTGATGAGAAATTAAACGACGAAAAAGGGGTTTAAAAGCGAAAGAGAGACAAACAACGTGTCGATAAATGTCCTTGCAACTTGACAATGCAATATTTGAGCATTTGACACTTTAATCTGAGTATTTTTTGTAATATAGCTAAATATAATGTTGATGTTTTAAAAATATTTGTATACGAAATGCCAAAAGAGGGCGCCAGGACTAGGGCTGTCCAGGGGTTCCCAAACTTTTCTGCCCGGGACCCCCAAAGCAAAATGAAAATGACAGTAGCAATAATTTTAAGTGTCAAAGCCTGTTAATTCAGGTTTAATATTGGTTATTTGAATTGTTTATTGTCTTATTAGACCCTGTTTCACTAAAATATACGGTTTTAAATTTAAAAAAAATAGAGCAAATACACTGTCATATTAATTAAAATGAGATCTTGAAATCATCTCGCGACCCCCAGCTTACCCCTCCCCCCGAGGGGTCCCGACCCCCACTTTGGGAACCATTGTTTTAGTTGATGATGTTTTAGTCGACTAATTATTTCATTTCAATTAAAAGGATTTACACAACAAAAACAGCAAAACGTGAAGATATGGAGTGAGTTAGCTAAAGATTTTGGAGTGAATCATGAGTTTAATCTTTATCTAACATATAAATACACGGTTTCCTGGTACTTTTCTGTATAATTAAATTTTTAGCATAAACTCCAGTGTAATTAGGTTGTTTTTTTGTTTTTGTTGTGCAGTTTGGGTCAGATACAGAGAGACACTTCATATTTTTTGTTTAGTTTGCCACCTTTTAGTCGATTTAATCAGTCGGAACAGGTTTTTAGTCGACCAAGTATTTCTTTAGTTGACTACAGACCTAGCCAGGACTGCATCTGCTGCCGTACTGAAGAGAGCTGTGTTTGTAACAAGCTAAAAGCAACGACAGCTAAAGTCGATAAGATAATTCACATTCATACGACTTTATTGATCCCACCAGGGGCATTTAGTCTGAGCAGTAAAAAAGCACATAAAGAGGACACCCAAACATTAATTTTAATTTAATGTTTGGTCTATTCAAGACACAGCGGAGCAATTCTGAACAAGGATGAGCTCTGAGGTCAATAAACAGCACTCAATAGAAGGACATTATGTCTACATTATCACACAGAATTAAAATTAAAAGGATCGGCAAACATTAAAAGGATGCTCACGTTTTAAAATATGACTTTGTGAACTAAGAATTGCATTGGCTTTTTGTAAAACGTGTGCATGAGAGAAGAAATTCAAGTCTCTTTGCTGCACTCATGGGATTATATATATATGTATAATCCCATATTTAAATCCAGTTTGAGCAATTGGGAACGATTTTTGTAAAGGGGTATGGGCTTTAGAAACACAGAGGAGCTTCATGGTTTGCTACAAGATGACATAAACCAGTGAGGGAAATGAGGGGGACAAAGAAAATATGAACGATTTGTCAAACATGCAGAATTTAAACTAACTATATAATTCACTATAAAACTTCATGTATGTTTAATAACGTCTCTCAAGGCTGCGATAAAGTTATTTGTATTTTTGTTCTAAAACATGAGATGTCAAAATAATGTTTAAAGTGAAACTAAGAAACATTTTTATCTTACTAAACGTCTTTATAAGTCCGTAAGGTGATGGTAAAAGTATTTTTGGGCCGTTTGAAGCCCTCGCCGTCGCCCCCTGGTGTCTCTGAGCGGAAAACCAGCTGCAACTTTCCTGACACCGACACAAAGAAAACTCTCCTGAGAAACACTGGCTCTCTTTTTTATATTTAGCAACATTAAATGTTTTTATATGTGATTAAACTTCCTTATTTCAATAAAAAGGAAGGGGGGAAAAAGAAGAAGAAGAAGAAAAAGCTTTTGCCGTCAATTTACTGCGAGTGTACGTTCAGAGACCTGCAGGGGGAGCTCTGTCGCTGAAGTTACTGAGCTCTGCTTCAAAGGCCAATAACAATACAATTAACAAATAATATTTGTCCTTTAAGTAACATAATTTTCTTTGCAAACAACTAAATATCCCATAAAACCTACAAATGCTTTAATTTAGACCTTTACAAACATGTTCTTGTATTTTTGCATTTATCATTCAGTCTTCTCTCAAATGTGCCCTGGACATGTCTAAAATGTAAACTTCGAACAGAATGCTCATTAAAACATCAACTGCAATTTGCAAATTTTATTGAAAAAAATGTTAATTAGATATTTTTCAAACTGTCACTCATAAATGTGTCATATCCTAACCTTTTTATTACTGGTCACTGGTGAAATAAGTACAACTAATTCACAAAACTAACAGCAATAAAAAAGATCCATTCACTCTCAGTCAAACGGGCCGTACCAGATTAATTCATATTTACTTTTGATTGAATATTTTTATCTAAGCCAAAATGGGACACGTGTGAATTTAATGAACAGATTAAGCTCGGTACAAAAATAATCCTCACACAATGCATTAATTGAATACATTGAATACATTGATTATATTGTACAGCTTAGGCCGGCTGTCTGTTAGCGGCTGATACGAGCTCACTCTGCCTCTCTCTGCCTCCACCTCTCCATTCTCCTCTCCCCTCTGTCTTTTCTCCCCCCTTTTTTACTTCCTTTTCTCCCTTTTCAGCTTTAATCCCATGAACTGTGACCACTATTTTATCCCATTACTGCCAAACTGAGGCAAACCGGGGCGAAACACACATCAGAGACTGGTCCAAAATAGATACTGTGCTGTGGTGACATTGGCTGTGAGGGGATCAAGCGGATTGCCCATTAACCGTGAATTCGGAGGTTCAATTCCCACTCGACTCAATGCATACTGTCCTTTAGCGAGCGCTTTTCCAAGGGCAGATGCAAATATACGAAATAAAAATCGTCATTTGCATCTATAAAACAAAAACAGGAAGGATATATAATAATAAAACAATAAAATCGAACGACTTTATGTCAAACTGGCTGAACAAAGTATGAAAACGCATAGGTTTGGCAGGTTTTGTGCAGAAAGGAAGATTTTGTTGCTACGTTAAGATTGAATAATTGTGAGAAACAAATAGGCAAAACAGTCACATCACACAAACCAAACGGTGGCAGGCGCTGCTTTTTTGAATGATTACATTTACAAACTCAGCCCTATTTGGACAAGATTAGTTTTACCTCGGGACGTCTGTAAAATTCCAATTACCCCGCGACGCCTGTGTTTTTCTGTGAGCGTTCGCACGGGATCAGCAGTGTCAGTGATTCATTTGTCTTTACAGACTTTATTCTGGAAATGGTGGACTTGTAAACACATTTAAACATGACAATAACCTTTTGATGTATCCATGTTGGTGGCGTTTCTTTTATCTTAAACTATTTGGGGTTTGTTTTAAGTAGCGTTACCTGTGCTGTAGCGTGAAACAATGTTCTTTTTACCACGTTGCTGCAATCCGAATGACATTAGCGGGATTGTATTTATTATAGAACAGAATCTCTCTTTTAATCCATTCACACATAATCTTTGAACCAAACTTTGCACCAAAAGCACCTTAAACACGACCCAAACTTTCCCAGAGCCTCTGGTCGCTAATTTTGTTTCCCAACCCACTTAAAATGCGTATGACAGGTGTTAATGAATTTCTAATTTTGATTTTATTTGGTGTATTGTACATAAAAATTACTGTTTTACACCAGTCAAGTTGTAGTTGGTGGAGAAAAGTTGAAAAATCTGTTTAAAATTACAGGAAGTAAAAAGCTGATGACATCACACTAGGGAGACTCATTCCGTCCAAAGATTATGCATAATTTACCCAAAATCAACAACTTAAATTACCCTTAAAACATTATTCAACAAAATGAAGGCGTTCACAAATATTTTGATTTGTCGGACAAAAAAATCTCTGATATTAGCAGAGTTTTAGCCCAGTGTTCGAAGTAATTCCCTAGCGTGATGTCATCGTTTACAACCAGGAAGTGATGTTACAAAACTAAAAAAACAGATAAAATGTATAATTATTGGAATATATTTATCTTACTTGTATTTTAGTTACAGGAGTAGTCTAACCTGTCATAGGCACTTTAAGCCACGACCTCCACTTAGCATTAGTGGCTATAGCAAATGTTTATTCTTTATATACATATTATTTCACAATTAGGGTAAGGTTAGGATTAGGGTTAAGTTTAGGGACAGTTGTTTTTTGGTTAATTTGGTAAGTTTAGGGCTTCAGAACAGGTTCACTAACCAGGTCTCGGCAGAACTACGTAGTGAAAAAGAAAATGACGATGTTCGGTCCTCGGTTGCCACGACAACCAGGTCACTTCATCAGCGGCGGATGAAGTACTCCATTTTGTTACTCAAGTACAGCAGCAAAAAATATTTAAGTAAAAGTATCACATTTTAAAATCTAAAGGTTTTAAAGTACTCTTTAAAATGTACTTTGAGAGTAAAAGTCATTATTTTTGGTTTGGAGAACTATTGTGATTGATATATTCTGTCGAGTTTTGGTCCTTGAAGGCAACTTCCAGGTTATTTTTCTCTTTAGAGGCTTTTTGTTTGCAAAAAGGGAACTAGGGGAAAAACAAAAACAAGATGTGCTAAAAAATAACCCCCAGGTCTAAAACGTAAGAAAATATACTTTTACTTTTCAGTCCAGTTCAAAAATGTAGTGGAGTAGAAAGTACAGATACACACTCTGAAATGTAGTGAAGTAAAAGTATCTACTATAATATGAACATAAGTAAAGTACAGATATGTAAACATTTACTGAAATACAGTACTTTTACTTTTGTACTTCAAAGCATGGATTAAAACTGTTCAAATCACATTTACACAGGACTAGATTTACCTGCGATTGTTTTATCTTGCAGCCCTGTCACATTACGTCATACAATAAGAAACTCCCAGTCCGAGTAAATATTCTTATTTAAACATTAGAGGGAAGCGGACGCCATATTTCACATTGTCTGACACATTACATCAGCCTGGGTAAATTTAATAGAGCTATGATTTCACTCATTAGAGTCCAGATAGGGCCTGGCGCCACTGAAATCAACAAGCTGCCGTGTTCTTATTTTCTGTCAGAAATGACCAAGCACTAGTTCACATTATATTAGATTATTTTATGTAAATAGAAAGGTCAAAATGAATATAATTTGGTTTATTTTTTATGTTTCTCTTGCAACAGATGACAACATTTTTCAAATATGACTTCTTCCTTGATACTGTAGAGCTGGCTGATATGGCAAAAGATTATTATCATAATTTTCTTGGGGTCAGATCATGATTTCGATTTTATGTTCAATTTGTATTTTTCTATTGTCTATAATAAAGCAGCACAATTTAGGAAAAATATCTAATTGTGATGTTGTCCAGTGCGATTGAGATTAGATTTTCAATTTATGTTTTAACAATTTAAGGACTTAAAACAGCAGAAGATTCTCTGTCAAGTGACGTAGATGATCTGAAAATATGTCCCGGATAGAAGGAGTTCACAGGAAGTGTGTTTGACGCTCGGAGGGGGAGGATTTTCTGATAAACATTCCTCGAAACAGCGTGAATGCAACTGAATGCTACTTCAGGTGTGTTTTTGATGAAGGAACATTGTTAGAACATGGTTAAAAGCTCAAAAAAAAAGTCACTCTAGTAGAACAGGCATCCTTTAAGTGTCTTGCCCAAGGACACAACAACAGAAGAGACTGCAGCTGCCCCTTCTACTTCTGTATCTTAAAAAAGTAAGGCTTATAAATGTCAGTAGTAGCAGCAGTAAATCACCCAAGTTACTTTCCATCACCAAGAAAACGTGCGGCGCTAAGTAAACTTAAGTGCGTGTTGTGTTTTTACTGCCTCGTAACAGGACTTTGTGAGATCTCCAGCCACGGAAACGGGGTCAATGTGGGTGCAAGTGGGCATTTTACTACATAAATATTTAAAACGGATTCAACTTCACAGGAAACAGTAAAAGTCAAATGGACAAAAATAAAACTGGAGTATTTATTGGTAACAAGAGTCTTAATCCAAACCGCCGTCCAAATATGACCCCAAATGCACCAGTGAATACTGAATGAAGGCCTAATGGACTGGATCACTAAAAGCACTGAGACGGAGATCAGAAAAGGACACTTGATCATTTAAAGTGGACTTATTATGAATTATTCTGGTTTAATTTGCTTTTGAACATGCTTTTGGTCATCTGAGGACAAGTATTTCTCACTTAAAATAATGTCTAAAGTTTGAAAACACCAGTAACTACACCATATCCATAAAGGTGCACAGGCATTGGAGCGCCCTCTGTTGTCAGCAGTGGAAATGAACAGTGAAAAAACAAATAAATAGCCGTGCATTTGTAGAGAATACAATTTGATTGTAGAACGAGTCTGTGACGCAACAATCCAGGGAAAATTCAAACGGGGTGGATTGTGAGAAGATGACCTCGTAAACAGGATCAATAAAACAAACGTGAATGAAGCTAAATATATCTGCAGGTATGTTTTTGATGAGGGGACAAAAGCAAAACTTAGCTAAAAACTAAAAAAGATTTACATAATATGTGTCTTTCAAGGCAAAGCTTTAAGTTATTGGGGAAAAAGAAGCACACAAATAAGTATTATTTACTGGTTCAAATGAGAAAGTTACTAAATACTCAAAACCACCTCTTTGTGCAGTACACAACACCCTTTTTTGTTTAAGTAATGTTTAAAGGGTCAAAACAAGTAGTTTATTTTGTGTAAGTTATGCATAACCTTTGTCTCCCCAGTGTGATTTCATCAATCTGTTAACTTCCTGTCATTTCCATAGAACTATAATAAAACCTGGAAGATGAACCCAAAATGGCCGTCCTGTTTATCCCTATGGCCTGAGCTCATTGGCGCATGACCCCAAAAAAGTTTCTTACTTCCGCATTTACTTCCTGATACGGAGGCTGACATCTTTGCTTTAGGGCACCACGTGACGACAATCCCCCATGTTGCTTTGAGCGACGTGAACGACCAGCAGCTGCAAGTTTTTGTGTTAACGTTAGCTTGTGTGATTGTAATTGTATTCTTCATGTTAGACACACGTGAAGCGTCTGAAATGAAATAAAATACAACTTACAGGTGTCTCTAGTCGAGCCTTTTCCACGAGCTTCTGTTTGTATCGTCCGACGCTCGTTCATGTGACTCGCACATGTTTGTGTGACGTCACTTCATATAAAAACGGTAATTTCGGTGATTTTAGAAACGGTAGAAAAGAACATTTCCTTCTATTTTATTTAAATACCGATAATAATTCAGTCCTGTCTGCAATTATAATGTGCAATTATAGAAAAAGGCTGGTTCCAAGAGGCTGCAGTACCTCGCACGACCACTAATCAATCTGGGACCACAGATAGAGGGGGCGTGCCTTATCAAGTTCTTTTAATACATCCATGGTCATTTCCTACAGATTTTTCAACTTTTCTCCACAAACAGTGACCTGATTGGTGTAAAACTATAATTTATATTTACAACAGGCATCAATACACAGAATAAAGACAAAATTAGAAAATCATGAAAACCTGACATGCGCACTTTAAGGTCAATCAGCTCTGAATGTGTAAACTTTAAAAACACAAAGTAGCCGCTCTGTTAAAAGAAGCCATGACGCTAGAGCGAGCCGTTTGGTCTGTTGGGAGAGTCATTCGCCGAATCAAAAGCACGACAGACACAACAAACAAGTCCAGTATGTTTTTGATGAGGACACAAAACTAGTTTAGCGCGAGAGACAGCAGCGCCTTCAGCCCCAATACAGCCGTTTACGTCTGCGCCCTACAAACAGTACTTGACAGGCTGCAGAGTGGACTTAATAGGCCCTTTGCTGTCTCAGTCTGCGCCGTGTGAACCCAAACTCTCTCTTCTGTCTCACACTGTGGTCATCTATCATTATTCTGATGCACCACCTGTTCACTGCTGAAGTAAAGCGTCCAGAGCTGACAGACCGGGGCCGTAAAGAGCAGAGTGACACTTTTAAAGGCCGGGACTAAAGACAGAGACAGAGTGAGGTCAGTGTGTGGGAAAATACACAGGGAGAAGGCTGTAAATATGGCCTGATGAAAGGTTTTATCAGACAAAAGTGATGGATGAAATGTGTCCCGCTGTTATGGCTGATGTTGGATATCAGTATAATAAAATCGATGCCCGCAAATTGAAATTAAAGTGCCTATGACAGGTTGGACTGTTTGTTTAACTAAGATGCGATGAAGATATATATATTTCAATCTTTACACATTTTTACCCCAGTTTAGCTATTTTTTTTAGGTTTTTATTTTACTTCCTGGTTTGAGTTTTTTATTTGACAAAGAATAATACATGTGATTGTCTTTATTTTGTTAAATCAATGTTTAAAGGGTCAAAAAAGTAGTTTGTTTTGTGTAAACTATGCATAACCTTTGTGTTCCGTTGTGTTCAACATATTTTTAAACTTTTCTCCACAAACAGCGTCCTGATTGACGTAAAACATACTTCAAATTACAAGAAGTAAACAAACTGATGACATCGCACTAGGAACACACAGATGCTGTCTGATAACGTGTTTTATCCGTTGCTAGCCTGTCGTTGTTTCATATTGGCCTCTGACAGTGGAGTGGAGGAGATTGTATTTACTTGTGTCTATTGTCTGTGTTCAACAGTTGTCCCTTGTGTCCGTGTCTTGTTTATTGTCCTCCTCCTGGCACCGACTGCAGATGTAAACTGCCTCAGGTTAACTCTGGTGCAACGCATCAAAGGACAACAATTATGCTCTAAATGTACATGGTTCACTTTTAAAATAAATGTTTTTATTGTGCAAACTAGTTCTGTTTATCACGTTTTTAAAGGGAAAATATTCAGCATTTTTCATATTGTTATCCAGCCTTTAAACATGCTCTTGAGTGTCTTAAATTTGCCATGTCATGTTTTAAAATAAAAAACCCTATATACAATCTAGTGAAACTATGCTGAAAAGATGTTACGATGCGGATTTGCTGCATTTGTTTAGACGGCAGAAATGCTCAGAACGAGTTTAGCGATAATTTAAGGACTTAAAACAGTGGAAGATTCGGATAAGTAACGTAGATTATCCGAAAATACGTCAGAAAATCCAGGAAGTTCAGCAGGACGTGTGTTTGACGCTCGGAGGGGAGGATTTTCAATTAAACATTCCTCAAAACAGCGTGAATGCAACTGAACGCTACGTCATGTATGTTTTTGATGATGGAAAATTGTTAGGACATGGTTAAAAGCTAAAAAATAAAAAAATAAAAATCACTGTTGTAGAATTGTCCTTTAATATTTAATCCTTTTTAAAAAATCAGATACTGCATTTTTTTTCAACCACTACAACACAGATGAGCACAGAGACTCTTTTTTAGCTTCAGCGGTTTTCTATTTCCATTAGAAAAAGAAAAATATTGAGGAAAATTTTATCAACATATGAAAACATCCCCCAAAAGCCTATCATTTATACTAATATTATCACTGACCCATCCCTGGTTGTAAAACACAGAGAGAGTTTGTTATTTTATTTATCCTATTACATATTTTTGTATTTTTGTACTTAGATTGAATGAAATAGACAAAAAAACAGGGCAAATAGCAAGATTAATCCGATAAGTTGCAGATGTTTATTATTATCAATCTTTGACTTTGCTTTTGTAGAGAATATAATTTGATTGTAGAACTAGTCTGTGACGCAACATTCCAGGGAAAATTCAAACGGGGTGGATTGTGAGAAGATGACCTCGTAAACAGGATCAATAAAACAAACGTGAATGAAGCTAAATATATCTGCAGGTATGTTTTTGATGAGGGGACAAAAGCAAAACTTTGCTAAAAGCTAAAAATAATGTCAGATTTACACAATATGTGTCTTTCAAGGCAAAGCTTTAAGTTCTTGGGGAAAAAGAAGCACACCGATAAGTATTATTTACTGGTTCCAATGAGAAAGTTACTAAACACTCAAAACCACCTCTTTGTGCAGTACACAACACCCTTTTTTGTTCAATTAATGTTTAAAGGGTCAAAACAAGTAGTTTATTTTGTGTAAATTGAGCATAACCTTTGTCTCCCCAGTGTGATGTCATCTATCTGTTTACTTCCTGTCATTTCCTACAGATTTTTCAACTTTTCTCCACAAACAGCGACCTGATTGGTGTAAAACTATAATTTATATTTACAACAGGCATCAATACACTGAATAAAGACAAAATTAGAAAATCATGAAAACCTGTCAAAACAAAGTGAGAGAGTTTGTTATTTTATTTATACTATTACATATTTTTGTATTTTTGTACTTAGATTGAATGAAATGGATAAAAAACAGGGCAAATAGCAAGATTAATCCAATTAGTTGCAGATGTTTATTATTATTAATCTTTGACTTTGCTTTGACGGAGATCTGTTTGGGAGCGTCGCACAAACAAACAAAGATTAAAATGTCGGTTTCAGTGAAGGCTTTTACAGACAGAGCAGCTCGTCTTTGTTTACGAGGCTTTCCCAGCAGCAGCAGCGGCGGTTGTTCTTGCGGTGGCGTTACAAGTGTGGGTTCAGAGACGCTCGTAGATACAGCCGGGTGTCGTGTTGGCTCGGCGTTTATCAGATGTGGAGCGGGCGACGGCGAGCGGGTGCCGTCTGCGCTCCGTGTCCCGGGACGCCGGAGGTGCTGCTCTTATCTGTGACACATGTTGGGAGCAGACAGGCCGACGCGCTCCCAGTGCTCGGCGGCGCTGGAGCCTCGGGGCGGGGTCGGGGGGGGAGTGTGACTGATACTAGACTTTCACACGCACGGAATTTCAGTTGGCTGTTTAGTTATAAAACGGCTAGTTCATAGAGTACTTCCTGTCCGATTCTATCTCCACAATCATTTTAGTGTGACTTTGCAAAATCCTTAAAGTGCCTCTGACGGGTTGGACCACTCATTTAACTAAAATGCTGTTGAGATAAATATATTTCAAGTTCTGCTAAAATCTTTACAAATTTTAACCCAGTTTAGCTGTTATTTTAGGTTTTTAATTTTACTTCCTGGTTGTAAATGATGACATCGCACTAGGAAATTATCAAGAAACCATCCTGTCCACTGGGTCAAAACTCCTCAAATGTCTTTTTTTTTTCATTTGAGAAAGAAAGATACACGTGAACACCTTTATTTTGTTGAATAAATGTGTAAAGGGTTGAAAAAGTTGTTTATTTTTCGTAAATTATGCATAACCTTTGTATCCCCAGTGTGATGTCATCAAATTGTTTACTTCCTGTATTTTTCAACATATTTTTCAACTCTTCTTGCGTATGACAGGGTTTTATCATTTTCTCGTTTTGTCTTTATTCAGTGTATAAATACCTTGCGTAAACATAAATTATAGTTTTACACCAGTCAGGTCGCTGTTTGTGAAGAAAAGTTGAAAAATATATTGAAAGTTACAGGAAGTAAACAAACTGATGACATCACACTGGGGAGACAAAAGTTATACATAATTTACACAAAATAACCGAGTTTTTTGACCCTTTAAACATTGATTCAACAAAATAAAGGTGTTCACGTGTATTTTTCTTTGTCAAGTGAAAAAGTCAGTGACATTAGAGGAGTTTTGGGATGGTTTCTTGGTAATTTCCCAGTGTGATGTCATCATTTACAACCAGGAAGAAAAAATTAAAAACCAAACAAAATAACTAAACAACTAAACTGGAGTAAAATTTGTAAAGAGTTTAGCAGAATTTGATATTTATCTTAACTGCATTTTAGTTGAATGAGTAGTCCAACCTGTCAGAGGAACTTTAAAGTCTTAGTGACAGGTTCTCATGATATTGTAATTATGACTTGGTGGGAGGGCACCTGTGGTAAATATTTATTAAAGGTTTGCACTTGTGAAGTTGCAGTTTGTGAAGAAATTTGATAAATAAAAGGAAGTAGTGCTGAGTTCTAAAACAACAACAACAAAAAGCGACATGCCATTGAAAATACATATAAATTTACACACAACTAACTTTTTTTTCATTCATTCATTCATTCATTTTCTACCGCTTATTCCCGTTAGGGGTCGCGGGTGACTGGAGCCTATCCCAGTGACTTTGGGCCTTAGGCGGGGTACACCCTGGACAGTGGCCAACTCGTCACAGCTGACACAGAGAGACAGAGACAAGGACAGACAACCATTCACTCTCACATTCATTCACTAGGGACAATTTAGAGTTGTCAATTAACCTACACAGTCATGTCTTTGGACGGTGGGAGGAGCCGGAGAACCCGGAGAGAACCCACGGTAACACGAGGAGGACATGCAGACTCCACCCAGAGAGATCATTTAAACTGTCAAAAAAAAACTTTTTTTGACAGTTTAAATGGTCATTCAAAAAAATAAAGTTGTCATCAGGTTTTATTATTTATCAAGTCCTAACTATTTCTATTTACCTTATTACTTTTACCTCTTTTTATGTATATGATCCGCAATCTTGTAGTAAAGGCACTTCCTGTTTGACGCTAACGGTGTTTGCGAAAATGGTGTTCGAGGGAAAAGTCTCTCGCCAAAACATTTTATAAAGTAGATTGATTTGTCTAAAATGTTTAATGTACACAAGTAAAAACAAGTCAGGAACGCACCGATTTCCTGGGTGGCCTGAAAACGTCTTTTTAGTCCAAGTAGAACTTATTTTCTGTTGAGCTCGTCTGCCCCGTGTAAACTACAACGGAAACAAGACGGCGGCGCGTACGGCAACTTCCGGAATAAGGTGAATAAGAGAATGCCTTGATTTTTGGTATTTTTCATACATTAATAGGCTTTTTTTTTTACCATAACTGTTTAATTTACTTGTGTTTGTCTGATTTAACGTGGGCCATGAGTTCGGTAAATTGACTGAAACAAGCTTGTGGCAGTTTGTGTTCAGTTCCACGTTTTTCTGTCATCTGCCGCTGCTTCAGTCTCTGCTCCAGACAGACTTTTTTTTTTTACAGGGAACACTCGAACGCCTCACTGTCTGCAATCCAGGCAGTTTGAGATTTACTGGCTTCATTTAACACCGCGCATTACTGATAATTCAACACTTTAGCGGAGGAGTAGGAGTCTAAATCATATCTTTGACTCGAGATGAAAAATGACGGGTGAGACGCAAAGTAGAGATTAAGCAAAAGGGGAATTTGCCAAAGTGTGAAGTGTGAACACGTCACGTTTGAAATTGGAGCTGCAAGAAACTGTAAATATCGTGGCAATAATGACGATTTGAATTACTGCAATTATCAAATCGAAATGACTGTAATTATTTATGTAACATCCTCTGCAAAGAACAAAACATCCTGTCTTTTTAAAACCTGCTAACCCTGTAGTTCAGACTTCTACAAACACGTTCTGAAATCAAAATTGTTCAGAGACAAACACAGTCTTACGGAAAGTGTAAAAATGTTTTAAATCCAAACTACTCACTACATTCACGTGTCAGCAGAGGTGGGTTTAGTTTCCAAGAATTGTATTGACCTTATTCTGCCCCGCCCACTTTTGCCGTTTTTTGCACTTTTGCTGTAAACTTTTGCTTCATTTGACGAGAACTCCGTTAAAGCTAATGACGAACGAGGGAAAAGTCTCGCCGCTAAAATGTTACATAAAGTTGGTTGATTTGTGTAAAATGTTTAATGAACACGAGCAACAACAAGTCAACAACGCAACGATTTCCTGGTCAGTTTGAAAACGTCTTTTTAGTCCATGTAGAACTTATTTTCTGTTGAGCTCGTCTGTCATGTAAACTAATACAACGGAAACAAGATGGCGGCGCGTACGGCAACTTCAGGAATAAGGTGAATAGTTTGATGTAGTTTGATGTTGTTTAGTTGGAAGCACAAAATATTAAAACTAAGTACCATTTTTATCTTATTAAACGCCTTTGTAAGTCCGTGTGGTGGTTGTAAATGTATTTTGGGGCGTTTTAAGCCCCCACTGTCGCCCCCTGTTGTCTTTGTGCAGAAAATCAGCCTTGCAACATTTTTCTGACACCGTCCAAAGAAACCTTGGCTCTCTTTTTTTTTATATTTGGCGACATTAAATGTTTTTGTATGTGATTGTACTTCTTTATGTCAATAAAAGGAATTGTGGAAAAAAAAAGCTTTTGGCGTAATTTTACAGGGAGTGTATTTTCACAAGAGACCTGCAGGGGGAGCTCTGTCACTGAAGTTATTTAGTTCTGCTTTAAATAATGTGCAAAGTCAGGTATTTTCAAAAGAGGGAAAGGGGAAAACCGGAAAGAGTACACTGTCCTGACCTGTAGACCCGGATGTCCTCATCTGCCCTCTCTACACTAAATGAACTGTGACTCATCTGCCTGGAGGAACTCTCTCTACATTAGATGAACTGTTCCTCATCTGTCTAGAGGAAGTCTCTCTACACTAAATGAACTGTGACTCATCTGTCTAGAAGAACTTTCTCTACACTAAATGAACTGTTCCTCGTCTGCCTGGTAGAACTCTCTCTACACTAAATGAACTGTGACTCATCTGCCTGGAGGAACTCTCTCTACATTAGATGAACTGTTCCTCATCTGTCTAGAGGAACTCTCTCTACACTAAATGAACTGTGACTCATCTGTCTAGAAGAACTTTCTCTACACTAAATGAACTGTTCCTCGTCTGCCTGGTAGAACTCTCTCTACACTAGATGAACTGTTCCTCATCTGCCTGGAGGAACTCTCTCTACTACACTGGATGAACTGTTCCTCGTCTGTCTGGAGGAACTTTCTCTGCACTAGATGAACTGTTCCTCATCTGCCTGGAGGAACTCTCTCTGCATTAGGTGAACTGTTCCCCATCTGCCTGGAAGAACTCTCTCTACACTAGATGAACTGTTCCTCGTCTGTCTGGAGGAACTCTCTCTGCACTAGATGAGCCACCTTCCTTCCTCCTGAGTGGTTCTGGTTCTGTCCAAATAGATGTGTCAGTCCTGGAGTTTTTCCCACAGGGTTTTTTGTAGTTTTTCTTTGCGGAGAAGGAGGGTCAAGGACAGGGGGCGCTCTGGGACAGTTATATATTTACTAAATTCTCTTGAACATTGTTTATTTCAACTGCTGTGGTACCTGTGTCGAGGCAACTGTTGTGATTTTGGGCGCTACAAAAATGAATTGAATTGAAGTACAATCTGTTTGAAAAGTTACTCATATGAAAGTATCAATCTGTCTATCACTTATTTATTTTACAGTATTTATTTATTTGATACTGACTTGGTTGATGCATTGTTTTAAGTTTTATATGTTTTATTAATTTTCAACTTCAGTCCATAGAGGCTTTTAAAAAGGGATTAGTCCAGAAAGAAATGTTAAAACTTCTACACAGAATAAACAGTTACATAGAAAAAAGACAAAAACAAGACCATTTTAAACATTATTCTATCTATTCATCTATTCTTTTCTGGCCTGACTTTACAGTTTCAGAGTCCTGCTAAAAGAAACTCAGAAATAGTCCAACTTTGACATATCCACATTTAAATTGTTTGCAATACTTTGAGCTACAGCGACAGAACACTTAATAAACCATTTTAAAGTGTTACTGAGTTAAAGTAAAAGCTTCCAAATTGGACGAGGTGCCATATTGGGTGAATACAGATAGTTTACATCACAGTATCATGGCATTAAACGTATCTTTTTGAGCGAAATTAAGTCATTTCTGTAGATAACTTTAAAGGTCCCATATTCTGCTATTTTGCCCTTTACACAGTCTATTCTAAGGGCTTTGTTGATACATTTTTGCGTTGTGTAATATCCATAACATAACAGTTTCCAAAAAACACCCATTTCTTGGACTGGCCCCCCTCCTTGAAAAAGCAAACGGCTCACTCTGAGATCTGACCCCCCAAACAGAGAGCAGGCTGCCTCCCCCCGCCCAACCCGTGCGCCTCCCCGCCCAACCCGTGCCGAAGCCTTGAGTGGAGATGGTGCATGCGCCGTGTGCTCCGGTAAACAGCGATACACAAACACTGAATAAACATTTTCTCCGTCCTGACGGTGCGTCGTGCTGAGTCCTACGTCCTGGATCTGACCTGGAGTTTGACGTGCTCCAGTACCTCGACGACAGAGGTTGCCGTTTGGTAAATAACAAGCTAACTCTTCGATCTGTCGTATCCATCGTGTAATTACTGTGTAGCATTAGCATTAGCTGTTTTTATTCTGTGGCTGCGCGCTTCCTGGAGGCGTGGCTTAAACACCGCGTCATCCTGGTGAAGCGCGTCATCCTTGTGAGAGCCCCGTCTGCTGCTCAGCCGAGGGGGACGGAAAAGACAGTTCTCTAGCGAAAACATGCGGGAATCAATCAAAAAACCACTTTGGGCACAACATACGAGGCCCAAATAGCACTGTAGGAAGGTTAAAACCTCTGAAAAGTCGATTTTGCATGTTATGGGACCTTTAATGCCAAATTGTTAAAGATTCTAGAAAAGCATTAACATCTCCATGGAACGACACAAAAAAGCAAAAACATAACTGAGTAAAGCTCTTAAATTTCTCCTCTCTTCATTGACAAAGTCTGTTTATTTTTCTGAATGACTTGAACTGATCTGGAAAAAGAAAACACCAACTTGGCCAGACAATCAACACAGACATTCTCCTCAGGGCAAAACCGACAATCATTTCATCTTCACCAATTCAAAAGACACTCATCTCTTCAACAACGACGGCAGCGAAAAGACTGAAAGGCTGAAAAACCGAGCCGTGTCTGAGTCCGCGGAGGTCCCTCAGAGTTCAAGACCACATGGAGCCGCGGTTTGCACAGACAGGAAGGAGCGAGGAGCCGAGGAGAAGCGACGAGGAGAGGAAACGAGGAGGTACGAGGGTCAGTGAGCACCATCTGTCAGCACAGACTCACCACAGAGCTGTCCACAGACATTACAGCCACACCAGCAGCTTGGCACGCGCCGCACATCTACTGTGAGGGTTAGAGCTGCACCGTTTGGGATAAATATCTCATTGCAGTTTCGCAAATTAGGCTGTCAGTCACGTTTTTGTTACCATCAGTTGCGTTTTTGTCGCTTTTAGTTGGATTTTTGTCGCTTTTAGTTGCGTTCTTGTCGCTTTTAGTTGCATTTTTGTCACTTTTAGTTTTTCTTGTCACTTTTAGTTCCATTTTTGTCGCTTGTAGTTGTGTTCTTGTCACTTTCAGTTGCATTTTTATGTCTTTTAGTTGCATTTTTGTCACTTTTAGTTGCGTTTTTGTTACTTTTAGTTGCGTTCTTGTCACTTTTAGTTGCATTTTTGTCACTTTTAGTAGCATTTTTGTCACTTTTAGTTTTTCTTGTCACTTTTAATTGCATTTTTGTCACTTTTAGTTGCGTTTTTGTCACTTTTAGTTGCGTTCTTATCACTTTTAGTTGCGTTCTTGTCGCTTTTAATTGCATTTTTGTCACTTTTAGTTTTTCTTGTCACTTTTAGTTGCGTTCTTGTCACTTTTAGTTGCATTTTTGTCACTTTTAGTTGCATTTTTGTCGCTTTTAGTTGCGTTCTTGTCACTTTCACTTGCATTTTTGTCACTTTTAGTTGTTCTTGTCACTTTTAGTTGCATTTTTGTCACTTTTAGTTGCGTTCTTGTCACTTTTAGTTGCATTTTTGTCACTTTTAGTTTTTCTTGTCACTTTTAGTTGCGTTCTTGTCACTTTTAGTTGCGTTCTTGTCACTTTTAGTTACATTTTTGTCACTTTTAGTTGCATTTTTGTCACTTTTAGTTTTTCTTGTCACTTTTAGTTGCGTTCTTGTCACTTTTAGTTGCGTTCTTGTCACTTTTAGTAGCATTTTTGTCACTTTTAGTAGCATTTTTGTCACTTTTAGTTGCATTTTTGTCACTTTTAGTTGGATTTTTGTCACTTTTAGTTGGATTTTTGTCACTTTTAGTTGCCTTTTTGTCACTTTTAGTTGGATTTTTGTCACTTTTAGTTGCATTTTTGTCACTTTTAGTTTTTCTTGTCACTTTTAGTTGCGTTCTTGTCACTTTTAGTTGCATTTTTGTCACTTTTAGTTGCATTTTTGTCACTTTTAGTTTTTCTTGTCACTTTTAGTTGCGTTCTTGTCACTTTTAGTAGCATTTTTGTCACTTTTAGTTGTTCTTGTCACTTTTAGTTGCATTTTTGTCACTTTTCGTTTTCTTGTCACTTTTAGTTCCATTTTTGTCACTTTTAGTTGCATTTTTATCACTTTTAGTTGCGTTTTTGTCACTTTTAGTTGCATTTTTGTCACTTTTAGTTGCATTTTTGTCACTTTCAGTCCCGTTTTGTCTCATTTAGTTACGTTTTTGATGCATTTAGTCAGGTTTTTGACACATTTAGTCAAGTTTTTGACCCATTTAGTCACGTGTTTGTCGCTTTCAGTCGTGTTTTTATCGCTTTTAGTTGCATTTTTGTCATTATCAGTTGCGTTTTTGTCACTTTCAGTTGCATTTTTGTTGCTTTCAGTCCTGTTTGTCGCTTTCAGTCGTGTCTTTATCACTTTTAGTTACATTTTTGTCACTTTCAGCCCCGTTCTTGTTGCATTTAGTCACGTTTTTGTCGCTTTCAGTCATGTTTGTCGCTTTCAGTCATGTTTTTGTCATTATCAGTTGCATTTTTGTTGCTTTTAGTTGCGTTTTTGTCGCTTTCAGTCCTGCTTTGTCACTTTTAGTCCCATTTTTGTCTCATTTAGTCAAGTTTTTGACACATTTAGTCACGTGTTTGTCGCTTTCAGTCACATCTTAATCGCTTTTAGTTGCATTTTTGTCGCTTTAAGCCCCGTTTTTGACGCGTTTTGTCGCTTTAACTCACATGTTTATCGCTTCAATTGGGTTTTTGTCACTTTTAGTCGTGTTTTGGTTTCTTTGTCACTTTTTTTTGGTAATTTTTACACTTTGCAGATGCTTCTGTTCCTTCCTCTTCCGCTCTGGTAACGCCTCCTGCATAATCCAAAAGAGCCCGTTTAATCTGCGTCTATTTGTGATTAATGCATCAATTTTCTATGGTTAATCACATGAGTTAACGCGTTAACTTTGACTGCCCTAGTTTGAAGTAACTGTTACCTTCTCAGACATGAATAGAAATAATAGAACCAATATTTAATATTACGTCATGTGATCCTGTCGTTAACAGCGCCAGTCCCAGTGCTATTGATAACTCTGTTGACTCAATGGTCAACTCTCTAAAAGCTGCTCTTGATGTTGCAGCTCCACTTAAACAGAAAGTAATCAGGCCAAAACGAGCCTCCCCCTGGTACAATGAAGAACTACGTTCTCACAAACAAAGGGTAAGAAAACTAGAGAGATCCTTACGCCGCTCCCACACAGAAGAATCCCTAAAAGAATGGAAAACTTGCCTTCTGTCTTATAAGCAGGCTCTGCGTAAGGCTCAAACCAGATATTATTCAAATTTAATAGAAGTAAATAAAAATAACTCTAGATTTCTCTTCAGCACTGTAGCCAGGCTGACAAACTGTCACAGCGCAGTAGAACCCTCAATACTGGTTACTCTAAGCTGCAATGACTTTCTTCTATTCTTTAGCAGCAAAATCACAACTATTAGAGATAAACTAAATACAATGACTCCCACTATTAGTACCGAGCAAGCCCAGACTGCAAAGCTAGTGTCCCATACAAATCCTTCAGTAATACTAGATAGGTTCACTGCTGTTGATCAGGCAGAGATAACTTCAGTCATTATGTCCTCCAAAACATCAACTTGTATTTTAGACCCAATCCCAAGTAGACTCCTCAAAGAAATTCTCCCCCTAATTATAAATCCCATTCTTAATATAATAAATACTTCACTAGAAAGCGGTTATGTCCCTCAGTCCTTCAAATATGCAGTGATTAAACCACTTTTGAAAAAGCCTAATCTAGACCCCGACATACTGGCAAACTATAGACCTATTTCTAATCTGCCCTTTGTCTCTAAAATCCTTGAAAGAATTGTGATTAAACAGCTTTGTCGCCACCTGCAGGACAATAATTTATTTGAAGTTTTTCAGTCAGGGTTCCGTGCGTACCACAGCACTGAAACTGCACTAGTTAAAGTCACAAATGATCTGTTATTAGCTGATGATGATGGACAGGTCTCAATCCTGGTTCTGTTGGACCTCAGCGCAGCGTTTGATACCATCGACCACAACATTCTACTGCAGAGGTTAGAATGTGATATAGGTATCAGTGGAACCGCCCTAAGCTGGTTTAAATCCTATCTATCTGATAGGTACCAGTTTGTTAATGTAAACCAGAGATCTTCCCCATGTTCTAAAGTAACCTACGGTGTGCCGCAAGGTTCAGTACTCGGTCCAGTTCTGTTCACACTTTATATGCTGCCCTTAGGTATGATCATCAGAAAGCATGGCATTAACTTCCACTGCTATGCAGATGACACTCAGCTTTATTTATCAATGAAACCTGATCAGACCCATCAAGTAGACAGACTTAGTGCCTGCGTGAAAGACATAAAAACTTGGATGACTCTTAATTATCTGCTCCTTAACCCTGAAAAACCGAGGTCATTCTGCTGGGCCCTAAGCACCTGCGAGACTCTTTATCTGACCAGATAGTTTCTCTGGACAATATCACTGTAGCCCCCAGCTCTACTGTAAGAAACCTTGGGGTCCTATTTGACCAAGATCTCTCGTTCAAAGCTCATATAAATCAAGCCTGTAAAACAGCCTACTTTCATTTGCGTAACATAACCAAAATTAGAAAAATCCTGCCCAGAGATGATGCCGAAAAACTCATCCATGCATTTGTCACATCCAGATTAGACTATTGTAACGCCCTGCTTATAGCGTGTCCTAAAAGCTCTATAAGAAGCTTTCAACTGGTTCAAAATGCAGCAGCAAGATTATTAACAGGTACTAGAAAAAGAGATCATATTTCACCAGTGTTAGAGTCTCTTCACTGGCTTCCTGTTGAGTTTAGAATCAAATTTAAAATCCTCCTCCTGACTTATAAAGCTTTAAACAATATGGCCCCATCCTACCTCAAAGATGCAATAGTAGCGTACCATCCAAACAGAGCTCTTCGTTCTCAAAATGCTGGACTATTGTTAGTCCCCAGAGTCTCTAAAAGCACAGTAGGAGGTCGAGCATTTAGCTACCAAGCTCCTGTGTTATGGAACCAGCTCCCTGTTCATGTAAAGAGGCCGACACAGTCTCTACATTTAAGACCAGGCTCAAAACGTTCCTCTTTGAAATAGCTTATGGTCAGGCCAGTTAGGAACAGAAATAAAAACCTACAGTTTTAGCTACGCTGCCCTTGGAGCAATTCTGCTGGAGAAGTATGGCAGCTTGAACACTGTCCTCTGGTTCTTCCTACTTTACCTATCAACAATATTTAATATTACTTCAACTGTAGTCTGTTCATTGCTATTCACATGTTTCTCTTTCTCTCCACTTCCCCCGGGGAGTGGAGACTGTTTCAGGCACTGCGGCGGCTGCTCCAGTGACGACCCCCCCACCCCCATCTGTCTGGAGGATCGATCTCTACACTGGACGATCTATGCGCCACCCGCCTGGAGGAACTCCCTCAACCCTGGATTAGCCACACCTCGTCTGCCTGGACGAACTCCATCTACTTAGATGAACTGTTCCTCATCTCCTGCTGGAGGATCTCTACACTGGTGGACTGCTCCTCGTCCGCCTGGAGGAACTCTTTAAAGCCACCTCCCTCTTGAGTGGTTCTGGCTCCACAGTCCAAGTGGATGTCAGTCCTAGTTCATCTGCAGCCTGTCCGTCCGTGGGAGTAGGATCTCTCCTTCACTGTGGTTCTCCCCGAGGTTTCTACTTTTTCCCATGGGGTTTTTTGTAGTTTTTCCTCGCCGCAAAGGAGGGTCAAAGGACAGGGGCATTCTGGGACAGTTATCTGAACTGCTTTTACCTGTGGCCCATCGAGGCAACTGTTGTTGTGATTTTGGGCATTATAAAAATAAATTGATTTGATTTGATTTGATTTGAATAAAAGACTTGGTTGCTCTTCCCATTGTGTATTTTTAACATTTGTGCTTGCACTCGTTCAGCGATAATTTTTGTGTCTACGAGATTCCCTGATCACTTTTTTACTGTTACTTAAGTCATTTGTAGGACGACTGCTTTGTACTTTTGCTTGAGTACTATGATGCTCTGATGCTACTGAAGAGTGCAGATGCTTTTCCTTGCTGCTCCTGCTTGCTACAGCTGTTTTCTTATTTTATTTTTCTTATTTATTTTGCTTTTAAATCAATTTTTTTCCTCTATAAATCTTGGATTATGACTTTTTGAAGGAAACCAAGGATTTTAAGATAATTTTTTCCATTTTTAACAAACTATCTGACGAGCCAGCTACATGTCCGGGGAGAGAAGGCAAACAAACTCTTGTGAACGCTGTCGGAAATATCAACATGAAATAATTGAGCTACAAGCACGGATATTCGCTCTAGAATCTGAAAAAGGACTTCACGATACAATTCCAGTGTCACCGAGGGGTAAGAAGTCTACATATCTTTCAAGAAAAGCTACTTTCAACTTAAACCGGAGCGACTCTGTGTCTTTCCCAAAACTGGGTAAAGACCAGCCGGCTGCATCTTGGGTCAAACTCGGTGCAAAACCAAAACGATACAAAGCTAATGTAAAGTCGCCTGCTATACAGCTTACAAACAGATTTTTGCCACTATCAGAGGCTGAATTTACAGAACGAGAAAACTGTAGCCACCATGATGTTGATAAAAGCAGCAGAAAGACAGACAGTCTGTGCCAAACGTCAAGGACAGTGACACACTCTTGATAGGAGACGGAGCTATCAGTGGAGTCGTACATGGAAGAATGAAAACATGTAGCTACCCCAGCAGCACAGTTTCTGAGATTACGTCACTGCTTCCCAGAGTACTGTCCACACACAGAGGAGTTAAACAGCTGATTGTACACGTGGGTGCAGTGGACATTCGAAAGGAGCAGACTGAAGTTTTGAAAAAAGACTTCATGAAGTTATTTGAGGAGCTTGATAAAGTAGAAATCAAAACATTCATCAGTGGACCTCTTCCAAATATTGACAGGAAGATCAACAAGTTTAGCCGGCTGCTACAATTGAACACTTGGCTGTCCAAAGAGTGTGCACCTAGAGGATTGCACTACATTGAGAACTTCTATCTGTTCTGGAAACGAGAGGACCTGTTCAAGGAAAGGGCCCACATCTGTGCAGAGGTGGAGTGAGGGCGCTGACAGAGAACCTCCTCCACGCTCTCAGGCATCAGAATGGCCGTGGACAGGGTCGTGAACAGATAGTTCGAGAAGAGAGGAATGAGAGAAGAACTCCGGATCAATCAGCCAGAGACCAAGTCAATGCTTCAACATCAGCAGTAACAAAACAGCCGACTCCACAAAAGGATTTATCAACAGCAGCTCCACCAGGCCCAGCAAAGGATTCAGCTCCAGCTGCTCCTAAATCTCCTACACTGCCTCCAGTAAAGAGCTCATCAGTTGCAGCACCACAACGATCTCCACCGCCCCCAGTAAAGGGTTCAAGCTCAACATCTGTACCCCCTCCCTCAGGGTCCTCATCACAGGCCATGGACCGGTCAGTGACAGGCCCAGCAGCTGCCCTGTCACCACCCCTACCCTCAGACCAGTCCTGGGTCCCCCCTGCAACATCTACTCCCACTCAATCATCACTCTCCTTTTCATCTCCACCTTCACCCAGGGACCTTCCCAACCATCTTGAAAGTCTGATCAAATCAGGAATAAAGATGGTTCCACTCACACCTAATTTAGCAAGATCAAGAGTTCTGATGTCAACAATGATGAACTCTTCCCCGTACAAATCTGTGCCCCCCATACCACCCAGGAGCTTCAACTCTCCTGCTTCACCAACATAACGACCTGCACCTCCACCCCCTCACCTTTCACCTGGTCCATCACCCAAAGCCCCCCCAGCTCTCCCCACTCAGCCTTTGCCCAAACCCCCTCCAGGTCTCCTCCTTCGCCGCCCTCCCCCACCTCCCCCCAGAACTGTTATCTCCCATAGCTAGGATGCAGTGGGTCTCAGCGTTGCCGGGACTTATGGTCATGAAAATGGTCAAACAAACCCGGGGCCCAGTGTTATATCTGTAGTCACGTCACACAGACTGGAGAACAGAAGGACAGTTAGACTGTCCAATCTTAGAAATTTAATTCATATTCCCTGTGAAAAGATAACGTCCAGTCACATTGAAACCAATCTGAAACTTGCTGTGCTTAATGTCAGATCCTTATGTAACAAATCACTTTTAATTAATGATTTTATATCTTCTTATAATCTTGATTTTATGTTTTTAACTGAAACATGGCTTGACAAAAACACGGGGGATGTAGTTCTAATAGAAGCGACTCCACCTAGCTTCAAGTTTGAATCTGAAACACGCGACGACAAAAAGGGTGGAGGTGTCTGTGCAGTTTTTAGGGATAAAATAGTTACTCAGAGGTTGTCTTTTGGGGTGTTTTCATCATTTGAGTATTTATCTTTTAAAATGGAGCTAAAACAGTCTCCCTCCATACTCTACATTGTCCTGTACAAGCCTCCCAAACACTGCCAAGGTTTTATTGATGATTTTACTGAGATGCTTTCAGTTGTATGCACAGACTTTGACGGTTTGGTCATTACAGGTGATTTCAATGTTCATGTGGATAATGTTTGCGACAGAAACGCTAAAGAGCTTGATGCTGTCCTTGAAACCTTTGGTCTTACTCAGCATGTGAGTGGCCCCACTCACAGCAGAGGGCACACTCTGGACCTGCTAATTACTAAAGGGGTTAATATTTCAAACGTAAGTGTGGTCGATGTGGCAGTGTCTGATCATTTCTGTGTTTTCTTTGACCTGTCGGTTATTCCCAAATCACCGACTGCTCCTGCAGTTGTTCGGAGGAGACACATAAATGACAGCACAAGTGCACTCTTCATGGAAATGATAAACTTTGAAAATCCTTCATGTTCAAATGTTGACGACTTCTTAAATTCTGTTACATCTAATATCTTGAATGTTCTGGACACCATTGCTCCTATGAAGGTTAAAATGGTTAAAAATAAGCAGAAGGCGCCATGGAGTAATAATGAGACAGTCAGGGCACAGAAAAGGGAGTGCCGCAGGGCTGAGCGAAAATGGCGCAAGTCAAAGATCCAGATTCATAAAGAGATTTATAGAGAAAGGTTGTACATGTACAACCTCATTTTATGTAAAACAAGGGAAGGATTTTTTTCTGAAATAATTGGAAATTGCAGTAATAACTCGCGTGTTCTGTTTGCAACAGTAAACAGACTAACAAACCCTCCAATTCAGCTGCCGTTAGAACTAATTTCCACAGCTAAGTGCAATGAGTTTGCAGTATTCTTTAATGACAAGGTTCAGGGCATTAAAAATGCTATAAATTCCACAGTGCAAATAATAACTTTAAAACCACCTACACATTTAGAGCTGACTCAGTTTGCACCTGTAACTGACAAAACTGTCCAAGAGATCATCACCGGTCTGAGTTCTTCTACATGCTGCCTCGATGTGTTACCCACCAGATTTCTAAAGTCTGTTCTGAGCACTTTGTTAGCACCACTCACTCACATAGTTAACATGTCGCTTCAATCTGGAACATTCCCAAGGGCCTTGAAAACTGCGGTCATTAAGCCTCTCCTAAAGAAGAGCAGTCTTGATGCCTCAGAACTGAAAAATTATCGGCCCATCTCAAATCTGCCATTTCTTGGCAAACTCCTTGAAAAGGCTGTTTACCAACAGCTCGCTGACTTCCTCTTAATAAACAACTCATTTGATGTTTTCCAGTCAGGTTTTAGACCTCATCACAGCACTGAGACTGCTCTTATCAAGGTGACAAATGACATCCACCTGAACACTGACACGGGCAAAGCCTCAGTCTTAATTCTGTTAGATCTGAGCGCTGCTTTTGACACTGTCGATCATGGGATCCTCCTACAGAGACTAGAGGACTGGGTGGGCATCACTGGCACTGCCCTAAATTGGCTGAAGTCCTACCTTGAGGACAGGGAGTACTTTGTTGAGATTGGTAACTGTGTCTCAGACCACGTGAGCTTGACCTGTGGGGTGCCCCAAGGGTCAATCCTGGGACCCCTTCTGTTCAACCTCTATATGCTGCCCTTAGGTCAGTTAATACTCAGTACAAATGTGTCTTATCACAACTACGCAGACGACACTCAGATCTATGTCTCACTGACGGCAGGTGAATATGGACCAGTGGATTCACTCTGTCACTGCATCCAACAGATCAGCTTGTGGATGCAAAACAATTTTCTTCAGCTAAACTCAGACAAGACTGAAATCATTGTCTTTGGGCCGCAGAAACAGAGAGAAAGTGTCAGCAGTCACCTCCAGTCTCTCGCTCTAAAACCGACAAATCAAGTTAGAAATCTGGGGGTAATAATGGACTCAGACCTGAACTTTAACAGCCACATCAAATCAATAACATCAACAGCCTTTTACCACCTAAAAAACATTGCCAAAATTAAAGGTATAGTGTCTAAACCAGACTTGGAGAGACTTATCCATGCATTTGTCTCCAGTAGGTTAGACTACTGTAACGGCCTGTTCACTGGCCTCTCCAAACGAGCTGTAAAACAGCTGCAGTACATCCAGAATGCTGCTGCTCGGGTCCTGACTAGAACCAGGAAGTACGATCACATTAGTCCTGTGCTCATGTCTCTGCACTGGCTTCCTGTGGCTCAGAGAATTGACTTTAAAGCAGCTCTGCTTGTGTTCAAGTCTCCCCACGGCCAAGCACCAAAGTACATCTCTGACATGTTAGTGCCATATGAACCATCTCGTACTCTGAGGACCTCAGGGACCGGCCTCCTGCAGGTGCCTAGAGTCAGGACTAAACATGGGGAATCAGCGTTTCAGTTTTTTGCAACTAAAATCTGGAACAGTCTCCCCGAAGATGTGAGACAGGCCTCCACTCTGACAATGTTTAAATCCAGGCTAAAAACAGTTCTCTTTAGACGTGCATACGACTGAAAGATCTATCTGCACTCTTCTCTTTTAAAGCACTTTATTTTAAAATGATTTTAAAATGATTCTGTGTGTCTTTTTGTGTTTTGTGATTTTAATGCAACTTTTCCTGTTTATGTAAAGCACTTTGAATTGCCCTGTGTACGAATTGTGCTCTACAAATAAACTTGCCTTGCCTTGATTTTCAAGAAACATAACTTTTGTTTGGCTCCTCTGCTTGAGTCCATGTAATGTCGACAAGAGGCATGATGTTGTTGTTGTTGTTGAATGCCTGAGTGCATCTGTGAGGGGAGGCTCTCATTAGTGCTACAGGAAGTGCAGTGCAATAAATACCTCAGAAGTGCATAAAGTCCAGAGTGTGAGCGGCGATTAGACCAGGAACAAAAGAGCAGATGATAAACAGACGTGAGAGAAGAGGACGACATCAAAAAGAGACGAGCCGTGGGTCTGGTACTACAATATTATCGGAGTGAAATAATGAGTATGAAAAGATATGTGAAATATAAACATAATATACATTTTTTGGTGTTAAAGGAAACATAGTCTGCATCATTTGTTTCTCACGTTTTAGAATTTCGAATGTGTACACTGACAACCACATGACTGATCAGTCAGGCGTTCCCTCATCACGAAAGTTGTTAGCACGTCATCTACTGGCAGCAGAGGGGATTACCACGGAGAAATAAACAACAGCTAGCTTGATTGATTTATGACCTGAAAAACATCAGAGACTCTCTCTACCACCACATCTCAAATCTGGGAAATTTAAAACTGTGTGTTTTTTGAGGCTCAGAGAAGTCAAGCTCGTAAACGGATTATTGAAACAAGCGTGAATCTAAACACAACTCCAGGTATGTTTTGACACACAACTCCATGCTTAAAAGCTAAAAAAATTTTCACGACACTAAAACTGTACGAGTCCTTTACAGCAGTGTTTCCCAACCAGGGGTACGGGGACCCAAAGGGGTACTTAGAATGATTTTAGGTTTTAAATGAAGATGAAATGTACTTTTATCTGTAAAAATGTGTGATTAGTTGTAAATTTAGCATCTCTTTGGAGTATCTTGGACCATAATAATAATTAAAACAATACATACAATAGTGATAATGGACTATATTCAACTAGTAAACCCATTTATTTGCCTGAAACTCAAATTAAGAGGTACTCGGAGTGTGAAACAAAACTTAGGGGGTACTCGAGACAAAAAAGAATGGGAACCACTGCTTTACAGAATGGAATAGGCTTAAATAGGATTTGAGTAACAGTTATAAAACCAGCAACAAAAAATCTAAACCACGGTCAATTATGGATGTTGAGGTTTTTTTTTATATTTGTAGCTTGTGGGTTTATATTTTGACATGTGCTGCACCACTGTAACATACTCTACACACACACACATACATATATACTCTACATCAACTATTTATGATCTTTATGAACGAATTCTCTCTTTTTTTCACTCCCTCTCTCTTGCGCCTGTCGAGCTGCACAATTACTACACACAATTACTACTTTTAACTACTACATCATCGAACTGACTGCAATATTTGTAAATACACAATCATTTCTGTTGTATTAAGAAAATATGTTCATGCCTTAATGCAGTGTTTTTCAACCTTTTCTGAGTCGCGGCACACTTTTTGGGTTTGAAAGATACCACGGAACACCAAATCAGACAGAATTTAGCAAAAAAAGTATGGTACATAATGAAAAAAATAAACAATAATAATGAAAAAAAAGACAAAAAATGTCTGTGCACTTGTCAATATTTATGGTTTTGAGCTCTTGTGTGATACAGAAGTTGTATCACACAAGAGCGCAAAACCATAAATATTGTCAAATTTAAAGAACAAGACAAGTGCACAGACATTTTTTTGCCTTTTTTTTTCATTATTATTGTTTATTTTTTTCATTATGTACCATACTTTTTTTACTAAATTCTGTCTGATTTGGTGTTCCGTGGTATCTTTCAAACCCAAAAAGTGTGCCGCCCTCAAGGCTCTCCACAATGTCAAATCAGTCAATTACATTCGCATGTATTAATATATTGACTCACATTGGATATTTTTTCAAGGCAAACCTGACAAAAATTCAAGGCACACTAGTGTTCCCCGGCACACTGGTTGAAAATCAAGGCCTTAATGTATTAGTCAAACTAATATAAAAACTTAAAAAAAAAACAAGACAAATTGGAGATTGGATAAGGCAAATTATGGATAAAAATCTGGATTTTTCTACATTTTCATTACAAAAATAATTTATTGTGATTTATTCAGTTTATACTTGAGCCAACATTATGATATTGATATTTCCACCGTATATTGTGCACTCTCTTCTCCCTTTCTCTTCTCTTCCTCTCTTTCTCTCCCTCTGCATTTTTTCCATGACATTTTATGGTTTCTTTCCATCAAACATAAGAACATGTCCATTATTAATGACTCTCCATTGATCAGGCGCTGGAGCAACTGTTGCTGCGTGTTTTATGAGCGGCAGAGGGAGAGGGGGAGAGAGGGGGGAGAAGAAGAGGGAGGGGGGGACAGAGAAGAGAGAAAGAGAGGGAGATAGAGAGCGAGAGGCGGAGAGAGAAAGACAGAGAGAGGGAGGGTGAGAGAGAGAAAGGAAAGAGAGGAAAGAGAGGATAGCGAGCAAGAGAGAAAGAGGGGGAGAGAGGGGGGAGAAAAAGAGGGAGGGGGGGACAGAGAGGAGAGAAAGAGAGGGAGATAGAGAGCGAGAGGCGGAGAGAGAAAAACAGAGAGAGGGAGGGTGAGAGAGAGAGAAAAGAGAGTGAGAGAGAAAGAAAGACAGAGAGAGAAAGAGGGATGGCAAAAGAGAGAGAAAGGAAAGAGAGGATAGCGAGCAAGAGAGAAAGAGGGGGAGAGAGTGGGGAGAAGAAGAGGGAGGGGGTGACAGAGAGGAGAGAAAGAGAGGGAGATAGAGAGCGAGAGATGGAGAGAGAAAAACAGAGAGAGAGGGAGGGTGAGAGAGAGGGAGAGAGAAAGAAAGACAGAGAGAGAAAGAGGGGTGGCGAGAGAGAGAAAGGAAAGAGAGGATAGCGAGCGAGAGAGAAAGAGAGGGGGAGAGAGAAAGGAAAGAGGAGAGAGAGGGAGAGAGAAGGACAGAGAGAGAGGGGGAGAGAGAGAGAGAAAGAGGGATGGCGAGAGACAGAAAGGAAAGAGAGGATAGCAAGCAAGAGAGAAAGAGAGGGAGAGAGAGAGGGAGAGAGAAAGGAAAGAGAAGAGAGAGAGAAATGAAAGAGGAGAGAGAGGGACAGAGAAAGACAGAGAGAGAGAGGGAGGGGAAGAGAGAGAGAGAGAGAAAAGGGAGGGAGAGAGAAAGCCAGAGAGAAAGAGGGAGGGAGGGAGGGCGAGAGAGAGATTAAGAGAGATAGAGAAAGAAAAGAGGACAGAGAGGGTGAGAGAAAGAGAAAGAAAGACAGAGAGAGCGAGTAAGAGAGGGAGAGAGAGAGAGAGAGAAAGACAGAGAGAGAGAAGAGAAAGAAAGAGACTGAGAGGGAGAGGGAGGGAGGCCGAGGGAGGGGAAGGGAGAGCTAGAGACAGAGAGAGAGAGAGAGAGAAAGATAGATAGAAGGAGAGGGCGAGAGAGAGAAAAGGGGGGAGAGAAAGAGTGAGGGGGGAGATGGAGAGAAGCGTTATTGTTTAGCTTTAATCTCCATTGTTCTTTAATATTTACGTCTTTGTGCCTTTTATGTTCAAGACTGGATTATGACATTTACAGAATAGATTTCAGATCTTCTTTTATTTCATTTGCACTTGACACTTCTTTGGATAAATCCTGATGCAGTCGTTTGAGTGTGACACCGGTCCTTGTGTTTAAGTCTTTGGCCTCAAGTCCAAGTTCTGTGCTTTGAGTTTAGTCCTTTCAAGTCTAGACACAAAATGACAGTATAGTCGTATTTCTGCAAAAATAAAATGTGATGTCAAATATGATTTTTGTGAGTGATTTTTGTGGTTCTACTTAAAAAAGAAAACCTCGTCAGAAATAGAGCAGTGTGGAGAAACCTGCTCCAGCTTGTTCCAGTAAAATTAAACACCATCAAACATCAACTGTAAAAAAGAAACACGTCGTCTCAAGTCCAAGTCGAGTCCCAAGTCGTATTCCATTTTCTCACTCGAGTCAGGTCTCAAAAAACTGTTTTATGGGGAAAAAAAAATCAACGTGACTGAAAAAGAGAGGGAAACTTCTCAAATTAACTTTTCAATTTCACAAAACGAGCCAAACAGCAGACAAAATTGTGTAACAAAAATAAACTGAGTCTTCCAATTTCTAGCGTATTTGTTTAAGAATAACTTCCTGGAAGACAAACATAAAACATTTGTACGATCAACAACATGTATGGTGCAAATAAACATGCAGCTCGCTCTAATAAACAGTTATATCTCCAAAAACAAACGTAAAGTCCATTAGTCTGCCTTACAAGAAAAAACTTCAGTCACTTCACTTCACGTAACACATCTAATCTCTTCATCTAAATGTCAACTTTCCAAAAAATGTCTGCGTTTTTCCTGTAAATGTGCGTTATCTCGCCCGTGTCCAGGCATCTCTGCATCGACATGAGGGTCACGTCTCCTCTGTGCGTCACTTTTCATAAAAACAAGATCAACAAAGTCTCCAAAATCCAGATTATAATCTGGAGTGCGTGATTCAGGGAGCGGTCCGAGGCCTGTGGAGATGCAGAGATAGGAGCACTAAAAGCACCGGAGAAATATGAAGAGAATATGGAGGATTTGAGGCTGAAATGTTCGGAGGAGCAGGGGCGTAGGGCTGGGGGGGGGGGGGGGGGGTACTGGTTTACTCGGGGCCCACAGCAAAGAAGAGCCCTCAAACAACTCAGAAGCATGTGATTTTATTTTTTCAAATGTATTTTTCTATGGTTTAATCTATTGGGCGGCAGTAGCTCAGTTGGCAGAGAGATTGTCTTCTGATCCGAAGGTTGGCGGTTCAAATCCCGCTCCTGACATAAACATCCTCGGTTGAGCGGTCAGATCCACTGACCCACAGGTTGGCGGTGCGATTGCTCCTGCAGGTGAATACTGCCGTTGTGTCCTTGGGCAAGACACTTAACCCGCCTTGTCCCCAGTGTCTGCGTACTCTGGTGTGTGAATGTGTGAGTGAATGGGTGAATGGTTCCCTCATGTAAAGCGCTTTGAGTGCCTCGAAGGTGGAAAAGCGCTATATAAATATGTGACCATTTACCATTTTGTTCTAATAAAAAAGTCTCTGAAATTTGCATATTTTCTTACTCCGCACTTTTGCGAACTCCTAGGCGATCATCCTGAAATTTGGTGAAAATAATCTTCAGGAGTGGGGCACCAAAAGTTATCTAAATTTTTGGGATTATTACATTACGATCTCATCACATAGTTGGACAGAATTTGACGAATGACAGAAACGTCCCATAATTATTGTTATTCCAATGGGACAATTGATAAATCTCTAAAATTTACACTACGCACTTTTACAAACTCCTCCTGGGGCGCAAGCCTGACCAAGCTGAAATTTGGTGAAAATCATCTTGAGGAGTTGGGCACCAAAAGTTATCAAAATATCAAAGTGTTACAGTCTCTGTGTGGCGGAATCGCAAAGTTTGAGAATTTTTTGCATTCATCTCAACAATGAAGTTGAAGTTCTCGTCTGTTTTGGAAAGTCCCTAAAATACAAACACTGAGGGCGTGACAGCACCCTCCTTACATGGGACTAGGGTAGAGGAGTACGAAGAGCACGATGGTCGATTGCGGCTTTAATTCACACTTGTTTCATTCATAATGTTTAGAAGGTCATCACCCTCTGAGCTTCACAAAAACACTTAGTTTCAAATTTCCCAGACAAATGACATCACAGGTAGAAATCCGGAGGCCATAAATCATCACCAGAATAACATTCATTGTGTGTTCATTAACATTCTTTTGTCAGTTGTGTGCTTGTTTTATCATGTTTAAAAGGCTGTGTCAATACAGATAATACAATATATGTGTCCTTTAAAGGTCCCATATTCTGCTATTTTGCCCTTTACACAGTCTATTCTAAGGGCTTTGTTGATAAATGTTTGCGTTGTGCAATATCCATAACATAACAGTTTCCAAAAAACACCCATTTCTTGGACTGACCCCCCTCCTTGCAAAAGCAAACGGCTCACTCTGAGATCTGACCCCCCCGAACAGAGAGCAGGCTGCCTCCCCCGCCCAACTCGTGCCGAAGCCTAGAGCGGAGATAGTGCGCATGCGCCGTGTGCTCCGGTAAACAGCGATACACAAACACTGAATAAACCTTTTATCCGTCCTGACGGTGCGTCGTGCTGAGTCCTACGTCCTGGATCTGACCTGGAGTTTGACGTGCTCCAGTACCTCGACGACGGACGTTGCCGTTTGGTAAATAACAAGCTAACTCTTCGATCTGTCGTATCCATCGTGTAATTACTGTGTAGCATTAGCATTAGCTGTTTTTATTCTGCGGCTGCGCACTTCCTGGAGGCGTGGCTTGAGCGCCGCGTCATCCTGGTGAAGCACGTCATCCTGGTGAGGAGCCCCCGTCTGGTGCTCAGCCGAGGGGGACGGAAAAGACAGTTCTCTAGTGAAAACATGCGGGAATCAATCAAAAAACCACTTTGGGCACAACATACGAGGCCCAAATAGCACTGTAGGAAGGTTAAAACCTCTGAAAAGTCGATTTTGCATGTTATGGGACCTTTAAATGATTTACTTGATTTACTCCCAATTAAATGAGTGAATACACATTTTAGGCCCAACAATGTGACAACACGCCAACCAGGGAATACAGACACTGGAGGAAACTCGGGTTAAGTGTCTTGCCCAAGGACACATCTACAGTATGCTCGGGGATGAGGGAATTCAGCCACCAACTTTTAAGTCTAGGGAGTTAAAGATCACGTGGGAAATGTTCAAGATATTTCCAAACGTTTCGTGGAACTTTTCTGCCTTTTGCCACAGAAAGTTGTGCTTTTTCCATCTCACAAACAGAAGCCATTTGGACAGAAACTATATATTTTCAGAAGTTTTCGCCTTGAACTGGGTCATCATAATAACATTTGAAAGTTTGAACATAAACGTGACCAGTGAAAACGAACCATAAGTGGATCCAGACGTTTGGAGTCCTATGGTGCTGCAATATTCAACACAGCTACTGCATATTTGATGTTTTCCTTACTTAGGTCAGACCTTCATGTCACTTAATGTTATACAAGTTGATCAAATTAAAGAAGCCTGGTTACATATTCCTTGGCTTAAGTATTTCAATATATTTCAGGGTGAATTACATTTGGTTGGCTGAGTGCGGCAGAAAATGTAGCTAAGGATAAATATGAGAAATGTTGTTAAGAGTTGAACAGTTTAGTAGAAATATCAAAGCATTTAGGTGAAGTTAGGTTTGGGATGTGGGTTTCAATGGATTTTGTTTACATTTTCAACACTGAACGGAACACAAAAATTGAGAGAAGACTGAATTTTGAACCGCTAAACTAAAATCCCATGCATTTCAGAACATTTTGCGAAAGTCTAAACTGGATTAGCAGGTTTAATGCACGATAGACCGGATATTATAAAGGATGTTTCATTGTTTACAGAGGAATTATGTTACTTAAATGCTAATTGTGATTATCTGACTGCAGTATTCGCCGCCATTTTGTTTCCGTTGTATTAGTTTACACGGAGCAGACGAGCTCAACAGAAAATAAGTTCTACATGGACTAAAAAGACGTTTTCAGACTGACCAGGAAATCTGTGCGTTGTTGACTTGTTGTTGCTCGTGTTCATTAAACATTTTACACAAATCAATCTACTTTATGTAACATTTTAGCGGCGAGACTTTTCCCTCGTTCATCATTAGCTTTAACGGAGTTCTCGTCAAACGGAAGTGCATTTACAACAAAAGTGCAAAAAACTGCAAAAGTGGGCGGGGCAGAATAAGGTGAATATCTTGCACTTCTAGTAAGGAATATAACGTTAAGTACCAATTGGAATAGTAGTAAAAAAGTACTCTGAAAATAGAAAGAAAAAGTGTTTGATCTACCTGTTAATAATATCAATACCAAATGAAAAGAAATCAAACTTAAAACGTAAAAAGTACAGTTACTTGGTCTCAAATTAAGGTAAAAACCACTCTAAAAACTTGTCAAAGTGCCTCTCATACTCATTTGATCAAAACATGATTTTTATGATAATTATATTTAAGATTCTGCTAAAGAATTAACAATTTTTATCCCAGTCTGGCAGTTTTTTTAAGTTCAAATTTTTACTTCCTGGTTATAACTCATGACATCAAACTGGGAAATTCTACAACAGTTACCTAGCAACCATCTTGTCCACTGGCTCAAAACTCCTCTAATGTCACAGAAATTATTATTTGACGAATAAAAATACATGAGGATGGCTTTGTTTCGTTGAATTAATGTTTAAAGGATCAGAAAAATGAGTTTCTTGGTTGTAAATTGTCCCTGGTGTGTCTCCGTAGTGTGATGTGATCGTGTTTTGGAATGCTGCTCTATTTCCATTAAATTTCAACACATTTTTCAACTTTTCTCCACAAACTGACTCTTGATTGGTGTAAAACAATCATATACATTTACAACAGGTTTATTCCCCCAAATAAAGTCAAAACTAGAAAATGGTAAAAACCTGGTATAGTCACTTTAAATGTTACTTCAGTGCAGTTCTTTTACTTTTGTGCTTTGTTACTTTCCACCAGTGTTTAGAAATGACTGAATCTGGATGTTTGTATTAAGATTTTAGTATAATTTCAATTTCAAAATGTATCTAGATATCTAAATACACCCTTAAGTATTTAATGTGCGTCCATTTCCAAACCCACCAAACCCTAAAGTGGCTGATGCTGTGAGATCATGGGCCTCGTCCTCATTATAACTCATCAAACTTAATGACAGAGTGAGAGACACACCCAGGACATCTCTGCTGCTCCTCCACGTTCACTCTCAAGACTCACTGGAGCTCACACAACACCAGCGTTTGAAAAGTGAATTTAGTGCAGCATCGGCCAAACAATATTTAAATTATATCACAAATGTGGCAGATAGAGACTAGATCGTCATGTGTCGTCTTTTACAAAACGAAAACGGCAGAGAGAGTGAGCGGTCACAAGAAAGGAAATTGATATTCACATTATTCCTGAAGTTGCCGTACGCGCCGCCGTCTTGTTTCCGTTGTAGTTTACATGGAGCAGACGAGCTCAACAGAAAATAAGTTCTACTCGACTAAAAAGCTGTTTTCAGGCCTTAGGAAATCGTTGCGTTGTTGACTTGTTGTTGCTCGTGTTCATTAAACATTTTACACAAATTAATCTACTTTATGTAACATTTTAGCGGCGAGACTTTTCCCTCGTTCGTCATTAGCTTTAACGGAGTTCTCGTTGCGTTTACAACAAAAGTGCGAATCTGTGGCAAAAGTGGGCGGAGCAGAATAAGGTGAATAATAGTGACTTATAAAGTACTGTAAGATTAATTTATAATATAAAGGACTAATAATTGTATTAGTCCCTTGGTTGGAGAGGTCATTTGGACACTAAAAATCAAGACAAGTTCAAACGTCTTGATTTTAAAAAAGTCAGAACCTCGACTTCTCATTTCGAAATCCCGAGTTCTCGAGGACCATGAACGCAACATGAGTCCCTGATTGTGTAATTCTAGATCAGAATCAGAATCGGTTTATTGCCGTTGTCAGTGAAATTCACAAACATAGGAACTTGCTTCGGCGTGAGGTGCAGCATAAAACAATGAATAAAATATAATAAAATATATAAAAGAGGCATGCATAAAATTAAGAATAAAATAGACTAAGATAGACTAAGACTATATACAGAAATGTACAGTTGGCAGACAGTGCAATGTGCAAATGTGGTAGCGCAAATAGATAGAGTAGGTTAGACCTGGTTAAGCCCTAGATCTTTTTTTTAAGTAAGTAAAGTTTATTTGTATATAGGAATAATATAATATATACACTAAAAGTCAGCACCAAAATCTTTAGGCGTACACATAAAATAACTGAGAGCCTTGGAGCGGAATTTTAATCATCTGGAACCAGTTCAGTTCTTTCTTAAAGTGCGTATGACTGGTTTTAATGATTTTCTAATTTAGATTTTATTTGGTGTGTTAATACATAATGTACATTAAAATAATTGTTTTACACCAATCAAGTCATGGTTTGTGAAGAAAAGTTGAACAATCTGTTTAAAAATACAGGAAGTAAAAAACTGATGACATCACACTGGGGAGACTCATTCCATCCAAAGATTATGCATAATTTACCCAAAATTAACAACTTATTTTACCCTTAAAACATTATTTCAACAAAATGAAGGTGTTCACATATATTTTGATTTGTCGGACAAAAAAATCTGTGACATTAGCCGAGTTTTAGCCCAGTGTTCAACGTAATTTCCTAGTGTGATGTCATCATTTACAACCAGGAAGTGATATTACAAAACTAAACAAATAGCTAAAAATGATCAAATATATAATTATTTTTTAGCAAAACTTTAAATATATTTATCTTCACTGTATTTTAGTTACATGAGTGGTTTAACCTGTCATAGGCCCTTTAATGGTGAGGACACAAATACGTGGATCACCATCTCTAGCTCTACTTTGGCAAACATTTTTCTAAGTTTAGGTATGTTTCACAACTAGAAGAAGCTTTTTGTTTATTTTCTGGGAAATTTAGATTCATTAGATCATTGAAAGGTGTAAAAAGTGTGAGAATAATTGACAAAAAATAAGAAACATGTCTTCGTCTCACGGGCAAAGTATAATGCACGCCGAGAATGATTTTAATCCCTAAATGCAACATAATTCCCTGGAAAATTCAAGGTCAATTATGCAAAATATCTACTACTTTCTTCCACTAACAACTCCAGGAAATCCACAAAACAGCCACTCTGTCGTTAGTCTCAGGGTACATTAGAAATCCCAAGTTAATTCTGTGTAACCTTGAAAAGACGGTCTGTTAAATGTTCTTTGTGAGTGGACTGTGCATGTTCTCCCTGTGATTGAGTGGCAGAGTGGTTAGCCTGTCTCCTCTCTTCTTTCCACCCAGTCTTAGTTGAGCACGATAAGATTATTCGTATTAGATAAAAGTTTGAAAATTCGTTTTTTTGCTTTTTAGCGAATGGAATTAAATACAAAAGATCAGAATTTTACTTTTTGTTTGTTCTTATTGCTCAAAAAATGGATCTCGTTTTGTCCAAAGCTGTTTGTCTCCTCAAATCTACTGCTTTTAAAACATAAATTACAAAACATTACCAATAAACAATAGCGCTATTCTTAAAGATGACTTTTGACACATTTGGTTTGATTCAGGTATCATGGATTGAACTTGATATTGTGATCATTTATTTGCCTAATTCTGCAAATAACTCAAATTGGGCAATTGAGAGTTGGTGCAACATTACCGTAAAATTCAGTCTATAAGCCGCTACTTTTTTCTCATGATTTTAACCGTGCGGCTTATACAACGATGTGACTAATTTATGTATTTTTATGGGAAGATTAGATTAGATTAGATTAGATTAGATTAGATAAATACTTTATTAATCCCAAAGGAAATTGCATTGCTGTCCGTTGCTCACATTCATGCATACATAAAAAAAGAAAGACACATTCAAGTGTCAAACATCTTCAAGGGAACGGCCTCTAGGGGCGCTCTAGCAGTAAGTGCAAGAGTTGGACAGACAAGTGAAAGAGAGGAAAGAAAATGCCC
>CM033621.1:36643211-36920711 GCA_019453435.1 Rhinogobius similis | reverse complement strand
ATCCACTCTGGTTCTCCCCCATCCTTTCTATGGCTCTCCTCTCTCTTTTCACCCCCTCTCCTCTCTCTTCTCTCTCTTCTCCCTCTCTCTGCTCTCAGACATGTTCAGAGCCAATGCAGCCGCTGTCAGGACAAATTACAGACAGAAAACACACACAGAAGCCCCTCCTCCTCCCCCTCTCCCTCGTCTACATCCCCCATTCACTGCAGACAGTCAGCAGACGTGCTTTAATGGGACAGAGATAGTAGAAGTCGCACTATGGGCTCTTCTACAACCTCAGCTGCAAAACGAGGCATGGTCCAATTACACACAGCGTATATTTATACAGCAAAGACATAAGAAATTATCATGAAACTTAATTATTCTACATTAGGGCTTGACCGGTCACGATAACACATTTTGAAGTGTGACATATTGCCGAAAGTGTGTGCAAAAAACCTTCCCCCAAAAAGGAAAAAACGACTCTAAATGCACAATAAATACAAAGCAAAATGAAAAAGTAATTAGTTTGGGTATAATGAGTCGCGCAAGTTATTTATTCAACCGTCTGCAGCACAAATCAAACAGAAAAAGAACAAAAACGATAAATATTCAGCCCAAAAAGTGTTGTTTCATGTCATTATTGTGACAGGCTTAAGTACGACAATTAAATTCAGAACAGTTTTCATTAGCTGCGTTATTTTCTTACTGATTTCTCATGTTAAAGCAGGATTTGCCAAGTGCGGATTAGTCGTGTGTGTTTCATTGCCGCTCTGTGCTCAAGAGGTCAAAGGTCAAATTTATTTATATTAGGGCCGATTAATTGCAACTAATCGATTAAAAAAATGGTTATCAGCTAATTAAATAATCAAGTAATTGTTAACTGGACTCCAAAACATTGTATGAGCTGAAAGAAGAGGTTTTTATGACTCGGACGGAGCAGGAATGACACAAAAAACACACAGGAAACATGAAAATTGTGTGTTTTTGATTAAAATCTTTGTTCATCTATAAATATTCTCCACCAGGATGTCGTCAAACGCCTTCACTTCTGCTTTGTCTGGGTAAAATTGAGTAAAATTCTCATATTCAAGGGTCTTTCGCACTCCAACAACTAATAATAATAATCGCTAGACTAATCGATTACCAAAATAATCGTTAGTTGCAGCTCTATTTTATTAAGCACAATTTCAACAGCCAGTGGTGTCCAAAGTGCTTCACAGTAGGTAAAATAAAAACAAAAATAAAACAGTACAAACAAATAAAAACAAGAACATTTAGTGCACAGAATTGAAATTATTTTGAACGATTACTTCAATAGTGTCAAAATCATTCAGTATAGAAAGCATAGACCGAATATATTTCATTAGTAATGTTTTAGAAAAGTGCCTTTGCTCCAGGTTTGTGCACGATTATAACATTTCTGTAATTGAATAGAGGAGTAAAGTTATTCTCTTATGTTTGTCAGTTCATGGGCCAATGTCAGTCTTTCTGTAAATTCTCCTGGTTGTGTTTAAAACGTGAACTTTCAACACAATCCTATTATTATTATTATTATTGCAGAAATAGCAAATCTAATTGCAACACTTGTCAGAAAAATCACAATTAGATATTTTTCCCCAAATTGTGCAGCTCTACACTCCTTTATCTCATCCATGCAGGCGTTTGCCCTTTGTCAAACATTCTCAAATCCTGTCTCTTGCTTTTCTGATTCTAACACAATCATTTCTGAACATTTGCTTCGATTCTTCAGATGTCATCTATCTATCTATCTATCTATCTATCTATCTATCTATCTATCTATCTATCTATCTATCTATCTATCTATCAATCTATCTATCAATCTATCAATCTATCTTTCTTTCTTTCTTTCTTTCTTCCTTCCTTCAAGAAATCTATCTATCTATCTATCTATCTATCTATCTATCTATCTATCTATCTATCTATCTATCTATCTATCTATCTATCTATCTATCTATCTATCAAGAAATCTATCTATCTATCTATCTATCTATCTATCTATCTATCAAGAAATCAATCTATCTATCTATCTATCTATCCTTCCTTTCTTTCCTTCCTTCAAAAAATCTATCTATCTATCTTTCTTCCTTTCTTCCTTCAAGAAATCTATCTATCTATCTATCTATCTATCTATCTATCTATCTATCTATCTATCTATCTATCTCTATCTATCTATCTATCAAGAAATCAATCTATCTATCTATCCTTCCTTTCTTTCCTTCCTTCAAAAAATCTATCTATCTATCTTTCCTTTCTTTCCTTCCTTCAAGAAATCTATCTATCTATCTATCTATCTATCTATCTATCTATCTATCTATCTATCTATCTATCTATCTATCTATCTATCTATCTATCTATCTATCTATCTATCTATCTATCTATCTATCTATCTATCTATCTATCTATCTATCTATCTATCTATCTATCTATCTATCTATCTATCTATCTATCTATCTATCTATCTATCCATCCATCCATCCATCCATCCATCCATCCATCCATCCATCCATCCATCCATCCATCCATCCATCCATCCATCCATCCATCCATCCATCCATCCATCCATCCCTCCCTCCCTCCCTCCCTCCCTCCCTCCCTCCCTCCCTCCCTCCCTCCCCTCCCTCCCTCCCTCCCTCCCTCCCTCCCTCCCTCCCTCCTTCCTTCCTTCCTTCCTTCCTTCCTTCCTTCACATTGTCTCTGTGATGGATTCATTTCTGATCCAGTCCGTCCTCTTCTCTCTGTACGTCACATGAGCCTCTCTTGACTCTGTCTGCAGCAGATGCACCAGGAGCACGTGTGTCATACGCTGTAATCGTGTTGATTTATGGAAATTAACATGTGCAAAGCAATGGGTCCATCTGTCACAGGGACAGATGAAGCTACATGTGTTCAAATGTACAATGTCTCTATGACAGTCTCGCATCAGCTCCACAAAAAGTCTTGCTTGAACAGGATGAAAAACGTATTTTTTTTTTTCTTCATGTCTACAACTAATGATTATTAAAGTTAACAATTATGGGATCTCTTTTTTTGTTTGTTTTTTATCAGTGGACTAATGTTCAATAAATAAATAATAAAACTAAAGTGTAAGTTATGTCTATTGTGTATTGAGACTTTTAAAATACATAATCAACCAAATAAAAGTAAAAACCTCAAAACTTCATGTCAATTTGTATACTTCAATGACAGAAAATAACTTTAAACAAAAGATTGTTTTTTATACCATAATTCGAAGTCTTATACTCTAGTTCTGCTGGAGTTAATAAGTCTAAAACTATATTCATATATTACACTAAAGAAATTCTTGGTTGATTGAAGACCTGCCCCATTGACCGATTAATCGACTAAAAGGGGTGTGGCAAAAATATATCAAAACTATGAAGTATCTCCATGTATTTGTCCCCAACTGCTCTCAAAAGAACACAACTGCACAGGAATTCATGCTAAAACAAATATGTATACAGAAAAGTACTAGGAAACAGAGTATTTATATGTTAGACTCCAAAATTTTCAGCAAACTGTTGTTTTTGCTACATATATAATTTGAATCTCAACAAAAATAATTAGTCGACTGATAAAAAACTCGGTCGACTAAGACTCCATCGACCGATTGAACGACTAAACGACAAAAGGATTACAGCTCTAATATTCAGAAAAGGTCCAAGTTTTGTGAGAATCTAGGTTTGAGTCTAGTTTTAATGCTGGTTAGTATCGGTTTACTGTTTGAGACTAAGACAAAGATTACACAGACTCAAAGATTGGATCGTCTTACTCAAAGCGGCTTTTGAAACTTCACTCAGAGGCCGCTGATGCTGTGTTACTTGTGTTCATTTCTGTCTCTTGCTTTGGGTGTTTCATTAAAGCACGATTATATTGAAGATTTTACTGAACATTTTGCCTATTTGTTCACAGTTTGACGTTTTTTGTTTATCATTTTATCATTTTACTTCCAGGTTGAGCAGCAAATACGACCTAATTCTACAGCTGTTACCCATAGCAACCATACTGTAAAAAATGGTACATATAAAAAATACATTCGTTATGTATGTAGTTATGTAGTCTCTGATAACACCTTTATTTTGTTGAATGATGGTTTATCTTAAACAGAAAATTGTGTAGGTTACTGTAAATAGTCCCTGTATCTTCAACGGTATGTCCCTTTTTGATGACATCACAGAGGGATTTCACTCCCTGTAACTTTAAAGGTCCCATAACATGCAAAATCGACTTTTCAGAGGTTTTAACCTTCCTACAGTGCTATTTGGGCCTCGTATGTTGTGCCCAAAGTGGTTTTTTGATTGATTCCCTCATGTTTTCGCTGGAGAACTGTCTTTTCCGTCCCCCTCGGCTGAGCAGCAGACGGGGGCTCCTCACCAGGATGACGCGCTTCACCAGGATGACGCGGTGTTTAAGCCACGCCTCCAGGAAGCGCGCAGCCGCAGAATAAAAACAGCTAATGCTAATGCTACACAGTAATTACACGATGGATACGACAGATCGAAGAGTTAGCTTGTTATTTACCAAATGGCAACGTCCGTCGTCGAGGTACTGGAGCACGTCAAACTCCAGGTCAGATCCAGGACGTAGGACTCAGCACGACGCACCGTCAGGACAATAAAATGTTTATTCAGTGTTTGTGTATCGCTGTTTACCGGAGCACACGGCGCATGTGCACTATCTCAGCTCTAGGCTTCGGCACGAGTTGGGTGGGGGAGGCTCGCGGGTTGGGCGGGGGAGGCGCGCGGGGTGGGCGGGGGAGGCTCGCGGGTTGGGAGGGGGAGGTGCGTGGGATGGGTGGGGGAGGCAGCCTGCTCTCTGTTCGGGGGGGTCAGATCTCAGAGTGAGCCGTTTGCTTTTACAAGGAGGGGGGCCAGTCCAAGAAATGGGTGTTTTTTGTAAACTGTTATGTTATGGATATTGCACAACGCAAAATTTTATCAACAAAGCCCTTAGAATAGACTGTGTAAAGGGGAAAATAGCAGAATATGGGACCTTTAAAAAAAGAAAAAGATTGTAATTGATTGATTGTAATAATTATTCTTATAAAACTGCAACTTGACTGACGTAAATCTATGATAATTATTTACCGCGAGTGCTATCCACCAAACCAAAGTCATAATTAGAAAAACATCTTTCATTAAGCTTTGTTGTTCTCGCACACAGTAGAAGAAGAAAAATCTGCCACAAAACATAGCAAACAGGGCATCTGGCATTAATATTTAAAAAAAAAAATTCAAATACCACAAGAAGAGATACATTCTTCTGGGACTGTCATGGCAAAGACAGTCCTTATTTGAATGTTTATTTATTACATTTAGTTGGAGTGTAAATGTGATTCAAGGCCTCTGTTTAACATTTCAATGATTCTTTTTAACAGAACAATTACTTTTATATGAGACTATAAAAGTTCAACAAGACTATAAGGGAGAAAATGACATGATAAAAAGCCATTGTAGTCTCTATTATCAATGGGAAACACTGCTAGTATTTACTTATTTCCCCACTGTAGGTCAAAAAGTTTATTGTACCTTCGTTTCAAAGTAAATATACATTGAGACTTGTTCAATCAGGGAACAAAACTTCATTTCAATACGAAAGAAAAGATGTATTTCTTCAGTAAATTAATATCTGGAGGTAAAATAGAAGTTGTAGTTTATGTCCATTGTTTCAACGGCTGTAAAAATGAGTTCAAAATACTTCAACGACTCCCTTGCAAACTACAAATCTGCAGACTTCCAGACTTGTTTTTGTGCAGGTCTGGAGAGCGTGGGTTTTTATTATTCCCCGTGCATCCTCCGGCTCTGCTCCTCAGCATTTTCAAACCCTCTTATTAGCACTTTACAGTCGCTGCGATAACACGGGGAGGCGCTTCATTAACGGAGCCAAAACACAGCCCCGCTCTGGCACAAAGACGAGGCGCGGCCGTTTACCAGAATGTGACAATAACAAACGCGTGTGCACGAACTAATGTTGTCGGGTAAAGCGTCGAGCGTGTGACGTTTGAACACGAGTCGAGGGAAAGGTGGTGCGAGGCCCAGAGATTAATCGAGTTGAAATTCTGCCTCTGAGTCATTGTGGGTCGTTTCCTGGTTTCGTTTCGTTCTCCGATACGTTTGCGTTCACGAATCAAAGAATTTCCGCAACAGAACGATTAAATAAGAGCAAGACACGACCCAAACCAGATCAAAATTCAACGCCGCGTTCACAGTTCAACTTATTCTGCCCCGCCCACTTTTGCCTCTTTTTATGTTTATGATCCGCGCTCATGGATGTATTAAATGAACTGGATAAGACACGCCCCCTCTGTCTGTGGTCCCAGATTGATTTGTGGCCGTGCGAGGTACTGCAGCCTCTTGGAACCAGCCTTTTTCTAAAATTGCACATTATAATTGCAGACAGTACTGAATTATTATCGGTATTTAAATAAAATAGAAGGAAATGTTCTTTTCTACCGTTTCTAAAATCACCGAAATTACCGTTTTTATATGAAGTGGGGGATTGTCATCACGTGGCGCCCTAAAGCAAAGATGTCAGCCTCCGTTTCAGGAAGTAAAACAAAGATGGCAGCCTCCGTATCAGGAAGTAAATGCGGAAGTAAGAAACTTTTTTGGGGTCATGCGCCAATGAGCACACTCCATAGGGATAAACAGGACGGCCATCTTGGATTCATCTTCCAGGTTTTATTATAGTTCTATGTCCGCGCTCTTGTAGTAAAAGGACTTCCTGTTTGACGCCAACGGTATTCGTGCAATGGTGATCGAGGGAAAAGTCTCTCGCTAAAACATTTAAAGTAGATTGATTTGTCTAAAATGTTTAATGTACATGAATAAAAACAAGTCAGGAACGCACTGATTTCCTGAGGCCTGAAAACGGCTTTTTAGTCCATGTAGAACTTATTTTGTGTTGAGCTCGTCTGCTCCGTGTAAACTACAACGGAAACAAGACGGCGGCGCGTACGGCAACTTCCGGAATTAAGTGAATAGGCACTTTTCATGTTAGCGCTAGCTCCGGTAACCGTAAGAAGTGCGGAACGTCAAATTTCGCACCATTCATTCTCTGTGGGACTGAGCCAACAAAGAAAAATCTAATTTAAAAAGATCTGACGATAAAGAGCAAGTAACATCCTAACTATAAGTCATAATCAGAAAAACACTTTAAAGGAAGAATATCACGCATTTTTCATATCGTTATTAGCCTTTAAACATGGTCTTGGGGTGCTTTAAATTTGCCATCTCATGTTTTAAAACAAACAAAATAAAATAAAGTTATTATTCCACTGCATGAACAAGTTTCTCTGCCGTCTGCTCTGGCTCTTATATGAGATAACCCTGATATTAAAGGGCCTCTGACAGGTTGGACCACTCATTTAACTAAAATGTAGTTAAGATAAATATATTTCAAATTCTGCTAAAATCTGTACAAATTTTACCCCAGTTTAGCTTTTTTTTAGGTTCATAATTTTACTTCCTGGTTGTAAATGATGACATCACACTGGGAAATAACCAAGAAACCATCCCAAAACTCCTCTAATGTCACAGACTTTTTTAACTTGACAAAGAAAAATACATGTGACACCTTGAATCAATGTTTAAAGAGTCAAAAAAGTAATTTCTTTTGTGTAAATTATGCATAACTTTTGTCTCCCCGGTGTGACGTCATCAGTTTGTTTGCTTCCTGTAATTTTCAACTGATTTTTCTACTTTTTTCCTCAAACACTGACCTGATCGGTGTAAAACTATAATTTATATTAACAACAAGTATTAATACACTGAATAAAGTCAAAATTAGAAAATCATACAAACCTGTCATACAGAAAAACAGAAATATGACAGATCTAATTGCAATGTTTGTCATAAAACTATTGCGTAACACTTTCTCCCTGTTGTTTTTGGTGAGAATGGGATGAGAATGAGTTTGTTTGAGGAACAACTCATGTTTTTGAGATAAAGTTGCCAGATTGAGATGGTTTGGACGTGTACAGACGAAGGGCAGTGAAAATGAAAGAGGGAGGTTTGATCTGAATTTGCAGAGGGACATACTGTACAGTTAAAGTAAGTAAAAAGTAAGTGTTTCAGATGATTTTGAGAACTGTTGCAGCTCCATAAGTAATGATTTGGAAATTTTTTGACGATTTTTGTTCCAGCAGAAACAACTTAAGTGAAATTTTTGTAGCTGTTTTTGTTTGTTCAAAGTTGGGACGTTAACTCAAACTATGAACATGCTAAAAACAACCTCTATGGCATTTCAGTCGGTCTAAAACAGGGTTCCCAAACTTTTCTGGCCGGGACCCCATAATAACAACTGACTCGGGACCCCTAAAGCAAAATTTAAATGAATATAGTAATCATTTTAAGTGTCCAAGCGTGTTAAATCAGGTTTAATATCGGTTATTTGAATAGTTTGTTGTCTTATTGGACACTATTTCTCAAAAAATACTGCTTTTAAATTCGAAAATGAGTTAAAATTAGATCGAAATCATCTCGCGACCCCCACTTTGGGACCCACTGGTCTAAAACAGTAAAGAAAAGTGCTTTATTTTTCCGTCCTGTTAAAAATGTGGAACGTACAGATGCTGCTCTCAAATGTAGTGAAGTAAAAGTATAAAGCAGGCATGTCCAAACTAAGGCCCGGGGGCCAAAAGCGGCCCGCAGACCAATTTTTCTTGGCCCTCAAGCTTCCTGGTGAATTGGCCCACATTGTCCTAAGACATCTCTACACTGGAGGATCTATGCGCCACCCGCCTGGACAGCTGGATTAGCCATACCTCGTCTGCCTGGACGAACTCCATCTACTTTAGATGAACCATTCCAATGCTGAAGGATCTCTCTACACTGGGTGGACTGCTCCTCGTCCGCCTGGAGGAACTCTTTAAAGCCACCTTCCTCTTGAGTGGTTCTGGCTCCACAGTCCAAGTGGATGTCAGTCCTGGTCCACCTGCAGCCTGTCCGTCCGTGGGAGTAGGATCTCTCCTTCACTGTGGTTCTCCCCGAGGGTTCTACTTTTTCCCATGGGGTTTTTTGTAGTTTTTCCTCGCCGCGAAGGAGGGTCAAAGGACAGGGGCATTCTGGGACAGTTATCTGAACTGCTTTCTACCTGTGGCCCATCGAGGCAACTGTTGTTGTGATTTTGGGCATTATAAAAATAAATTGATTTGATTTGATTTGATTTGACATACTTTTTACAGCAAATTTCAGATTTTCTACTATTATAACCTAAATAACTAACATTTTGGTGTGATACAGACCTGATATTAAAGCACTGAGACTGAATGTAGATGTGGTGGCGCTTTAAAAATCAGATTAATGCAACTTTTTTGAACGTTTTACGATTTAATTGTGGCCCTCCGCTTGGTCTAGATTTCAGTATGTGGCCCTCGATGGAAAAAGTTTGGACACCCCTGGTATAAAGTGTCCAGTGTAAAAGTTACTAAAGTAAAGTCCAGATCCCTAAAACTCTTACATAAGTCCAGTACATTACTTTTACTTTTGTGCGTCGTTACTTTCTTCCGCTGCACACATTTCTCACAAATCGAATCACAATTGTTGGTGCCGCCCCGGAGCAGAGGATGGTTTATGATGACGGCAGATGATTCACTCCGGTGACCCCTGAGTGGAAACAACTGAGACGAGATGCTGATATTGTGTGGGTTTAATTAGTCCCAGTGCAACGGCAGCCGCGGGTCACAGAGGTGCACTTAATCCAGTCAGTGAACACCACTCATGACGCTCAACACGTTAGATTTCGCAGATATGGGAGCAATTATCCACCCGAGTTAAGATTGGAATATTCAGCGGTAATAAGGACTGAGATTCATTCATCTGAGGAGCCCACGGTCGATGCTCCGTCGTTTAAGTGAGGGCTGCGGCTAACGATTATCTCGCTAGTCGATGATTCTGTCGATAAATCAATGAGTTGTTGAGGACCAGCAGTGGAAGAAGTACAAGTGGAAAAACTATTCAAGTAAAAGTATCACATTAAAAATCTACTTAAGTAAACGTGTTGAAGTACCTGTTTTAAAATGTACTATGAAACTATTTCGTTAGTTTTAGGTATTAAATGTTGTAATTTTGGTAAAGAATTCAGCTTAATTTTGGTCAACTTTGCAGCCCTTGCTATTTGAAGTATTTTAACATTTTTGTAGAGACTTATGTGTATATTTTTGTTTGCTTTTTGTTGAGCTTGAACTCAACTCTTAAAGGTCCCATATTCTGCTATTTTCCCCTTTACACAGTCTATTCAAAGGGCTTTGTTGATCATATTTTGCGTTGTACAATATCCATAACATAACAGTTTCCAAAAAACACCCATTTCTTGGACTGGCCCCCCTCCTTGCAAAAGCAAACGGCTCACTCTGAGATCTGACCCCCCCGACCAGAGAGCAGGCTGCCTCCCCCGCCCAACCTGCGCGCCTCCCCCGCCCAACCCGTGACGAAGCCTAGAGCGGAGATAGTGCGCATGCGCCGTGTGCTCCGGTAAACAGCGATACACAAACACTGAATAAACATTTTATCCGTCCTGACGGTGCGTCGTGCTGAGTCCTACGTCCTGGATCTGACCTGGAGTTTGACGTGCTCCAGGGCCTCGACGACGGACGTTGCCGTTTGGTAAATAACAAGCTAACTCTTCTATCTGTCGTATCCATCGTGTAATTACTGTGTAGCATTAGCATTAGCTGTTTTTATTCTGCGGCTGCGCGCTTCCTGGAGGCGTGGCTTAAACACCGCGTCATCCTGGTGAAGCGCGTCATCTTAGTGAGGAGCCCCCGTCTGCTGCTCAGCCGAGGGGGACGGAAAAGACAGTTCTCTAGTGAAAACATGCGGGAATCAATCAAAAAACCACTTTGGGCACAACATACGAGGCCCAAATAGCACTGTAGGAAGGTTAAAACCTCTGAAAAGTCGATTTTGCATGTTATGGGACCTTTAAAGTAAACGTGTTGAAGTGCCTGTTTTAAAATGTACTATGAAACTATTTCGTGCAGTTTTAGGTATTAAATGTTGCAATTTTGGTAAAGAATTCAGCTTAATTTTGGTCAACTTTGCAGCCCTCATTATTTGAAGTATTTTAACATTTTTTGTAGAGACTTTTGTGTATATTTTTCTTTGCTTTTTGTTGAGCTTGAACTCAAAACTTTCAGGCAGAATGTTACCATCAACGTGCTAAAAATAAACAAAGTTAAAAGTACTTTTCAGTCCAGTTAAAGAAATGTAGTGAAGCAAAAAGTATGGATACTTGGTCTCAAATGTAGTGAAGTAAAAGTCAAAAGTATCTACTGTAAAAACAACTTAAGTAAAGTAGGGATGGGACAATAAACAATAATATCGTTTATCGTGATAAAAAGGGAAGACAATAATAGTTTGTGCTACATTGTGTATAATCGTGATAATCGCCAACAAAGATAATCGCCATTTTGTCACCAGATTGTACAGGAAAAAAGCAACTTACCCTTTATGTTCTCCTCTAGATCGTACAAATATGTCAGAAGTTATTTATAATGGGAAAGTAATGTCTTTATATGTCACATTTTCAAACTGTCAGCAATTTTAATAACTATCGTGATATTATCGTTAATCGCAATTATTTTGGCCGTGATAATCGAGACATAAAATTTCAATATCGTCCCATGCCTAAAGTAAAGTACAGATACCTAAATTTGACTTAAGTACAGTACTTTTACTGTTGTACTTCATTACGTTCTTCCACTGTTAAGAACACAAAAGATTTTTCTAAGTTTGAGCCAGATGAAGCAGAAGTGAAGCTGTTTGAGGATCTGCTGGAGCACAGTTATGGACAAAAGACGTGTCTTCATCAAATTTCATTTAATTTTCATGTAAATTCGGCTCAATTTAAGTTAGGGCTGGACGATATGGCAAAAAATTATTATCACGATTTTCTTGGGGCCAGATCATGATTTTGATTTTATCACGATTTGTGTTCACTTAGTATTTTTCTATGGCCTTTAATAGAGCTGCATGATTTAGGAAAAATATCTAATTGTGATTTTTCTGACCAGTGCGATTGTGATTTGATGCATGATATATGTTTTAATAGGATTCTGTTCAAATTCACATTTTTGTCACTTTTCATTACGTTTTTGTCACGCTCAGTTGTGTTTGTTGTATCTTTGTCACATTTAGTCGCGTCTTTGTTGTTTTAGTTGCATTTTTGTCGCTTTTAGTCGTGTCTTTGTAGTTTGTAGGCGCATTTTTGCCGTTTTGAACGCATTATCACTTTAGCGTTTTAGTTGCAGATGTTTGTACAAATCCAAACTACACTGTTGGCAGTTTATATTCAGATCAAAGCAAGACGTTTTGTTGATTTGGTTTAATTGTGCAGCCCTGGTCTATGAGAGGTGAATAAAATCATCTGCTCAGAGGCTTCAGAGGCTAAACAACAGGAGAAAAAGTGTGTTTGAACAGACAGCTGCATTAAAGAGACAAACAGAGAATCACGATACAACGATTTCACAAAAAAGCAGATTGTCACAGGGACCAGCTCACGATTCCATTTTTATCACCGTATCGCCCAGCCCTAATTTGAGTCATAAAACTTAAGCTCATGGCATGGTTTGGAATCTATGTTTGGACCAGTTAATTGGTTGACTATTTCAATTATCGATTTAGTTGCGATTAATCGATTCCCTTGTTGCCGTCTGGAGCAGAGTTCAGACTTTGAAGGAAAAGATTTGACTGTTTTTGTGTTAAAATGCAATGATCGTTTGTATTTTATGTATTTATTTCATTTTTTGGATTTTGTTTATCTCAAAAAGATGACTCTCTCGTGTGGTGACCAAACGTGTGGGTGTGATTTGAACGTTTCCAGCTCTCGTCAAATAAAGGCTTTTTTATATTTTTCAAACCAAGCGTGTGCCTGATATTCATCTGTTTTAAACGAACTGCACCATTTCTCACCAGCAGCTCCCCGTCTCACAAGTACTGTTCATGTTCAAGACACTATTATTGAAAGTTTAACTTTTTAATAAGACAAAAGATACATATTTGTGTCATTTTGCACGGTTCTAGTCACATCATAGTTTTTTCAGTGTCTAAATCACCATTTTTGATTTCATAAAGATGTATTTAATAGTTTTATATTACTAGGCCGGTCTTTATAACACATTTTAGTGCACAAATTAAACAATAAAGTATAATATAAAACTACTTCATGCCACAGAAAAAACAGCATAAAGAACAAAACTGCATCAAGTTTCAAAAGTAACAGAAAGAAAGAACAAAAGCTGTACCTATTTGTCACAGAAAAAAAAAAAAAAAAAGAGTACTTCAGCTTTCATGTTTTGGATGTTTTTGTGTTTTTGATGTGTTTATTATGTTTATTATAGTTGGTGTGCTTTATATATATATATATTTTTTTTTTTTTTAAAGGAAAGCGCACAATGTATACAATGTCAAATGTGCACACCCTTAAACTAAATAAAAAGATAAGAAAGTTGCAAAAGTAACAACAAAATGACAAAAATGTGCAAAAAAAAAAGGTACGATAAATATTGAGCCCTTAAAAAAATATTGTTAATTCTCTCATTTATTGAACGATAAGTCAATACATCATCAGCAAAATGTGAGCTGAAGTCATCTGCTTTTTCTGAGAGATGAACTTTATAATTGGTTACATGTCTTTCTGTCCAATAGGATGGCTAGGTTTGGATAAGAACGATATTTTAGCAAAAAGTTGCATTCAAAAGATAAAAGTAAAGGTAAAACTGTGATGCACATTGTAAATAAAAGTTGCAAGGATCCCTACTTTGATTTTCCACAATAAAAACCCAATACATTTCCATTTTTATAGATGAAAAGTCAGATGAAAGCTTGCATCGATAACACAAAACGAAACGGCTTCAATTTGAACAAAACAATAAAAACAGCAGGCAAATGCACAACTATCCCCCAAATCTTTGAAGTATTTACAAAGCTCTCACCTGGTATTCGAGGCCAGAAATGTCTGACACGCTCAGCTCCAAAAACCTGTCATTTCACCATAATTTAGGGAAGCAGACAACTCGCAAATGACACGCTTTACCTGTTCCATTGCTGCTGTTTTTCTTCACCAAAGTAGAGCGAACTGTCATCGCAAACGTATCCAAAACATACACTGCTTCGAGATGATGACATTCAAACGGAAAATGCAATTAATAAAAGCTTCCAAGAAAGTCAAAGCTACATTAAATGACATTTTTAATCTTATAATAAATGGATTTAAACATGATATAACATGAATTAGACTATAACCAACATATTTAACCTAACTTATTGCATATTGGTAATGTTTTTTGGCTTTTTATGTTGATTTTTCCTTGTCAAATGCATCAAAACCAGTGTCAAACGTTTCAAAGAAAGACAAAGCTATATGGACATAAATTAGACCAGTGTTTTTCAGCCTTTTTTGACTCATGGCACACTTTTTGGGTTTAAAAAATACCACGGCACAGCATTTACTACTGAAACGTTATCAAATCAGACCATTTAGTACAAAAAACATGGTACATAATGAGGCAAATAATGTCTGTGCCACTGTCTGGTTCTTTACATTTGGCAATAGTAATGGTTTTGCATCCTTTTTGGTGCACAAAATGCACAAGACACTCCAAAAAGGTAAATGAGTCAATCTGCATTTGTGAATCTGTTTACTGTTCCCCGGCACACTGGTTGAAATTCAAGGAAATTGACCATAAACAACATATGGTAATGTTGTTTAGGCTTTTTATGTAGATTTGTTCCTGTCAAACAAAAAAAAATGTTCCAAAAAAGTCAAAGCTACTACTAACTTTACCTTTTTAACTTTATAACTTTACTACTGTTAACAATTAGACTATGAACCGTCTATACAACATAAATTATGACCTACAGGCAATGTTTTTTGGCTTGTTTTTTCCCTGTCAATGCATCAAAACCAGTGTCAAAAATGTCAAATAAAGTCAAAGCTATATTAACTTTAACTTTATATCAAATGGATTTCAAAAGATATGACAAAAATGACAACAACTGGACTATGAACAGTGTGTGTAATCTTATTTATAGCCTGTCGGTGATGTTATTTTGACTTTTAATGCAGATTTGTCCCTGTCAAACGGATCAAAACCAGTGTCACATGCTTCCAAGAAAGTCAAAACCACATCAACTTTGCCTTTTTAACGTTTATAACAAATGGATTTAAAGGATATCACGTAAATTAGACCATAAACAGCTCATTATAGCACATTGATAATGTTATTTTTGGGTTTTTACACAAATCTTTCGTTGTAAAAAACATCAAAACCAGTGTTAAATGCTTCCCAAAAACTACACCAGCTTTACCTTTTTAACCTTAAAACCAATCGATTTAAATAGATACGACATAAAATTATAACAATTAGATGATGATCAATGAGTAGGTTTCTTCAGATAATCAGCTTTCAGTTTGTATTTTGACTTTTTATGTAGATTTTTCCTCAACGAACAATCGCAATTCAATACATTCTTAACCTGCAATGCATAAATATTGGACTAAAAACAGTGTATATGTCTCTTCATAACCTAAATTATGATGTTATTATGACTTATGTGCATTTTCTCTCATCTCATCACTCATCAACACTGTGTCAAATGCTTCCAAAAAAGTTACAGCTATTATTTTACATTTAATGGATTTAAAAGGAGACGACACAGGTTTATTTGCTTATGAAAACTACATTCTTCCCTTCAGTTAACCAAAATTAAATAGGTTTAAATGATAATAATTATGAAAAGTCTCTTCAGATTGCTTTACTGTTGTTATTTTGAGTTTTTATGCTGATCATTCACTGTCAAACGCGTCAAATTTAAATGTTGCGACACGTGTGTAACTTAAATCCTGCTGGTACTATGTTATTTTGACTTTTCCCGCAGATTATTCCCCGTCAAACGCGTCAAACCCGGTGTCCAGTCGGGACGCTCACCTGGTGGCGCGTTCCCGTCTGCGCTCGTCGCCGCTTTACCGCTCCGTTTGCGCCGCCTTCTGCGTTATTATCTCCGTGCCGTGGCTGCGGGTTTGACGTTAAAAGCCCGGGTTTAGATCCAGAGCGCGGGACGACGGGACGGCGGGGGGACGTGAGCCGCGGGGGTCGTGCGTCTGTCTGCGGTCCGAGGACGCGGCGCTGGAGCCCGGTGCGTGTTTGGAGCCGTGTGCCGCTGACAGGACGCACGCACGGAGCAAAAACACGCCCAGCAGCCAACCATGCCCTGTCAGACCGGCCTCCTACCGTAAGACTCGGGAGAAAGGCGCAGTGAGAATCGTCTGTGCGTGTTTGAGGCCGAGGCTGCAGAGTGAGAATCAGCCACAGCCAATTAAAGTGCGTATGACAGGTTTTTTGGTGTATTAATACGTATTGTACATAAAAAATCAAGTCATGGTTTGTGGAGAAAAGCTGAAAAATGTGTTTAAAATTACAGGAAGTAAAAAACTGATGACATCACACTAGGGAGACTCATTCCATCCAAAGGTTTTGCATAAATTACCCAAAATAAACAACTTATCTTACCCTTAAAACATTAATTCAACAAAATAAAGATGTTCACATATATTTTGATTTGTCTGAGAAAAAAATCTCTGACATTAGCCAAGTTTTAACCCAGTGTCCAAAGTAATTCCCTAGTGTGACGTCATAATTTACAAAAGTGATATTACAAAACTAAAAAAAAAAGCTAAAATTGATTAAATGTATAATTATTTTTAACAAAACTTTAAATATATTTATCTTACTTGTATTTTAGGTACATGAGTAGTACAACCTGTCATAGGCCCTTTAATGTGAGATCGTTGTGCTTTAAAATATGGAAAAGTGTGGAGAGTGACAGCGGTTTACGAAGTGCAGTGACAGTTATTTGATAAAGGAAATAATATGTAATGAGTTGAACAGCATGTTTCTAAAAAAGTGGTGCAAGTAAAACAACCTATGGAGCCCCTAAACCAGTGTTTTTCAACCTTTTTTCAGTTATGGCACACTTTTTGGGTTCAAAAGATACCACGGAACATTAACGAATAAAAAAAATATATATATTAAATCTGGTGTAGGCCAAATAATGTCTATGCCACTATCTGGTTCTTTAAATTTGGCAGTAGTGACAGTTTTGTGTTCTTTTTTGATGCAGAAGTTTCTCAGGACATTTCAAAATGGAAAATTCGTCAATTACATCCAGCTTTTCAAGGCACACCTGGCAAAACCTCAAGGCACACTAGTGTTCCCCGGTGCATTGGTTGAAAATCAAGGCCCTAAACTACCCTAAGGAAAAAAAATATTATCTTGTAAATATCTCTAGTTATCCTCTGTGCACAAGATAACTAAAGGAGAGTTTTGTTTTTTCATCTTGTGCACAAGATATATATTTTGGGGGTGGGACTCCATTCAACCTTAGTATGTGAAGACGAAAAAAAATCTAGAGAGCTATCTATTTGAAACATGTTTTAGGTGACCTACATAAATACAAGTAAAAAAAATCTAAATAATAATATGAAGTCAGCCATTTTATGTGTAAAGTTTACATATTGGATGGATAGAGCAGGTTTAAATTCTTGCTTCATCTTGTTGACATATTAGATTAAAAAATGTACAGAGGGGATTTTGGATCTTCTTCATTCATTCATTTTCTACCGCTTGTTCCCGTTGGGGGTGACAGGTGACTGGAGCCTGTCCCAGTGACTTACAGACAACCTTTCACACTCACAATCATTCACGACGGACAATTAACCTACACAGTCATGTCTTTGGACGGTGGGAGGAGCCGGAGAACCTGGAGAGAACCCACGGTAACACGGGGAGGACATGCAGACTCCACCCAGAGAGAGCGTGTGATGTTGGTCTGGTCCAGGATTCGACCACACGACCTCCTTGTTGAGAGGCAGGAGCTCTAGCCGCTCTGCCACTGTGCACCCCTTCTTCTTATTCTTCTTAGTCTTCTTATTCTTATTTAGTATTTGAATAAACAGATGCCACTGAATTCACCTCATTCCAGAAGTTGCCGTACGCGCCGCCGTCTTGTTTCCGTTGTATTAGTTTACACGGGGCAGACGAGCTCAACAGAAAATAAGTTCTACATGGACTAAAAAGACGTTTTCAGACCGACCAGGAAATCGTTGCGTTGTTGACTTGTTGTTGCTCGTGTTCATTAAACATTTTACACAAATCAATCTACTTTATGTAACATTTTAGCGGCGAGACTTTTCCCTCGTTCGTCGTTAGCTTTAACGGAGTTCTCATCAAACGGAAGTGCGTTTACAACAAAAGTGCGTACCTGGCAAAAAGTGGGTGGGACAGAATAAGGTCAATATTGGTGTAAAAATCCAAATTTTGCCCAATTTTACATCAACGAATCTTTGTGTAAGATCCGATAGGTGCTGTTTTATGTGATCTTTATGTCCCTATTTTACAATGTTCCGTGTAAACCTATGGATGTAAGATGATAAAATTAAATTAATAAATCATCTTTAGGTGCAGATTGGACAGTGTTGTTATTTGCAGATGAAAGATTAAGTATTTAGAAAGCAAAAAGACTTCTCTGCCTCAAGTGTCTGGAGTGAAATGGAACTTAAGTCAGGCATGTCCAAACTAAGGCCCGGGGGCCAAAAGCGGCCCGCAGACCAATTTTTCTTGGCCCTCAAGCTTCCTGGTGAATTGGCCCACATTGTCCTAAGACATATTTTTTACAGCAAATTTCAGATTTTCTACTATTCCAACCTAAATAACTAACATTTTGGTGCGATACAGACCTGATATTAAGACACTGAGACTGAATGTAGGTGTGGTGGCACTTTAAAAATCAGATTAATGCAGCTTTTTTGAACGTTTCACGATTTAATTGTGGCCCTCCGCTTGGTCTAGATTTCAGTATGTGGCCCTCGATGGAAAAAGTTTGGACACCTCTGACTTAAGTAATAGCTGCAAGAAAAGAAGTTTGAAAGTGAAGGCAATTTGAGCGCTGAAATTAGAAACAAATCCGGTGAAAGTGGCCTATAAACTTCAAAAACACAGAAGAAATCTTATAGGATCTTTACCTAATGACATCACAAGTTTAAATGTTGTGTTTTCAGGAGGGAAAGGAGTAAAAGACCAACTATTGCTCAAAAACATGTGAACGAAACGCTTTGCTATGCTTTTTATAAAGAAAAAGGTGCAATTTTCACACAACAAACGACACTTTAACATCTTTTTCCAGCGTCACAACAATTGCCCTCAGTCTGGGCGGCGAAACGGAGAAAGAACTGTCCATAACTCGGTCTAAATTGGTGGTCCTCCTGTCGGCCGTGCGATGGTTGTGCTCCCCGTGGACTCGCCGCTCGCTCCCCTCACACATTCATCACCGTTTCCCTCCGCGCTCAGACCCGGAGGACCAACGGGAACATTTCTCTCTCCGAATGTCCGTCTGTCTGCTAGATTGGCCCCAGAGCAACTCACGGCCGCACTGTCCATCACCCGACTGACCGAGAACGACCCACGCTGTGATGTGACGTCAAATAAATGATCAGGGCGCTAATGGTAAGACTTACGATCGTGGAAAAGTGCTTGATTTTCAACCAGAAACCCAGTGCGCCTTCAGGTATTGCCTGCTGTGACTTGGAAAAAATGTCCAGTTTTGATTTGCAAAGGGATTTCATTGGAAAAGTTACCATTTTTGAGTGTCCTGAACGTACTTCTGCACCGAAAAAGAAAGCAAAAAGAATCACCATCAGCGGCACAGACATTATTTGCCACATATGTATCGATTTTTTTTACTAATATGTGTTATTTGGTCATGTTTTAGTAGGTTGTGTGCCGTGGTATCTTTTAAATAATTGTGCCACGACTCAAAAAAAGGTTGTTGGACCAATCACAGCGCAGCATTGTGGTTTAGGCGGAAGTCAAAAGGACAAACCTAAACAAACATGGCGGCGTCGACGTCACCTTTAGTCACATTCAGCGCATATAGGCGCTTTTTTGTCAGTTTTAGTCATGTTTTTCTCACTTTTAGTCATGTTTGGTGCATATATTCACTTTTTGTCAGTTTTTGTCATGTTTTTGTCACTTTTAGTCATGTTTGGTGCGTATATTCACTTTTTGTCAGTTTTCGTCATGTTTTTGTCACTTTTAGTCATGTTTGGTGCGTATATTCACTTTTTGTCAGTTTTCGTCATGTTTTTGTCACTTTTAGTCATGTTTGGTGCTTATAGTTGCTTTTTTGTCTGTTTTTGTCATGTTTTTGTCACTTTTAGTCATGTTTGGTGCTTATAGTTGCTTTTTTGTCTGTTTTAGTCATGTTTTTGTCACTTTTAGTCATGTTTGGTGTGTATAGATGCTTTTTTGTCAGTTTTAGTCATGTTTTTGTCACTTTTAGTCATGTTTGGTGTGTATAGATGCTTTTTTGTCTGTTTTTGTCATGTTTTTGTCACTTTTAGTCATGTTTGGTGCGTATAGTCACTTTTTGTCAGTTTTCGTCATGTTTTTGTCACTTTTAGTCATGTTTGGTGCGTATAGTTGCTTTTTTGTCTGTTTTAGTTATGTTTTTGTCACTTTTAGTCATGTTTGGTGCATATAGAGGTTTTTTTTGTCAGTTTTAGTCATGTTTTTGTCACTTTTAGTCATGTTTGGTGCATATAGTTGCTTTTTTGTCTGTTTTAGTTATGTTTTTGTCACTTTTAGTCATGTTTGGTGCATATAGAGGTTTTTTTTGTCAGTTTTAGTCATGTTTTTGTCACTTTTAGTCATGTTTGGTGCATATAGTCACTTCTTGTCAGTTTTAGTCATGTTTTTGTCACTTTTAGTCATGTTTGGTGCATATAGTCACTTCTTGTCAGTTTTAGTCATGTTTTTGTCACTTTTAGTCATGTTTGGTGTGTATATACGCTTTTTTTGTCTGTTTTTGTCATGTTTTTGTCACTTTTAGTCATGTTTGGTGCATATAGTCACTTTTTGTCAGTGTTAGTCATGTTTTTGTCACTTTTAGTCATGTTTGGTGCATATAGTTGCTTTTTTGTCTGTTTTAGTCATGTTTTTGTCACTTTTAGTCATGTTTGGTGCGTATAGTCACTTTTTGTCAGTTTTCGTCATGTTTTTGTCACTTTTAGTCATGTTTGGTGTGTATAGATGCTTTTTTGTCTGTTTTAGTCATGTTTTTGTCACTTTTAGTCATGTTTGGTGTGTATAGATGCTTTTTTTGTCTGTTTTTGTCATGTTTTTGTCACTTTTAGTCATGTTTGGTGTGTATAGATGCTTTTTTTGTCTGTTTTTGTCATGTTTTTGTCACTTTTAGTCATGTTTGGTGCGTATAGTTGCTTTTTTGTCTGTTTTTGTCATGTTTTTGTCACTTTTAGTCATGTTTGGTGTGTACAGACGCTTTTTTGTCTGTTTTTGTCATGTTTTTGTCACTTTTAGTCATGTTTAGTGCATATAGTTGCTTTTTTGTCAGTGTTAGTCGTGTTTTTGTCAGTTTGACTCAAAAAAAGGTTGAAAAACACTGCTCTATAAGATAATGTGCACTTCTGAATGTTAAATGTAAAATATTCTCCTTAGAGGTCCTTTTCAAACTGTTGACACCTGAAAGTTCCATTTTGTCTTTTATGGTTTTATTTTATTACTTTTTTGCTGCTATTTAACAGTTTTAGAGTATGGAGGTGTTATTGTTCTTTTATGAGCGCTGATTGTATTTGTTTGTCTCTAATGACTCTAATTTTGGAAACATTTCAATTTGTAAAATGTGCAAAGTGGTCTGGACTACGTAACTTTTACAGGGTGAGCCACCAGCACGTTTCCATATGTTTGAACAGCTCTATTTAGCATTTTATTGCTCAAAAATACCTTGAAAAACATGCATTCTTACTGTGAGCGGGGTTGACTCTCCGCTGATCTTCCCTGTCACTTTACCTGGTGGCGTTACTTGCTTGTTGCCATGGGGATAGAGAAGTTTACTGCCGTACAGTGGAGCATTCCAGGCAAATCAACATCTCCAAACAGGGAACTGATCATCAACAGAAAAGTTAAACAGTGCGCCTTAATTAAACGTCTTATATTATGTTTCCCAGGTTGTTGGACACTTTTGAATGTTCTAGATTTGGTATTTCGTGCAATAAACCGTTAAGGTATTGACACATTTTGCCAGATTTTAAGTTTTAAATGGGGTTTTTGAACCGGAAACAACAGCATCATAAACAAGCCTCCTTTAAACCTCCTTTAGACTCCTAATATTTGAATTTTTAGAAAAGTTTGGAAAAATGTTTGGAAAAATGAACTGAAACCACGACGGGTTTCGAAGTGGGTGAGACTTTAGCAAGACACGCTTCATACAACAGAGTTTACACGGGGCATTAAAAAGTATTAAAAGGCATAAAGGAATTTTGGCAAACATAAGTGTTGTAGAAATTCTATCTTGTGCATAGTCTTAACAAGGGCACCTCCATTTCTACCATTGTTGACATTTCTGAGTGGTTAGCTCTATCTACGACGGGCGTCATCCCACTGTTACAGAATTTGTCCTTCTCTAATATTATCAGATTCCATGGTGAACTCGTCTGCCAGAAGTGGTATGCTATGCACTTCTCATTTTATCTTGGCCAGCTTGTCTCCAAGCTGGCCTTCTTACCACTATTTAAACCTCTGTGTGTGGAAGCATAGTCAGGCTTGAATAGCCAATACTAGCACAATGTGTTGAGTATTCAAGTCGCCGGGTCCGGACTGATGGTAAATAAACTTCTCCTGCCTCAGACATCCAGAGTCTCCTGCCTCTCCTTACAACTCTAGGACTCGTTGGGACAACACTTGTTTTCCCTAACAATAAGGCCTTAAAATTAAAAACTGAAAAGCATTAAATTCTCCAAAGGGCATTAAATCTAAAAAAGATCCATCACAACATCATTAAATATGAAGAGATGAGCAAATAATTACATATAGAAAATAAGGACTACATGGACTAAAAAGCCATTTTCAGGCCGCCCAGGAAATCAGTGCGTTGCGACTTGTTTTTGCTCATTTACATTAAACATTTTACACAAATCAATCTACTTTATATAATGTTTTAGCGAGAGACTTTTCCCTCAATCGAGGTTTGCGCGAACACCGTTAGCCGTAAGTCCCTTTACTACAAGAGTGCGGATCATAAACATAAAAAGAGGTAAAAGTGGGCGCAATAAGGCGAATAGGAACGTTATAAAAAGGAGGGGTCTGTACTTAATTTTGCCCGGGGCCCCCAAATTCCCAGGTCCGCCACTTCTCGCTCAGATCAGTCTGCTGCGGCTAAAAGAGCGTTTCGGTGCTCGCTGCATTCAGACGGGGTCAACCTCTCGGCCCGCGGGAGCCGCTTCACGATGATAGATGCTCCGGCCCCGGTTTGTTGGGTTTTTACAGACTGAAAAATGCTGATCGGACCACTTCCCGGTGTCGCCTGAACGCGTCGTGGCTCCGGCGCGTTAGCCACGAGCGCTAACCCTCATCCATCACCGCGACAGACAATCAATTAGCCGACCAATCAGGTGAGCGCGGGAAGAACGTGTACCGGAGCCGCTGGAGTCCGGCGCGTTTGACGGGAGGACGCGAAGGTTTTACGGTGCATTCAGGGGTCGTTCGTTTCGCGTGGTTCTCTGTGGCTGCGTTCGCTCGTGTCCCGGTTTGATCCCAGCGATGTGGGCTTGGTTTGGTCCTGTTCACGTCGGTCAATGGCATCTTAGTCCAGTGGTTCCCAACCTTTTTTGTCTCGAGGACCCCCTAAGTTTTGTGTCCCACTCAGAGTACGCCTTAATTTGAGTTTCAGACAAATAAATGGGTTTACTAGTGGAATATAGTCAATTATTACTATTATATGTATCGTTTTAATTATATTTATGGTCTGAGATACTCCAAAGAGATGCTAAATTCACAACTAATCACAGTATTTACACATTTTTACAGATAAAAGTACATTTGATCTTCATTGAAACCATTCCAAGTACCTACTCAAGTACCCCCTGGGGTCCCCGTACCCCTGGTTGGGTATAAATCTATTTTTATTGACATTGTAAAAGATTTAGCTGCAGACTTGGAAGACTTTGGCGTGAACTGTGAATGTATTTTACCTTTTTATACTTAAACACACTATTTAGTGGTAGTTTTTTTCTCTTGTTTCTGCATTTTGGGTCAAATATGTTGGGGTTATTGAGTTTTGGGATCTTTTGTAAATGCTACTCCACATTTTAGTCCACTGATGGATGAACGAAGCAAGGGTTTAGTTGACCAAGAATCTGTTTAGTCGACTACAATCATAGTTTAGTCTCAGTCTAGTCCAGGTTTGGTTCCGGTAGGTCTGTCAAGATAATTATTATATCGACTTTTGTTCAGTATATGATAGAAAGAACAATATTTTTGGGGTTCAACATTTATCATGGATGTTTCTTTGCATTTTGAGGAACTTTTTCTTTGGATTTGAGCTGTAGAGCATGAAATGTGTAACTTTCATAACTTTTAGTAACTTTTATGACTTTTTAATTATTGACTAAGTATAAAAGTCTGTCATCGTGCCATTTATTTATTGCAGCTGGTGTTTTTCTGCAGAGTTTTAAGTGCAAGTCTTCTGTTGTCAGTGGCATACAGTAGTTTCAATGCTATTGTTTATCGTGATATTTTCTGTAGAAATGTATCGCACTTCAAAATGTGTTATCGTGTCAGGTCTAGTTCTGGATTCAGCTACTTTTCAATTTTGTTTTGCCCGTCCACCTCCAAATTAGCCAAAACATGTACTCAGATCAATACATTTTCATTAAAGTTTAAGTAAATAGATTCAATAGATAAGTTATTAAAGCTGCATTATGTTTATTAACTTTTAGGGTTCACAATGTAAGTTCTTTTGGTAAACTTTTCACCAAATCACAGAAGCACAATCAGAGTTTGCAAATGTTGTTCCCCAAAGACAAGTACGATTCTTCTCATTGTGAACTTCTTGTCTAACCTGGTCCTGCCGTATGAATTCTCGGGATATTTGTGAGTTCACAAACTCTCGAGAATCCATTAGCATTGTGGTTTGGGCAGAAGTCGAAAGGACAAACCTAAACAAATATGGTGGCACCGACGTCACTTTTAGTCACATATAGAAGCGTATGTAGTCGCTTTTTTGTCAGTTTTAGTCATGTTTTTGTCACTTTTAGTCACGTTTAGCGCATATAGACGCTTTTTAATCAGTTTTAGTCATGTTTTTGTTACTTTTAGTCATGTTTGGTGCATAAAGTTACTTTTTGTCACTTTTAGTCATGTTTTTGTCACTTTTAGTCATGTTTGGTGCATATAGTCGCTTTTATGTCACTTTTAGTCATGTTTTTGTCACTTTTAGTCATGTTTGGTGCATATAGTCGCTTTTATGTCACTTTTAGTCATGTTTTTGTCACTTTTAGTCATGTTTGGTGCATATAGTCGCTTTTTTTGTCAATTTTAGTCATGTTTTTGTCATTTTTAGTCACACTTTAGTCACTCTTAGATGTGTTTTATCACTTTTATTTTGTTTTTTGACGCTTTTATTTACGCTTTTGTCACTTTCAGATGCATTTTTGTCATTTTTACTCAAGTTTATGTGGCTTTCAGTTAAGTTTCCATCACTATTAGTTGTGTTTTTTTGTTTTTTTTTTCAGAACAAAACAGGATATTTTGTTGTTTGTGGAGGAAATTGCAGCCTTTGAGGTGCGTTCACACTTGTCCTGGTTTGGTCCTGATTCGAGTCCTTTGTAGATTTGGTTTGGTCCCTTTCTAGTCCTGGTTTAGTCCTGGTCCAGTCTTGGTTTAGTTCTAGCTTTTGCCCCAGTTTGATGTTGCGATCGTGCCAGAGTGACTCCCGTAGTATTCCTGTCCCCACGTCCCACACAGGTTGAAGTATTTCAGACAAGCTCCTGACGCCTGACAAATGATGAAAAATGCCGTGACAAAACCTGTCCCCGCGGAGACGGCGTGTAACCTCCTGCAGAGTTATTGATGCTGACAAAACTGGACAAATTAAGGTATATTTTTCATGTTTTCGGTGACATCTGTTGAAAATGATGGATGCAGTTACACATTTCACACTTTATAGTCAGTAATATGTTGGAAACACAGAAAAGACAAAGGCCTAAGTCACTTCGCAGACAGTTGTAAGTTACCTTTTTTCAGACACCTTAGTTTTATGCCTCTTTGAATGTTATATTTTATAGATTTACTCTTATTTGAGTTAACGTTTTGGTTCCTCTTCCCACTGAGAGTAAGTCTACAAGTGACAAAAGTTACCAAATTAAATCAGATTAGATTGGGTTAGATTGATTTAAGTTTTTGTGTTTCTTCCACAGCTCTTTCGGATATAATTCAGTTTTTATTTTTATTTATTTCATATTATTTAAGGTTTTGTACTTCTAATTACATTATCTTAAAATCATTCATTAAATGTTACACTCAGACATTTAAATTAGTTTCCCAAAATACTTACTTTTATTTATTTTTCTTGCATCATTACTTAGTTTTAGTTAGTTTAGTTAGTTACTTAGTTTTGACTGCTCTAACACTTTTACAAATGAAATACACCTGTGAATCGTATTAAGAGTGTTGTGTGTTTATGTGTCGTAAATGTGACGGTGAAACAGCTTTATGTGAAAATCTCGGTGCGCCTTTGCCTCCGACTTACGGTAGAGTTAATAACAAACCTCCACCAAAAGCAGAGCGAGTCCCTGCTGTGTGTTGAAGCGATGACACAGTGGAAACTCACCTCCACCGTATCATCCTCTCCCTCTCTCTCTCTCTCTCTCTGTCTCTCTGTCTCTCTTCATTGGATCCTTCTCTCTCTCTCTTTCCCTCCCTTCTTTTTCTCTCTGTTTCCTCCTTCTTGCTCTGTCTATTCTCTCTGTTTCTCCTTTTTCTCTGTCTCCAGCTCTTATTTCTCTTGCTCTCTTTCTTCCTGTTTATTTCTCTCTTTCTTTCGCTCTGTCTCTCTCCCTCCCTCTTTCTTTTGTTCTCTTTCTCTCTTCCGCTGTTTCTCTCTCCCTGTCTTTCTCTTTCTTTTTTTCTTTCTCTCTGTCTCTCTCCCTCCCTCTCTCTTTTGTTCCCTCTCTCTCTCTTTCACTCTTTCTCTCTCCCTTTCTTTATCTTACTCTATTCCTCTCTTTCTTTCCCTCTGTCTCTCTCTGGTCTCTTTCTTCGCTGTCTCTTTCTTTCTCTCTCTCTTTTCTCTCTCTCTCTGTCTTTCTCTCTCTTTTTCTTTCTCTCTCTTTCTCTCTCACACACACACACACACACACACCCACATTCTCTCTCTCTCTCTCACACACACACACACTCTCTCTCTCTCACACACACACACACACCCACACTCTCTCTCTCTCTCTCTCTCACACACACACACTCTCTCTCTCTCACACACACACACACACACACTCTCTCTCTCTCACACACACACACACACTCTCTCTCTCTCACACACACACACACACTCTCTCTCTCTCACACACACACTCTTTCTCTTACACACACACACACACACTCTGGCGTCAGGACGAGCTGAAACAAGAGATGGAGCAAGTCAAGTGTATCAGGCTGAAGAAGAAGTGCATGAGGCAAGAAGATAAAATGTGAGGAGACAAAACGATTGGCAACGTCTGGTGAAATATTTGGACATGTCTTGCCGTTTAGTGCTTCAAAAACCTAATTTACACTGAAAGATTTATATATGTTGACATGATTTGAGAAATGATGTACAGTATGCTTGATTAAATAACAAACTCAGAGCAATGTAGAGCAATACTGTTTGTAGTTTGGAAAACACTGGGTTGATTAGCCAAAATTATACTCAAGAGTACATTTTCTTCAGAGTAAAAGTAGTGATCCAAGAAATGACAAGTAAAAATGTTTGAGGAAACTACTAATACAAACCTGTATTTTTTTTTATTTTTTTATCTGCCACAGTGTACAGGATGTTTTCTTGGTAATTTCCCAGTGCGATGTCCTCATTTACAACCAGGATGTAAAATTAAAAATATGAAGAAAAAAATGGCTAAACTAGGGTTAAAATTTTAGATTTTAGCCAAATTTGAAAAATATTTATCTTACATTTTAGTTAATGATGATGGTGAGTAGTTGAACCTGTCATAGGTACTTTAAACATGCTCTTGAGCAGTGGTTCTTAAACTAGGAGTTGATTTCCGGGGGTCCCCAGATGATGGGAAAAACTGATACGATAGTTTTAAACAAGGCTTGACACCCTTCAAATGCAGCGGTAAATGTAGATTCCTCTTTGTCGGCCTATTAAAGTCATTTTTCTAGGTCTAGATTCTCAAAATAAAATCAAACGTTAGAAATGAGGTTAATTAATCACTTTGCGTGTCGCCTATTTTTTGTGTTTGGTGGTTACGAATGTCAGCTATTGTTATTTTGGGGGTCGCGACTGAAAAAGTTTGAGAACCACTGCTCTTGAGTACCTTGAGTTGGACATCTCATGTTTTACAACAAAAAAAAAAGTTTATTAAAAAACATCTATATCTGTTTGTGTTTGCCCTGGCGCTTACTGAGTTTAGGCGCCATCTACTGGCTGCACAGCGCTTACACAAACTGAACAGGTTATTACTCGAGCCTTTATGAATTGCGCGAGTTAAGCTAGCAGGTGCAGTGATCGTGTTGAGATGCCAGAAATGCTCTGAACGAGTCTGATGATTGTTTAAGGACTTAACATGGCAGAAGATTATGGGAGAAGTGACGTCTAATACCAGAAAAACGTCACTCATCAAGGGAGTTCAGCAGGAAGTGTTTTTGACGGTGACGAGAGAGGATTTTCTAACCAGGAATCATCAAAACAGTGTGAATGAAGCTAAATGTAACTCCAGGTATGTTTTTGATGATGGGACATTGTTAGAACATGGTTAAAAGCTCAAAAAAGTCACTGTGGCAGAATATGTTCCCTTTAATGTCACTGGAAGGACAAAACCTTAAATAATGCACATGTTTGTGGCTTATCCTTTTCAAAGTCTGAGTTCTATCTGAAGGAGCAAACTGGAGTAGAAACACATGTTCAAATCATTTAATACTGTCAATATAAAGCTTTTGTCACTGTTTCAAACCAAATATTACTCAAGTACGAGTAAAAGTATGCTGAAAACTGCACAATTTATCTCAAATGTTACACAAATAAACGCACAACCCACTGGCGGATTTACCTCGCCACAAGGCAACATACCTTTACCTTGAAACATGCCAATCAATCAAGGAAACAATTGCTCTTCTCTCAGTATCACAGTGAAGTCTACATTTAAACAAGAGAAAGACTACTTAAGACTCCAGCAAATAAGTTTTAGAACTAGATATCAAAGAATCCATCTGTACATTTTGTCAAACTCTTACTGAGTCCAACATTGTGCTGTTTGGAGTGTGTGGAATCTACTTTGAAGTGCGTATGAAGGGTTTTTATGATTTTCTAATTTTGACTTTATTCAGTGTATTAATACCTTGTGTAAATATAAATTATAGTTTTACACCAGTCAAGTCGCTATTTGTGGAGAAAAGTTGAAAAATCTGTTCAAAATTACAGGAAGTAAACACACTGATGACATCACACTGAGGAGACAAAGGTTATGCATAATTTACACAAAATAAACCACTTTTTGGACCCTTTAAACTTTGATTCAACAAAATAAAGGTGTTCACATGTGTTTTTCTTTGTCAAATGAACAAAATCTGTGACATTAGATGAGTTTTGGCCCAGTGTACAGTGTGGTTGCTATGGTAATTTCCTAGTGTGATGTCATACTTTACAACCAGGAAGTAAAATTTAAAACCTAAAAAAACAACTAAACTGGGGTTAAATTTGTAAAGATTTTAGTAGAAATTTGAATATATTTATCTTAACTGCATTTTAGTCAAATGTGTATTTCAACCTGTCATGGGCCCTTTAAGGCTGATCTTTATGTCTTTGCGGGAGAAAAATGTATTTTAAGAAAATGTCCTTTGAAATTACAATGTCCCAGAGAAATCTATGGATGAAGTGGATTAAATGGAAGAATAAAACATCTTTAGGAGCAGATTGGACAAGTTTGTTGTTTCCACATGAAAGTCAATATGTTGGGAGCGCAAACTGACAAAAAAATAAAATAAAATTGACCGTAGTGTGTCGCTTTAATGAGGAGGGTGTTCTACTTAATTTTGCCTTGAACCCTCAAATTCCTTCCTACTATCCATTCTTACTTGCGTCGCCTCACAGCTAAAGGGTCTCCAGTTCGACTCCCGGTTTGTGCAAGCTCTTTTGTTGTGTTTTCTTCGTACGTTTGAGTCTCTCTGCCTTTCTTACTTTCCACCAACCCTTTTCAAAGTCTGTCCCGTGGCGTGTACCGTACGTCCTCAATAAAACAGTCCAGACATCAAAACAAATTCAAACGGGCCGTGTTTCCCTGCAGCTGTCGATCATCGGCGCTATCACGACAAACACCGGCTCTCTCTCCGCACTCGGCGACTCCTCTGGGACGCCGCGATTCCCATGATGCCCTGCCGCTGTTTACATGTGTGGACCAACTGGGAATAATTAAATGGAGTCTCCAAATCAACGCCGCGGGAGGGGAAGGAGGAGAGACCCGGCAATAAAAACGAGAACAGAGAGAAGAGGTGGGGGAGGCAGGTCATTATTGCAGAGCTTATGGACTTTGGTTTTAATGGGGTTTTCAATGGGTCCTACAGGATAAACGCTGCGCTATTTTATGTTCTTCATATTGTTTCTGGTACAGTTTCTCTCATCGATATGAAGCATGTACAGTACACATTATTTCTTTATGTTTTAGCATTGAAGGATGGGTCAAATGAGAGGAAAACACAACAATAGCTACACTTTTAATATCTTTCAGGCTTAGAAATGTGTTAAAGGAAAAATATTATGCATTTTTTATATCGTTATTAGTCTTGAAACATGCTCTTGAGTACCGAAAGTCTAGCATGTCATGTTTTAGAACAAAAGAAAAAAAACAAAATCAAAATCTGTATCTGGTTGAGTTTGCCTTGGAGCTTACTGAGTTTAGCGCCATCTGCAGGTTGCATAGCGCCTACACAAGCTTAAAGTGCCTATGACAGGTTGGAACACTCATGTGACTAAAATACAGGTAACATAAATATATTTAAAGTTTTGCTAAAAGAAATTATATATTTAATCATGATTTAGCACTTTTTTTTTACTTTGGTAATATCACTTCCTGGTTGAAACTGATGACGTCACACTAGGAAATCACTTTGTACATTGGGCTAAAACTCAGCTAATGTCACAGATTTTTAAAAGTTGACAAATAAAAATATATGTGAACACCTTTATTTTGTTGAATTAACATTTTAAGCAAACAAAAAAGTTGTTTATTCTGGGTAAATTATGCATAACCTATGGATGGAATGAGTCTCCCCCGTGTGATGTCATCACTTTTTTACTTCCTTTAATTTCCAACAGATTTTTCAACTTCTGACCTCAAACTATTACTCAATTGTTGTAAAACTAGATTTTTTTAATGTACAATAGGTATTAATACTTCAAATAAAGTCAAAATTAGAACATCGTCAAAACCTGTCATACGCACTTTAACATAACAAGCTAGCAGTTACAGTTATCGTGTTTAGATGGCAGAAATGCTCTGGTGATGAGGATAAGGACTTAAAATAGCAGAAGATTCTTGGATAAGTGACGTGTAAAATCAGAAAAATGTCATCGATCGAGGGAGTTCAGCAGGAAGTGTTTTTGACGGTTGGAGAGAGAGGATTTTCTAGCCAGTGTTCCTCAAACTAGCATGAATGCAGCTAAATGCAACTCCAGGTTCATGGCGGAACATGCAGTTAGTCATAGTTAACCCCTCAATAAAGTCGTTAGCCTGAATTCTTCTTTTTGTTCTTTATGAATTTGTTCATGTTTATTAAGGCTAATTAAGGTGCGGTTAGTATAAAGTGGTATCCAGTTTTGTTGTGGGGAATATATTCACTTCCACTGAAATATGAAATGAAATAATGTTAAATAAATAATGCGCTATAGGTAACTTTTATGGTGGTTTTTATGGGTCGCAGCAAATGATTATTTCAGTAGTCGACTTCGAGTGAATAATCAAACAGTAATTTATTTTGTACATTCACACTTTTTAAATACGTTTTTAACAAAATAAAGGTTGTGACATGGTGACTGAAGGCTTCTAGATAATAAATGTGTATGAGTAAAGTGTATTATTGATGAAAATAGTTCTAGTTATTCTTTTTTATATAATGATGTCGTTAAAGGGAACATATTCTGCTACAGTGACTTTTTTGAGCTTTTAACCCTGTTCTAACAATGTTCCGTCATCAAAAACACAAGTACACAAGTAGTATTCAGTTGGATTCACGCTGTTTTGAGGAATGTTTAGTAAAAAAATCCTCTCCTTTCGAGCATCAAACACACGTCCTGCTAAACACCGCCAGTCCGGGATGTATTTTCAGATCATCTACGTCTCTTATCCGAGAATATTCCGCTGTTTTAAGTCCTTATCATCATCGCTAAACTAATTCTGAGCATTTCTGCCATCAAAACATGGTAACTGCTAATCGTCCTTGTTGCTTTTTTGACAGATAACTTCACTCGATTGTATATGACGCTGGCGCCATCTACAGGCTGGAGTGCAGTGCAGTAAATGTCATTTCATACAAGGCTGATAATGAAAAAGAAACATTTTTTTATTGTTTCAAAACATGAGATGGAAAATTTAAGATACTCAAGAGCATGTTTAAAGGCTAACAACGAAAATGCTGAATATTCTTCCTTTAAGTCGTCTTTTCAACATTAATAGAAGAACACTGACTTGTTGCAACTTGAAGCATCTGTCAAATCACTAGGTAGATGTTTTCCAAGATCACTTTTAATTTGACATAACACAAGAAGATCAAGTTTTTTGACACGTAATCGCACGTTAAATTTCACCCGATGTTTAGGTATTTGTCATTTCATGCACATGCGAGCTGTAATTGGTTCAAAACAACAACAGAGATGACAACTTTTCACATTTTAATGACCTCGACACTGACAAACTCCTGCAGCTGAATGAATCCCGTAGCTGTGGAGTGCGTTTTTGTTGGCAGTTGACCAAAATTAATGGGACTAGATGTTATAGCGATATTACGAGGCTGCACCGGAGCTCAATGGAGATTTTAATGACACACTTGATCCTGAAATGACCAGAGCCGAGGCAGCAGAGCACAGTGCTGACTGGAACAATGCTGGATTAAATGGTGTCGAGGTCGTTAATAGGTTTTATAGTCGATTAACAACAAGAAGTTTGACCAGGGCTGAGATGGTGATACTTAAAGGGGACAGATCATGTAAAATTAACTGTAATGAGCTTTTAATCTTGTTACAACTGTTACAACTCGTGTTTCTTCATCATTATGTACTCAAAGTATTTTAATTGATTCCTGCATGTTTGAGTTAATCCTGTTAATCCCAATCCCCGCCCACATGCCTGTACTATTTTAAGGTAGGTTAAAGTACACTTTATACTATAGACCCTTTAAAAGTTTGTAAACAAAAACATTCTACATTCAGAATGGAGGCAAAAGTGAAGTGCAACATAATGTGATTTCACTGGAGAAACTGGGATTTAACCTCAGAAAATCAGAAAATCAGAAAAATGTATAGATAATTTTGTAAAAGTAAAAGCTTCAGACACATGTGAGTGACATCATAGCTGCTTTAAACACATTTATTATTGTATTTTACATTATATTTTAGGAAATTATGATTAACTCTTTGTATTTTTGATGAAGGGACAATCCAGATTTATGGGTTTTACTGGAAAAATACTCACAGAAATGTTGAGCCCACAGTCATTTTCCATTTTATCTAGAGATATATTAGATACTATTCCATAAATTAGATTATTTTGAAGCACAAATACAATTTTAAAGCTAGAAAATTGTATTTTGTCCATCGTTTGTTATAGAAAAGCAAACAAACTGACCTACCCGGGAAATTCAAATGTGTTGCTTTTTCCCAACATAAACACTTAAACCAGTAGAATTTCGCAACACACGCACGAGCACGAGCACACAACACACACACACACACACACACACACGCGCAACGCATAAACACACACGCACACACACACACACACACACACAAGCACAACACACACACACACACGCAACGCATAAACACACACGCACAACACACACAGACACACGCACAAGCACACACACACTCACACGTACACACACGTACACAAACACACGCACACACACACGTACACAAACACACGCATGCACAACACACACACACAACACACACGCACACACACACACAACACACACACACACAAGCACACGCACACACACACACACACACACACGCACACACACACACGCACGAGCACACACACACACACACACGCACGAGCACACGCACACACACACACGTACACACACATACACACGTACACACACACACACACACACACATACACGCATTAAAGTTTTTTTCCCGCGCTAATTTTCAGGAGGATCTACTTTAGTTACGATAAAATATGTAAAATCCCCTCTATACATTTTTTGTGTCTAATATGTCAACAAAACTAATTTAAACCATGTTCCATCCATTCTTCAGATTTATATGTCGCAAATATGCAAACATTTAGCTATTTTTACACATAAATCCCTTATTTTATACGAAAACATTACGTGATGAAAACGTAATACACTTAAGTAAACACAAGACGTTTCTAATTGACGTCTCTAAATTTGAGTTTTTTTAAGTGATTTAAGTAATAATTTCCAAGTTATCCTCTCAACAACTAAAAATGTTTGATGTTCATATATTCATTGTTTTTTGTTTTTTTGGCGTGCATTTAAACCCTTTTATTCAGTCTGGGAACAGCACACACACCCATTGTCTTTCCCGTGGCTGCGTCAACACTGTAATTTAAAATGGTTTGAATGTTTTCATATCAAACCCGCTGCATATTGCTTTCTTTTATGGCCGTAATGTCCACACACGGAGCGAACGCAAACATCAGAGGAGCACGGGCCGTGGAGAAACGCACTCAGCTCATTTAGCGTTTCCCCATCGCTTCATTTAAGACAATATTGCTTTGCTGTGGTTTTTCAAATGGAAAGAGAGCGAGATGGATCCAGGAGCACCGCTGAATATCAATCCCATTTATGACACAGCCAGGCCAATTCACTCCAGCTGATAAAGTGTGCCCGCCGTGTTTGTTTGAGGAGGAAATTCTTCAACATTGTCGTCTCACTGTAGCGCAGCCCTCAGCCTTCACGGCGCAATGAATGGCATGGATTTTTCCCCTTATATTAATGTTATTCTTCTCATGTTCTATAAAGAAGGACATATTTGAAATTTATTGCGACATTTTGCAAGATAGATTGGATGGACAATATGTAAGTGTTTTTTACATCGTGGGATTCATGGTTCTTAAGACACTCCAGGCAAAACCCTTATTTATTTATATTTTATTTGGTGAGTTTGCTCTCATCAATTTTCATGTGGAAACAACTAACTTGTCCAATCTGCTTCTGAATAGGTTTTATTATTTTGTTTAATCCACTTCACCCATAGATTTCTCTGGGACATTTTAACTTCAACTTGTAACTTCTTAAAATGCATTTTTCAAAAAGATCGGCCAGATCTAATTCTAAATCGTATTTATTTAAGTTTTAAGTGAAAAGCATTGTCCGAAATCTGAATTTTTAGGCCACTTTTTAGTCAGATTTTGTTTTTTTCCAAATTTTTTAGATTTAGAAATCCAAAGTCCCTTCTGTTGACTTTTTTTTTTTAGAACTAATAAGTGTACAACATTTTTCAGATTTATATGTCCCAAACATGTGCAATTTTGGTAGTTTTTAACACATAAAATGCCTAATTTCTACATGAAAACATGACATGATGAACAACTTGTAACACATATTTTTTCTTACATTTATGTGAGTAAACTACAGGAGAAGTTTCAAATTGATAACTTCAAATTTAAGATTTTTTTGCCTATTCCCCTGTAGTGTCTTAGCCTGGCCAAACATTCCCATTATCTTTCAATATCTTTGCATTTTGAAACAAAGTGTGTTTGGGCCTGATCACTAAACCCCCTACTTCCTCTATTTTACGGCAATCGAGCCAATCAGAGGCGCAAGAGGAGAACGTCACATCCGTGTGCCGTGATTACGAGCAATAACGAGCAAGATGGCGTCCACCACAGAGAAAATGTTCGGGGCTTCTCTGTTTTAAAAGACCTGGACGTGTCGTTCAAACCACAGCCAGAGGAAGCTTTACAGCTACAGCCATTTTGGACTGACAGCCACAGCTCTCTGCTGCCTTTCGTGCACAAACCGTACTTTAGTGGTGCTGTCGTCATGTCCGCTCTCCGTCTGATTGACACATATTTGTCCCGACCCCCTGAAGTCAAATGATGTGGCGGCCTCTCCAGACTAATCCACAGTATTGAATAAAACATGGAGATCAGAATGGAGGCCAGGCAAGCAGTGTCTCACCTTAAAGGACACTTGTTTATTTGTAATTATATATTTTGCTATTGTTTTAGAACTTATAATATTGTATCTACTGAAAGCCCACATGGCTTTATCTGTGATCATCAGGATTTGTGCTCTATCTACAGCAGAGGACATTACCTCGGCACGGTGGTAGTGGCTGGTTTGCATATTTCTCCTCGTGTCTGAGTGTCTTCCTGGTGCTCTGGTTTCCTGGAACATGCACCAGTTAAAACCCTCCAGCCACAGCAGTCCTGACTAAGACCGGCACAAAGTCCTGGAGCTGGGTTCCTGGGCGCTGTAGTGACCACGGCTGCTGAGGAGGTGCCCAGCTGCATTGAATGATGGGTCAAATGCAGGGGACAAATAAGGGTTCATCTAATCTACCAACGGGAAATAATGTGTTCACTGACGATGACAATAAATCTTTTTCTGTTTCTGTGACACACTCAGCTTGCATTGGACTTAAAAAAAAAGGCCAGGCGACCTTGGAGCTACCTTTTACGTCACATAACTGGGAAATTTGAAACAGAGTGTTTTGTGAGGCTCAGAGAAGGAGCAAACAAGGATTAAATAAACAAGTGAATGAAGCAAAATACATTTCCAGTGATGATGTTGAAACAAGCTCAAAACAGTCAGTTTGCATGACATGTGTCCTTTAAGAGTGCACAAAGTTTTCTGGTGGAGATTATCCCGCCTGGAGAGGTTTTTGCTTTGGCTGGAACGTTACACAGTCCGGCATTAAACACACCTATTTTGCATTTGCTCAACTTCAGGTGTTTTTATCGCTCAAACCTTGAAAAACACTCGGCAGATCTGAATATTGATTTTCTTGCCATCCAGTGGGACATTCCAGGCAAAGCATTAACATCTCCACGGAGACAAGCAGAAAAGTTTCATAGAGCGCACATTTAAACCCGCTCCGTTTGAGTTTATGCTAAGTTCCCTTCCTTATTGAACGGCAGAGGGGAACGTGAAGAGATTGTGTGCTTATCTGAGTTTGTTGATTTGTTTGTGCGTCGCTCGGAGCCTCAGTCGCTTCAGGAGACACATCCAATGGAGCCAGTCGCCTGTGAAGCACCAGGAAGTCTAGACAATGGATTTAGATATGCACGATTACGCCTGCGCTAAATAAAAACATCTCATATCACAAATAATTCAATTAACCCCAGTAAGATGTTTTGTTTTCATTAACCGAGACTTTTCCCACAGTCCCCAATCAGTCATCACGACAAACTTAATTGTTTTATATTGTTTGTTTTTTCTATTAGAATGACTTTATATATTCTTTTAATTCATTTCCCAGGGTTTCGTGCCAAAAATGAATGGAGCTTTTAAATCTACAGTTATAACGTTCATCTCTTCGGAGTAAGTCTGAGTGGCTTTGAGGTGATTTAGATTCAGATACATACATTTAAAGGTGCACATATGCTGGAGAAAATGTGGCTGCTGTGGCCCATCATTTCCACGTGTTTTGGAACTGTCCCGTGGAGATACTGGACTGAGATTAACAAAACACTCCAGACCAGACTGTATTTGGCACCCACAGCCCACTCGAGTGGGAGCTGACCATCAGCTCCATCATCAAGAAGGCCATCAAGAGGATGTACTTCCTGCAGCAGCTGAGGAAAGCCAAGCTGCCGGCGCAGATGATGGTGCAGTTCTACACGGCCATCATCGAGTCCATCCTCACCTCCTCCATCACCGTGTGGTACATCCTCACCTCCTCCATCACCGTGTGGTACGCTGGAGCCACAGCCAGGGACAAACAGAGACTACAGCGCATTGTGCCTCTGCTGAGAAGGTGATCGGCTGCAGCCTTCCATCTGTCCAGGACCTGTACGTCTCCAGGACTCGGGGAGGAGCAGGTCGGATCACAGCTGACCCTTCTCACCCTGGACACGGACTATTTGAGCCACTCCCCTCGGGCAGGAGGCTACGGTCCATCCGGACCAGAACCTCCCGCCACAAGAACAGTTTCTTTCCCTCTGCCGTTGGACTCATGAACACTCTGTAACACCTGCCACTTTAACAATATATTATATAAGAACAATCTATTTGCACTACACATTTGCACATTGCATTATCTGCCAACTGTACATTCTGTATATAGTCTCAGTCTATCTTAGTCTATTTTATTCTTAATCTTATGCATGCCTTTTTATATATTTTATTATATTTTATTCATTGCTTTATGTTGCACCTACGCCGAAGCAAGTTCCTATGTTTGTGAATTTCACTGACAATGGCAATAAACCGCTTTCTGATTCTGATTCTGATTCTGATTCTGAGTTCAGAAGTATGTATTTGGTCTAAAAAACCCTGCCATGAGCACGATAAACGGATATATTTGTGGAGTGTGCTCTTGGGGCAGCAGAGAAGGTCCTCACGAAGAGATGGATGACTCAAACAAAACCGACGATCAACGACAGGACGGACATTCAAAAAATTGAAAGAATTACGTCTCAATTTGAAAATGGACCAATTCGAAAGACTTTGGACTAAATGGGATTAGTTAAAATTTGGGACTTGAGTGTTTATTTGATTGTGCCATAATTTTGTCTTTTTAAAATTTCTTTGAATAATTAACTTTGTGTAGTAGTAGTAACTCTAGTGTAGAGAGAGTTCCTCCAGGCAGATGAGGAACAGTTCATCTAGTGTAGAGAGAGTTCTTCCAGGCAGCATCCAGGACAAAAGAGTCATGGAAAAGTGTCTGAAAAGTTTTGAATCAACACTACATTTAGTATCTAACATTTCCACTGGTTTAACATGAAGCTAACTCCCGATCTCTGTTGCATCGTTAACCATCAAAAATGAACAGAATTGATGACATTCCCAAAAAAAAAACTCAAATGAAACTGTCCTCCTTCTCTTCTTTTTACTCCTGACAGATTTTGAGAGAAGCCTCCACATCACAGCCGTAGAAGTGAGCGCGTCCTGAGAGGAAACTGTTTTCACTCCATTATAGTCAAAGAGCCTCTTGGACAATGCAATATCAACTCGTCGTCGCTCTCCACGTTTTCTCTGACGGAAACACAATTCGCTCCCATCCAAGCTATTTTTCACTATATCGATGCATAACAAAGGCACAATGGGAAGCTATTTAAATGCAAATAACCGAGGATTACCATAAAATAGTTGTTGGGTTTTTACAATGTCTTACGCAGAAGGATATGTAGATTTTGAATGTTTGCTCAGTTCCTATCGCGGACTTTAGGTCGTTGGAAATCCATGTTGAAATTTCAGATTGGTAAAGCGTTTGGGTATTATCAACTTCCAAATTCCCAAGTCGACAAAAACTCCCAAGGAACAACTAATTTAATGTAACACCACCCAATTTTCAAACCGCAAATGAGGAAGTATGTGTCATAAGCCCTTTGGCACTTCACTTGTTTTCACACGCTTTCATTTCCGGGGCGTGAGCCGAAGAACAGCATTTACAGACGAAGTGAAGCAGAGGTGGACCGTCAATGTTCACTCAAACGTATGATGTTGCAGCTCTAACTTTCAGGTTTGTATCATAGACATAAAAATAGTGGACAGACGGTTGTCGCTCCGCCCCATTCATGAAAATGCGGCTCAGTCATGGAGAATTCAAAATGGCCGCGGGTTAGCCCCCACCACTCCCCCCTCGGTGGGGAGGCGGGGGGAGGCCGACTTTGGGGCGGCCTTTTGCTGACGTACTGCCGTCGTTGCCTCTATAGTTACCGCCCACTCGTAGGTGTATGGCTGCGCACTGACATTTCCGGCGCGTAAAGCCCGCCTTCCTCATTAGATATTCAAGAACTTTAAAAAATCACAGCGGCTAAACCAACCTGGTTCAAAAAAATTCACCCCCCTCAGCGTTGTCACAGAGCTAAGCTAACGTTTGAGACCAAAGCCGTATTTTGAGCCAGGCTCTAAAGGTTTTGAAACGTCTAACTCCCCATTGACTTGCATTGAATAATTCTACTTCCGCAGCGGCCCCTAGAGGTCAGCAGCAGATTGCAAACATGGCAGCCTACAGTCGGCGGCTCAATTTGAGCGCGGTAGCCTCGCCCACTGGTTTGTATTTGCAATTGATAAAATACATAATTCAATGTGGACAGAGCTCTGTGGTCTGACTCTGACGCGAAGTTCTGTTTTATAATATACTCTGGGTAAAAATACTAATTTGCCGAATTTAATCAGACCAGAAAAGTGTAAAAGTCTGCTTGTTTGATCTGATTTTGAATCTGCGTTGTAGCTATCTTCCAACCCAAGACAAATTTTACCTCGATTTCCCTCAAGTGGAATCGACAAACTTGTCCAATCTGCTAAAATGTTTTATTCTTCCATTTTATCAACGTCATCCATAGATTTCTATTGGACATTGTAAATTCAAAGGCCGTTTTCGTAAAATACATTTTTCTTCCCTCGGGACATAAAGATCAGCCTTAAAGTAGATCCCACAAACACCAAACTGTACAATATGGGACTGAACAAGATTTTGACAAAATGTTCAGAGGGATTTTTTGATATGTAATTCTAAAACTGATTTATTGAATTTTTAATTTTAAAAAAATTGGGAAAATTTTGAATTTTAAGGACAATCTTCATTCCTATCTAGTTTACGTAAAACTAAATAAGAAATCCAACATCCCCTCTGTACATTTTTTGTAACTAATATATGTACAAAATGAAACATCCATCCATTTTCTTCCGCTTATCCGGGGCCTGGTTGCGGGGGCCGCAGTCTAAGCAGGGAGGCCCAGACTTCCCTGTCCACGCACACTTCCTCCAGCTCTTCCGGTGGGATCCCAAGGCGTTCCCAGGCCAGCCGAGAGATATAGTCCCTCCAGCGTGTCCTGGGTCTACCCCGGGGCCGCCTCCCGGTGGGACATGCCCAGAACACCTCCCGAGGGAGGCGTCCAGGAGGCACCAGAACAGATGCCCGAGCCACCTCAGCTGGCTCTGCTCGCTGTGGAGGAGCAGCGGCTCTACTCCGAGCTCATTTCAACCGCTTGTATCCGCGATCCGAGGTAGAATAAGGGTAGGACAAAATGAACCAAGAAATTTAAACCTGGTTCTGTCCATTTTTCCGATTTAAATGTCCCAAATATGTGTATTTTTGGCCGTTTTTACACATAAAAACTTTTTTCTTACATTTATGTGAGTAAACTACAGGAGAAGTTTCAAATCAATCAATCAAATTTTTTCCTATTCACCTGCAGCGCCTCACCTTAAGGATTTTTGGCCCGTTGGCTTTATCGGACAGGACAGTGCAGTGCGAAATGGGAATGAAACCGAGGAAAGACAAGTAATAAAAGGTCGGAGCCAGATCTGAACTCACGACTCTGCGATCTGTGCCACACGACAGGTATGTGTGCTATCCACTCGATCACTGAGCGGGTCTCATGATTGTTTGGTCCGGGTCAGAGTTTGCTTTTTCACACCTAAAAAGGTCTGGACTCAGTGGCGGACTCACCATTAGGCAACAGGCAACAATTGCCTTGGGCCCCAAACTTGAAGGGGCCCCATTAAGATGCTCCAAGCGATGATTATAGACGCAAGACTCTGAAACAGTTCTCTCAATATCACAATCAAGTAGTCCACAAGAAAAAGACCAACAAACTAGTCTGGGATTGTCAAATAAGTAGTAAATAAAATATAACATTATAAAAACACAAATGAAAACCAGGTATTTAAATCAGCAGAACGTGTGTTAAAAGGCACCAACATACAAGAAATATGGTCTGATTTCTTCAGTATTCTTCTGGGGAAGGACCTCCAAATCCCATGAAAATCCCATTCAGAACATGAAAGATATTGTACATATAAGTGCACTTACGACGCCAAATGTATGAACCACAATTGAAATTTCATTCATTCATTTTCTACCGCTTATTCCCATTAGGGGTTGCGGGTGACTGGAGCCTATCCCAGTGACTTTGGTCCTTAGGCGGGGTACACCCTGGACAGTGGACACTCATCACAGCAAACACAGAGACAGAGACAAGGACAGACCACCATTCACTCTCACATTCATTCACTACGGGCAATTTAGAGTTGTCAATTAACCTACACAGTCATGTCTTTGGACGGTGGGAGGAGCCAGAGAACCCGGAGAGAACCCACGGTAACACGGGGAGGACATGCAGACTCCACCCAGAGAGATCGTATGATGTTGGGGTGGTCCTGGATTCGAACCCACGATCTCCTTATTGAGAGGCAGAAGCTCTAGCCGCTCTGCCATTTGAAAAAAACAAAACAAAAACAACAACAATAACACAAAAAACAAACAAAAAAAAGCTCCCTTCAAGAACAATTCAAAAGACACAACGGAAAAGTTATAGAAAATCACACATGATGAGGAGGGGCCTCTATTTAATTTTGCCGTGGGCCCCTCAATTGCTCAGTCCGCCACTGCCTGGACTTTCAGGAGAAACACGCCCTATTGACCTTATTCTGCCCCGCCCACTTTTTCCGTTTTTTGCACTTCCGTCTGTAAACGCACTTCCGTTTGACGAGAACTCGGTTAAAGCTAATGACGAACGAGGGAAAAGTCTCGCCGCTAAAATGTTACATAAAGTAGATTGATTTGTGTAAAATGTTTAATGAACACGAGCAACAACAAGTCAACAACGCACCGATTTCCTGGGGCCTGAAAACGTCTTTTTAGTCCATGTAGAACTTATTTTCTGTTGAGCTCGTCTGCTCCATGTAAACTACAACGGAAACAAGACGGCGGCGCGTACGGCAACCTCCGGAATAAGGTCAATAGTCTGTTTTAATCTGTCTAAATGAAATATGCTTAGTCAAGTGCTCCATTTTTCACTTTCACTGCAAAACATATAGTTAGAAAAATATTTAAAAACCCACCTCTTTTCCCTGGCGTATAATATTACTAGCTAGACAGGTCATCTTGGTATTTTACATTTTATTATCATGTTTTTGTGCTTTGTAATGTACTGTATTGTATTTTAATTTCCCTGTATGTAAAGCACTTTGGTCAGTTAGTTAAATGTGCTATAGAAATAAACTTGAATTGAATCTAGTTTCCAGATTCTCTATTATGGATTACAACAAGTAGAATCAATATTATTTTTATATACAGTAGGTGACAATTGTGACGCTAAAATCATTAACGTAATATTACACAGAAGCATTAATTCAACATTTCCGTTCATATTTGTCATTTTACAGCAGCAGTCCTCAGCCCTGGTTTGTGCTGAAATCCCTGAGGCTCTGAATACTGTGGAAGCTGATGATGAAGCGTATTACTAACAGGATTAGCGGGACGTGCCGAGTCAGCTTCTCTGTAATTATGGTTTTCTGGCGCTGCTCCGTCATGCATTTTATTTATTTCTCTTAATACTGTGTCAACAAACTGATACGTCCTCATTTTCAGCGCTCCGAGTGTGCGCGATGTCACTTCTGAAGCGATTACAGTCATGTTTAAAGAGAGGCATTTGCACCAAACTGAAACGGAAGCCTTTCGTATTCATTCGTTGACAAGGAATAGTATATAACGTGAGACTGGGGAGATATGGGCCTCTGAGGAAATAACAGTTCAGTCATTTTCCATTAGTTGCATGACCCGTTTCCTCATCGTCAACCAGAAATATGCACACTAGACCTAAAAAACTCCACCTAGTAGTCGTGAGTGAGATTCTGCAAAGGTCTGAAGAAGGTTCCTGGAGGTGACTGATGTCTTTTGAGATAAAAAGATCACAGTTTTTCAATTATTCCTGATTATTGACACAGGACCGAACACCTGAATCTCTGTGACGACTCTCAGTTGTCCAGGTAGGTTTCATGGCAAACAAAAATGTAATTCTGTCAACCGAGTGGCTTCTTCAGTTCATCTTAGGAGAATTGGAGAGTCAGACAGATAAAACAGTGAGTACCTTAGCTCCGAAGTGGGTTCCCTCCAATCCAAGGCAAGTGTCCTGCCCAAAAAGACAGGCTTCAGAGGGAACAAGCAGCAGAGCCACAGTAACACAGAAAGGGAAATTAACTTTGTGGGGGCCAATGGGCATCATATTTGAACTATTTATCTATGATATTTCTTCCACCGAAGTCTTAATAAAATAACAACAGCAGGCCTATATTTTGTTTAAAGTTACTTAAATTAAACTTAAAGGGCCTGTACCTGATTTTTATTTACTCTAGTCAAGATAAATTCTCTTTACATTACACATTGTTTGATAGAAGCAACTTCATGGAAAGACGAGTGGGTTTGTAATGTGTGCATGTTATAAACACACAAAGAACTAGTGCAGAAGTGTTTGCCAGGGTCACCTCTTTTCAGCCAATCAGGCACATCGTACACTATGAATCGTGGGAAGATAAATGCTCGACACTATCCCAGACTGTGATTCTCTGTCAAGGTGCAGTTTCAAAAGTGCTAAAAGCTAATTGTAAAAAGACCTATATAGAAACAAATGCATAAGACTATTCCAGACAGTCGTTTCTGAGTCATGGGGCAATATTGAGTGAAAGGAAGGACTAAATGGGCGGGGCTAACAGTTCAAACAAACATGTTCCTGTCTCACGGTTCAAAATCAGGTACAGGCCCTTTAAGTTGATTCAAAAGCAAGACAGCAACACAATACAAAATTATCATGGTGCATTATGGGTACGCCCAGATCAGACCAAGGCACGGCAAAGTACCCTAGGCTTTGGGAAACAAATTACAAAGCTACTACTTCTGACCAGTTGACTGAATCTAAACTGTTAAATCCTTAATTCACTTTTATGTTCACATTCTTCTTGTATGTGAAGAGCCAATGGAGTAAACTTCCTCAATGAAAAAGCTATTGTTAAATTGCCAAATACAGATGATAACTGGTATTAAAGCTTTAAAGAATGTAACACAATGTAGTACGACAGAGGAAGTCCTTTTTAGTCTATGTTTGCGTGCTGCATGACTTGTTTTGCCCTGATAATTGCTCTGATAAATGCTCCAATTCTCCATATTTCTGCAAAACTAATTAGGGCACAAGCAAAAAGCGATATCATATAGAAACATGAAGCATTAGCGGCTCCACTGTATGTGTCATATTTCTGGTCATGGTTATCATACTGTAGACATTTTATACTGCTCCATGCTTTAAAAAAAAAAAAGCTTTATTTGACGTTTTAATTATGAAGAATTGATATTAACTTTTAACCATGTTGTCATCAGAAACATACCTGGAGTTTTCCTTTGTTTCATTCACACAAAGTGAACAAAACAGTGTCATCAGCACGAGGAGGAGCAGCAGCTGATGTGGGATCGATGGTACAGTTTGCCTCTGGCCTCTCCATCTGCGCTTCCTCTCAAACCCTCTGTGTTTGTGGTTTGTGTTGACTCTCGTTCCTTTTGCTCTACAGTAAATCTCTGATAGAGTTTTCAGTCCTGGAGCAGCCCCCAGGCCAGTCGACTGATCACTGCTCACGCTGGAGAAACTGAAATACAACAAGAGAGAGAGAGAGAGGGGGGGGGGGGTGAGAGAGAGAGAGAAAGAGAGAGGGAGAGAGAGAGGCAGAGAGAGAGAAAGACAGGGAGAGAGAGAGAGAGTGAGAGAGAGAGAGAAACAGGGGGGGAGGGTGAGAGAGAGAAAGAAAGAGAGAGGGAGAGAGAGAGACAGAGAGAGGGTGAGAGAGAGAGACAGGGGGAGAGAGTGGGAGAGAGAGGGGGAGAGAGAGAGAGGGTGAGAGAGACAGAGAGGGAGAGACAGGGAGAGAAAGAGAGACAAAGAGAGAGAGAGACAGAGAGGGAGAGAGAAAGACACAGAGAGAGGGACAGAGAGAGAGAGACAGAGAGAGAGAGAAAGCGAGAGAGACAATGAGAGAGACAGAGAGAGACAGAGAAAGAGTCAACACAAGAGACAGAGAGACAATGACCGTGAGAGAGAGAGACAGAGAGAGTGATAGAGAGAGAGACAGAGAGAGAGTGAGAGAGAAAGACAGGGAGAGAGGCAGAGAGAGAGAGACAGCGAAAGAGAGAGGGAGAGAGAGAGAGAAAGACAGAGAGAGACAAAGAGAGAGAGAGACAGAGAGGGAGAGAGAAAGACACAGAGAGAGGGACAGAGAGAGAGAGACAGAGAGAGAGAGAAAGCGAGAGAGACAATGAGAGAGACAGAGAGAGACAGAGAAAGAGTCAACACAAGAGACAGAGAGACAATGACCGTGAGAGAGAGAGACAGAGAGAGTGATAGAGAGAGAGACAGAGAGAGAGTGAGAGAGAAAGACAGGGAGAGAGGCAGAGAGAGAGAGACAGCGAAAGAGAGAGGGAGAGAGAGAGAGAAAGACAGAGAGAGACAAAGAGAGTGAGGAGAGAGACAGAGAGAGGGAGAGAGAGAGACAGAGAGAGAGAGAAAGACAGGGAGAGAGAGAGAGACAGAGAGAGGGTGAGAGAGAGAGACAGGGGGAGAGAGTGGGAGAGAGAGGGGGAGAGAGAGAGGGGGGGAGAGAGACAGAGAGGGAGAGACAGAGAGGGAGAGAGAAAGACAGAGAGAGAGAGACAGAAAAAGACAGAGAGAGAGAGAAAGCGAGAGAGACAATGAGAGAGACAGAGAGAGACAGAGAAAGAGTCAACCCAAGAGACAGAGAGAGAGACAATGAGCGTGAGAGAGAGAGAGAGACAGAGAGAGTGATAGAGAGAGAGACAGAGAGAGACAGCGAAAGAGAGAGGGAGAGAGAGAGAAAGACAGAGAGAGACAAAGAGAGTGAGGAGAGAGACAGAGAGAGAAACAGAGAGAGGGAGAGAGCGACAGAGAGAGAGACACACAGAGAGAACGACAGAGAGTGAGAGGGAGAGAGACCAAGAGAGAGACAGAGAGAATGACAGAGAGAGACAGAAAGAGAAACCAAGAGAGACAGAGAGAGAGACAGTAAGAGAAAGCGAGAGTGAGACAGAGAGAGATAAATGTTGTGGCCCCGGGCTCCACACTCACTCACAAACATGAGACTCCAACAGTCTCTGGAGTTAATGATTCATGTGCCTCAGAAGCTAAGCAGGGCTGGGCCTGGTTAGTTCTTGGATGGGAGACTGATGGGGAAACCAGCAGTGTCTCTAGTGCAAACTGTTGTGTCCTTAGGCAAGACACTTCCCTCACCCGAATGTGGTGCGAGCGAGTGTTGGCACACAGTCACGTTTCGACTGGTTCTCTTGGATTGTGACAAAAGTATCTCTTCTGCCATAAGTGAACGGTTTGGGGCCGCGAGAGGAACCGGGAGAGGACTCAAAAACAAAGAGGCATAAAAGCAGATATTAGTTTAAAAAGTGATCATTTCTCACCAAACACTGACTTGATCTTATGACAAACCAAACATATTCCAGTGATAACTTTATTTGTTTCCTGATTATCGACGTATGGCATTCCTATCAAAAATGTTCTATCTCCAGTGCGTTGTTCCTCTAACATGATCCAAACCCAGCGCATGCACAAAGAGACGTAAAACACAGCATAAGGACGTAGAGCAGTGATTCCCAACCAGGGGTACAGGGACCCCAAGGGGTACATGAGCAGTTACACTTGGAATGGTTTCAGGATCTAAAAGAAGATGAAATGTACTTTATCTGAAGTGTTATTAGTTGTAAATTTATCATCTTTTTGGAGTATCTTGGACAATAAATCGGCTAGAAAATATATAGATATAGATATAGATAGTAATAATTGACAATTTGCGACTATTAAACACATTTATTTGCCTGAAACTCAAGTTAAGGGGTACTTCAAGCGTTGAGACAAAGTTTAGGGGGTACTCGAGACAAAAAAGGTTGGGAACCACTGACGTAGAGAACTTAAATAAATGTAGAAAAAGTGTTTGCTAAAGCTTCAGATCATGCACGTCTTACTGCACGAATTACTAAAGATCTTTTTGTGAATCAGTGAGATCGGCCAAATTAAAAAAGTATTATTCAGGTATGATTAGAATGTATTTGTTTATTTATTTGTTTATGTTTGTGTGACTTCAGCCGCTCACTTTAGCTTGGACCTCTGGCCTCAATTGAATGTACCCCAGGGATGAATAATGCACAAAATTACACAATTGTAAAGCACAATATAAGGCTAATATATTTTCTAATTGTTTAAAATATGAAATCCATAAAATAAAGATAGAAACAGGAGAGGGTCATATCCACAAGTTCCACGTTCCAGATCAAAACACACAATGTGGCTTACAAGTAATGAAAACCCCTGAGCGGTAAGTCAAAGAAATTAAATTAAATAAAAACAAAAATGTAGAAAATGATGTAGCATTTTTGTTTCATTTTTTTTCACTTGTCGCTCAAAAGGCTTCCGTAAAAAACAGCAAAGAATTGGTGGGCAATGAAAAGTATACCTTAACCATGTTCTGTCCTGGAAAAACATTCTAATTATGAGTGTAAAACCCACTGTGCGTTTTTTAAAGGACACATATTCTGCTACGGTGAATTTTTTGAGCTTTTAATCATGTTCTAACAATGCTCTAGGCATCAAAAACATACCTGGAGTTGGATTCAGTTGCATCCACGCTGTTTTGAGGAATGTTTAATAGAAAATCCTCCCCCCTCCGAGCGCCAAACACACTTCCTGCTGAACTCTTTCTATCCGGGACGTATTTTCAGATCATTTACGTCACTTGTCAGAGAATATGCCACGGCTTGAAATCAGCGGCAGACTCATTCTTAGCATTTCTGCCGTCTAAACACGATAACTGCTGCAGCAAATCCACATCTTTTCAGCGCTAACGTCAGTAGATTGTATCTAGCGCTGGCGCCATCTGCTGGCTGGATGCTCTGAGTAAGTGTAATTTCATAGTGACTGATAACACAGGTCATAGAATGAATAAGAAATGTTTTTTTTTGTTTGTTTTAAAACATGAGATGGCAAATTTAAGGTACTCAAGAGCATGTTTACAGGCTAACAGCAATATAAAAAATGTAGAATATTTTTTCTTTAAGCGATTTGCGCACATTTACACAATTACTATTTTCACTTCTTGTATATTCTTACATTCGAAGGACATGAAAACATCGAAAAGCATGAATCACGCTTTATTACACCCTCCGCGACTCAAGGGCGAACTCATTAGAGCAGGGGTCAAAGTTCACGACCAGTCCCTCGCGTCTGTAATATATGTGCATAATGTAAACGCACACATGAAATATAGATGCTCATATGAAGGATTTATTCAAAAGGCTGCGTTCATATTAAATAAAGGTGGATCCAGTTCAGGGAAATGAAAAACTTAAGGTTGTCTTTATCACTGCAGTGTCTTTTTGTGGAAGTGCAAATGTGGCAGATTCATTTTATTTTGCTTTAACATACACAAATCTGAATATTTGTCCCCCTTTTAATCTATTTTTGTTGTAATAAAATGCAATATGGTTGAGTAAAGTCCTTGAGAGATTAATAACAATTATGCATGAGATCTGAGGGCCCCATCAGAGGAAAATTATTGCTCACACATTAGCCAACTTGCTAACAAATAAAGCTAGTGATTATAATTTTCAGTGTATTTTCTTAAAGGACACCTTCTACAGTGACTTTTCTGAGCTCTTAACCCTGTTCTAACAATGTTCCATCATCAAAAACATACCTGGAGTTGCCTTTAGCTGCATTCACACAAGTTTGAGGAATCCGGGTAAGAAAATCCTCTCCCTCTGAGCGTCAAAAACACTTCCTGCTGAACTCCCTCGATCGATCACGTTTTTTCCGATTTTAGATGAATCTTCAGCTGTTTTAAGTCCTTAAATCATCGCCAGACTCGCTCGGACCCTTTCTGCCTCTAAACACGATAACTGTAAATAGCTTAGCACCAACAGCATATCAAACCATTGTGTATATTCATATGTGTAATTGCCTCTGCGGCCAGTAGGTGGAGCCACAGATAAGTTAATATGGCATCTCCCAAGGCTGTGATAAAGTTATATTGTTCTTTGTAAAAACTATGTATTTTTAATTCTAAAACATGAAATGTACAGATACTCAAGAGAATGTTTAAAGGCCAATAACAATACAAATAATGCATAATATTTCTCATTTAAGTAATATTGTTTATAATATGTTTCATGATCTTTGTGAAACTGGACTGGTAGTTACTGTTACAGGTCCCTCCTCATCAAGTGTGATTTTCTATAACTTTTCTGTCGTGTCTCTTGAGTTGCTCTTGAAAGGAACCATTTTTTAAACGTGTGGTGTCCGGAAAGATTTGTAAAGTTGGGATGGTAAGTGAACTGTTAGAACATTCTGAACGACTTTAAACAGGGAGGTTGCTTGTCCTTCCACATTAGAACATTTAAGAGATCCGACTGGGGTTTGGGCAGAGTTAAAGGTCCCATAACATGCAAAATCGTGTGCCCAAAGTGGTTTTTTGATTGATTCCCTCATGTTTTCGCTAGAGAACTGTCTTTTCCGTCCCCCTCGGCTGAGCAGCAGACGGGGGCTCCTCACAAGGATGACGCGCTTCACAAGGATGACACGGTGTTTAAGCCACGCCTCCAGGAAGCGCGCAGCCGCAATAATAAAAACAGCTAATGCTAATGCTACACAGTAATTACACGATGGATACGACAGATCGAAGAGTTAGCTTGTTATTTACCAACGGCAACGTCGTGGCTGCCGAGGTACTGGAGCACGCCAAACTCCAGGTCAGATCCAGGACGTAGGACTCAGCACGACGCACCGTCAGGACGGATAAAATGTTTATTCCCGTGTTTGTGTATCGCTGTTTACCGGAGCACACGGCGCATGCGCACCATCTCCGCTCTAGGCTTCGGCACGAGTTGGCAGGGGAGGCACGCGAGTTGGGCGGGGGAGGCAGCCTGCTCTCTGTTCGGGGGGTCAGATCTCAGAGTGAGCCGTTTGCTTTTACAAGGAGGGGGGCCAGTCCAAGAAATGGGTGTTTTTTGGAAACTGTTATGTTATGGATATTGCACAACGCAAAATTTTATCAACAAAGCCCTTAGAATAGACTGTGTAAAGGGCAAAATAGCAGAATATAAGACCTATAATACACTTGACGAACACAAAAAAAACAGTTTCAGAGCCTTGCGTCGATGATGATCGGGGGGCATCTTATTGGGGGCCCCTTCAGGTTGGGGGCCCGTGTCAATTATGACCTGTTGCCTAATGGTTAATCCACCACTGATCAATTAGGAGCAGAGCGAGGGGCCCAGAATTTGGCGCTACTGTGTCCAGGTTGGTCTGCTGAGTGTCCCTCCTTAAGAAAATTGTGAGAAAAGCGTTCTGTACGAAACCAACAATAGCGCAACCAATTTTCCGAAGCCAAATTCCTGCCAGAGCCGAGACAGGGACGAGCTGCTGAAACATCTCTTTTCGCAAACAGAAGAAGAGCAGCGCAGAACAACGGCAGACAATGTGTTAGTGACAAAATACATAATTACTGTCCTCCATCACCGCACAGAGCTCCAGTGACAGCTTTATAATGGGAGAGCAAGCTAACGTCTCACACAAAAACAAATGAAGCATGCCACAATGGCTGGAAAAGATGCTGCTAACGCTTTTTTCATCACATTTCATTTCAAAAATCGTCTTGAGGCTGAATGCGTTGAGTTGTATAAGATTAACCTGGACAAAATTGTGATTAAACGAGAGGAGACACTACAGGTGAAGACGAAAAATCTTAAATGTAAAGAAATCAATGTGAAACTCCTGTAGTTTTCGCACATAAATGTAAGAAAAAAATGTATTAGAAGTTTTTCATCATGTCATGTTTTCATGTAGAAATAAGGCATTCAAAAAAATACACATATTTGGGACATATAAAACAAAAAAATGGACAGAACCAGATTAAATTTCTTGGTTCATTTTGCACATATATTAGTTACAAAAAACTTTTACAGGTGGCATTTTGTGTTTACTTATTTAGTTTTGTAGTAAACTAGATTGGACTCAAAATTGTCTATAAAAATCAATTTTCGCCTTATGTTTTTTACTTAAAACTTCAATAAATCAGTTTTAGTTAGTTTTATTTAAAATTTCTTCTGTACGTTTTGTCAAAATCTTGTTGAGTCCAAGACTGTACAGTTTGGTGTGAGTGGGATCTACTAAAAATGCATTTTAAGAAAAAAATTGAAGTTACCATGTCCCAGAGAAATCTATGGATGAAGTGGATTAAATGGAAGAATAAAACATGTTTAAGGGCAGATTGGACAAGTTTCCACATGAAAGCCGATATGTTGAGAGCAAACTGACAAAAAAAAAAAAACAAAAAAAAAGGAAAAAAGTGTGTCGCCTTTTAAGATTAATTTGCTTAATTCAAGTAAATTTAACTAAGTTAGATAATCCCTTTTTGCAGTGTGTTCATTCATCCCTCCTGAAGACTAGCGGGTCATTGTACAGGTCAGATCTGTGGAGAGGCCTGACCTGTTTTCTTTTTTTTTCAGTAATTAAAACACCACAATACTGATTATTAATTACAGTACAATAACATTCTGGGCAAGAAATAAGCAGGTAGCAAGCCCTGTTTATGAGTTTCAGCGTCCTGTTTTATACAACATTTGGAGGACCTTTTCCTATTCAAAAGGTACAATAATGAACTGTTGATCGCTATGGCAACGGTTCGTATTTCTCTACATTCTGAAACCCATGGACACTAAGTGCAAGGCAAGGCAAGAAATTTTTATTTATAACGCGCATTTCATACACAAAGCAACTCAATGCGCCTTACAGGATTAAGAAAAAAGAAGAAAAACACGGCAATAAAAGAGAATACATCGATTATTGTGAATTTGTACTTGAGCTGCAGCTGCTTTATGTTCTTTTCACTGACTCAGGGGACGGTTACAATGATCCAGACTGGATAGAAAAGCATGAATGAGCCTTTCCTGATCACACTGGGTCATTAGGCCTTTTATTCTACTGATATATTTTATGTGAAAGAACTCTGTTTCAGTGATCAAATTTATGAATATTGAAAGAAAGAGCAGATAAAACTCTAAAATCCCAGACACAATCTTGAGTTTTGAAAGGAATTGATTCAAGATGTTTCCAAACAAGAGATATATATTTTTTACTTCAGAATATGATGAGTTCCAGAAAAGTTACACACGACACATATTGTGCGACAGTGACTTTTTTTTTAGCTTTCAATCACGTTCAATCATCAAAAACACACCTGAAGTAGCATTCAGCGGCATTCACGCTGTTTTGAGGAATGTTTATTAGAAAATCCTCCTCCCTCTGAGCATCAAACACACTTCCTGCTGAACTTCCGGGATTTTCGGACGTATTTTGGGATCGTCTACGTCACTTATCACAGAATCTTCCGCTGTTTTAAGTCCTTAAATAATCGTCAGACTCGTTTCTGTGCATTTCTGGCTCTAAACACGATAACTGCTGCAGCAAATCCGAACTATAATGTCTTTTCAGCGCTAACTTCACAAGATTGTATACAGTGATGGCGCCATCTACTGGGTGAATGCTCTCAGTAAGTGCCATTTCATACTTCATATGAACATAAACTTGTCATTGAATGAATAAGAAACGTTTTTTTTTAAACATGAGATGGCAAATTTAGAGGTACTCAAGAGCATGTTTAAAGGCTAATAACAATATGGAAAATGCAGAATATTTTCCTTTAATCAAAGCAAGCTAGCAAAGAAAAGAAAACTGATCTACTCCAGACCTGAGCCAGTTCTAAACCAGGACTAAACATGTCTAAACCAACCGGAAGCCTCCTGAGATCCACTGCTGATACGCGCATGCAATTACTTTTATTTTATTTTGTTTTATTGCGCAACACGGTCGTTGAACACAATCGAATTTGAAATGAGCTGCATTTGAGTCACGCTGAGATCCGGGCTCCCTCCTCGTCCTCTTGTAGCTGTTCTGTGTGTTTTCCCCTCAGTTTGGCCGTTACCCTGAGCTCACCTGCTGTTTACATCAACCCTCTCTTCTCTCTCCGTCCGTCTTTCTCCCCCCTCCTCCCTCATCTCTCACTCTCTATCATCTATATCTCCTTCTTTCTCTCACCTTCCGCTCTCTCTCCTCCACTCATTCTCTCCTCACCCCGTCCCCATTACTCTTCACCTTATCTCTCTCTCTCTCTATTATTTATCAGTCACTCCTTCTCCATTCTCTCTCTCTGTCATCTATCTCTCGCCCTCTCTCTTCCTCACCCCGCCTCTCCAACTCTCTCTCCTCACTCGCTCTTTATCATCTTAAACCTGCGCTCTCTCTCCCTCCATTTCACCGCCCGTCTTACTAAACTCCCTCACTTCTAATCTTTCTTTAACTTCTCTCCCCTTTCTCTCCCTCTTCTTTTTCTCACCTTCCGCTCTCCCTCCTCCACTCTTTTTCTCCTCTCTCCCTCCCTTATCCCCAATCTATCTTCACCGTTATCTCTCTCTCTCTCTCTCTCTTATCTATCTGTCACCCCTCCACCATGCTCTGTCTCTCTATCATCTATTTCTCCCCCTCTCTCCTCCTCTCCAACTATCTCTCCTCCCCTATTTTCCCCCTCGTTCTCTCTTTATCACTTTGAATCTACACTCTCTCTCTCTCCCTTTCACCACCAATCTTACTAAACTCTCTCACTTCTTCTTCTAATCTTTCTTTATCTTCTCTCCCCTTTCTCTCCCTCTTCTTTTTCTCACCTTCCACTCTCCCTCCTCCACTCTTTTTCTCCTCTCTCCCTCCCTTATCCCCAATCTATCTTCACCGTTATCTCTCTCTCTCTCCCTCTCTTATCTATCTGTCACCCCTCCACCATGCTCTGTCTCTCTATCATCTATCTCTCCTCCTCACCCTTCCTCTCCAACAATCTCTCCTCCCCTATCTTTCCCCTCGTTCTCTCTTTATCACTTTGAATCTGCTCTCTCTCCCTTTCACCACCAATCTTACTAAACTCTCTCACTTCTTCTTCTAATCTTTCTTTATCTTCTCTCCCCTTTCTCTCCCTCTTCTTTTTCTCACCTTCCACTCTCCCTCCTCCACTCTTTTTCTCCTCTCTCCCTCCCTTATCCCCAATCTATCTTCACCGTTATCTCTCTCTCTCTCCCTCTCTTATCTATCTGTCACCCCTCCACCATGCTCTGTCTCTCTATCATCTATCTCTCCTCCTCACCCTTCCTCTCCAACAATCTCTCCTCCCCTATCTTTCCCCTCGTTCTCTCTTTATCACTTTGAATCTGCGCTCTCTCTCTCCCTTTCACCACCAATCTTACTAAACTCTCTCACTTCTTCTTCTAATCTTTCTTTATCTTCTCTCCCGCTTCTCTCCCTCCACCTCCTCTATCTTTCTATCCTGTCTAATCTCCCCGTTCATCATCTCTCCCTCTCTCCTCTCTCCTCTCTATCATCCACGAGGACATTTCCACAGGAGCAGTACGGGACGGTCCGAGGTGTTTCCACAGGGTTAAAGTGATCCTAGGGCCCCGTTTGAGGGGTCTGAGGGGCCTGTGAGAGGTACTAGATCTGAGGGGGTGCTGGCTCACTTTAACCGCCGCAGAACACTTTATTGCAAAATGATTGGACGAGAGAGAACGAAAGAGAATGCAGATTCAGGCGAGAATGAAACGGCAAAAAACAGAATAAAATAAATAAATAAGAAAATAATCACCAAACACTGATTTGATCTTGTGATTGTGTGTTTCCAGTGATGCCTCCTCGAAACGGTTTCCATAAATGTACCTCGGATGCCCTCACACCATCACACGACCCTGACCTGTAGACCCAGCTGCTCCTCAACTGCCTGGAGGAACTCTCTACACTAGATGAACTGTTCCTCATCTGCCTGGAGGAACTCTCTCTACACTAGATGAACTGTTCCTCATCTGCCTGGAGGAACTCTCTCTACACTAGATGAACTGTTCCTCATCTGCCTGGAGGAACTCTCTCTACACTAGATGAACTGTTCTGCATCTGCCTGGAGGAACTCTCTCTACACTAGATGAACTGTTCCTCCTCTGCCTGGAGGAACTCTCTCTACACTAGACGAACTGTTCCACATCTGCCTGGAGGAACTCTCTCTACACTAGATGAACTGTTCCCCATCTGTCTGGAGGAACTCTCTCTATACTAGATGAACTGTTCCACATCTGCCTGGAGGAACTCTCTCTACACTAGATGAACTGTTCCTCATCTGCCTGGAGGAACTCTCTCTACACTAGATTAACTGTTCCTCATCTGCCTGGAGGAACTCTCTCTACACTAGATGAACTGTTCCTCATCTGCTTGGAGGAACTCTCTCTACACTAGATGAACTGTTCCACATCTGCCTGGAGGAACTCTCTCCACACTAGATGAACTGTTCCACATCTGCCTGGAGGAAGTCTCTCTACACTAGATGAACTGTTCCTCATCTGCCTGGAGGAACTCTCTCTACACTAGATGAACTGTTCCTCATCTGTCTGGAGGAACTGTAGATTAACTGTTCCTCATCTGCCTGGAGGAACTCTCTCTACACTAGATGAACTGTTCCACATCTGCCTGGAGGAACTCTCTCTACACTTTGAACTGTTCCTAATCTGCCTGGAGGAACTCTCTCTACACTAAATGATCCACCTTCCTTCCTCTTGAGTGGTTCTGGGACAAGTGAATGTGTCAGTCCTGGTCCATCTGCAGTCTGTTCGTTTCTGGGAGTAGGATCTCTCCTTCTCTGTGGTTCTCCCTGAGGTTTCTACTTTTTCCCGCGTTTTTTTTTTTTTGTAGTTTTTCTTTGCCGAGAAGGAGGATCAAGGACAAGGGATGCTCTGATTCAACCATTTGATAAATTCCTGTGAACATGGTTTAATCTGCTTTTCTATTATCGACCAATGACTGTTTCACTGTCTCCCGCCGAGGCAACTGCTGTTTACAATAATAAATTGAACTGATGATAACTTTATTTGTTGAACTGACACACAAAACAAAGCCAGCGCACGTTACCATGAGCTGTTTCCTGTTTGTGATGCACGGCACTCACATCAAGACCCAAAATATTGTATTTCCAGTGCATAACGTATTCAACATCATCCAAACCTGACGCTTATTAAAAGAGCTGTGAAAACGTGGCGTAGAGGCGGTTTTAAGTGAAATAAATGCAGAAAAAGCAGACAAAAGACCTGAAATTGTGTCTTGTTTGCAGTTTGACAGCGACACAAACTTGGAAGTAAACGTCTTTTTGTGACTCGCTGAGATCGGTCTTACAAAGAAAAAGTATGATATAACTTTTCGGCTCCCTCTCCCCTATTCTCCTCGTCTGTCTCCTCCTTTCGCTCCCTTTCTCAAATCTTCTTTCCTCTTATTCTCTCCTCCCATTCTTTCTTTATCTCACGTCCCCTCTCTCCTCTTTCTTTCCATTCTCTCTCATCTTCTCTATCCTCTATCTCTCCTCTTTTACCATTCTTTCTTTCTCTCTCTCACGTCCCCTCTCGCCTCTTTCTTTCCATTCTCTCTCACCTTCTCTAACCTCTATCTCTCCTCTTTTACCATTCTTTCTTTCTCTCACATCCCCTCTCTCCTCTTTCTTTCCATTCTCTCTCACCTTCTCTAACCTCTATCTCTCCTCTTTAACCGTTCTTCCTCTCTCATCCATTCTCTCCTCTTTCTTTCCATTCTCTCTCATCTTCTCTATCCTCTATCTCTCCTCTTTTACATTCTTTCTTTTTCTCTCTCTCATCCCCTCTCTCCTCTTTCTTTCCATTCTCTCTCATCTTCTCTATCATCTCTCTCTCCTCTTTTACCGTTCTTTCTTTCTCTCACGTCCCCTCTCTCCTCTTTCTTTCCATTCTCTCTCATCTTCTCTATCCGCTATCTCTCCTCTTTTACCGTTCTTTCTTTCTCTTATGTCCCCTCTCTCCTCTTTCTTTCCATTCTCCCACCTCTTTACCTCACATCCCCTCTCTCCTCTTTTTTTCCGTTCTCTCATCTTTTCTATCCTCTATCTCTCCTCTTTTACCATTCTTTCTTTCTCTCTCTCTCATCCCCTCTCTCCTCTTTCTTTCCATTCTCTCTCACCTTCTCTATCCTCTATCTCTCCTCTTTTAACGTTCTTTCTTTCTCTCTCATCCCCTCTCTCTTTCTTTCTTTCCATTCTCCCGCCTCTTTACCTCACATCCCCTCTCTCTATCTCTCCATTCTCCCGCCTCTTTACCTCACGTCCCCTTTCTCCTCTTTCTTTCCATTCTCTCTCATCTTCTCTATCCTCTATCTCTCCTCTTTTACCATTCTTTCTTCCTCTCTCATCCCCTCTCTCCTCCTTCTTTCCATTCTCCCGCCTCTTTACCTCCCATCCCCTCTCTCCTCTGTCTTTCCGTCTCTCTCATCTCCTCTTTTACCGTTCTTTCTTTCTCTCTCATCCCCTCTCTCCTCTTTCTTTCCGTTCTCTCTCTCTCCTCTTTTACCGTTCTTTCTTCCTCTCTCATCCCCTCTCTCCTCTTTCTTTCCATTCTCTCTCATCTTCTCTATCCTCTATCTCTCCTCTTTTACTGTTCTTCCTCTCTCATCCCCTCTCTCCTCTTTCTTTCCATTCTCTCTCATCTTCTCTATCCTCTGTCTCTCCCCTTTTACCGGTCTTTCTTTCTCTCTCATCCCCTCTCTCTTTCTTTCCATTCTCCCGCCTCTTTCTCTCACGTCCCCTCTCTCCTCTGTTTCTTTCTGTTCTCTCTCTTCTTCTCTGTCCTCTGTCTCTCCTCTTTTACCGTTCTTTCTTCCTCTCTCATCCCCTCTCTCCTCTTTCTTTCCGTTCTCTCTCATCTCCTCTTTTAACGTTCTTTCTTTCTCTCTCATCCCCTCTCTCTTTCTTTCTTTCCATTCTCCCGCCTCTTTACCTCACATCCCCTCTCTCTATCTCTCCATTCTCCCGCCTCTTTACCTCACGTCCCCTTTCTCCTCTTTCTTTCCATTCTCTCTCATCTTCTCTATCCTCTATCTCTCCTCTTTTACTGTTCTTTCTTCCTCTCTCATCCCCTCTCTCCTCTTTCCTTCCATTCTCCCGCCTCTTTACCTCACGTCCCCTCTCTCCTCTGTTTCTTTCCATTCTCTCTCATCTTCTCTATTCTCTATCTCTCCTCTTTTACCGTTCTTTCTTTCTCTCTCATCCCCTCTCTCCTCTTTCTTTCCATTCTCCCACCTCTTTACCTCATGTCCCCTCTCTCCTCTGTCTCTTTCCGTTCTCTCTCCTGCTTTCCTTCTGAACGGTGTTAAACACTGTCTGGGTCTCGCGACGACCATCCCGTTTTTATTTATATATTTGGAGTTACAAACGACTGCGTGTAGCCGTCAGCTCCATCTGTCTGGGTTTGTTTCGGTAATGGCCTGGGACTCGCTGTGCTGACACGGGGAGAAAACAGGAGCTATGGCCCCCACTGGCCCCGACATAACGGCTCCCAAATCTGTACTGTTACGTGTGAAGTGATGAGGGCAAATGTGCGCGCAGTGAAACGAGTGTATATGAAACTGAAGGAGTAGTCAAAGGTTAACACAATGTACTTTGAATTAGGGGTGGGACGTGTTTTGGAAAATGGAAAATATTGAAACTGATATTCTGAAGATTTATGCATATGAGGGATGAGACAAGGCGAGACGGGAATATTTTGGTTTAATTTTGCAGTCATTGAAACACTGCTTCTTTAAACAACAGCAAACCTCAACCCAAAAGGTGTAACTCATTAGCACTGAACCATTCAAACCATTTGAACTAGTAAAATAGCCCCGCTGCGTCATTATTATTATTATTATTTTTCCGGTTAGCCAAGTCGTCCTAAAGTCAAACCAAAGCCTTAACCAAATTAACTGTTCCTAACCATAATCCTAACTTTACCTTAATTGTGAAAAAAGAATATCTAAAAAACAAACATTTCCCAGCATAGGCACCATCGCAAATTGGTATTTGTGTGGCAGAAGAACTGGCTAATAGGGTCTGTACCCAGTTTTTTCACGTAATGTACTAAAGTAAATTCTGTTTTCCCCAGTGCACAGATATGTTGCATTTGGATGTAAATGAGCCCACTATGTTCAGGCTGCATCTTTTTATTTACGTTTAATTACGTTTTACTCTTTATTGTGGTCACATGCCGTGACCACAAAACTCTCCTCTGGCCTCAGCGAGTTGTGTAAAACACGTACAAACTCATAATTAGCATGCACAGAATGCTTTTGGTAATTGAGTAACACAAATGGACAAGTTCTGTTGTTCGTGTTTTTAAGGCCGTAAAAATAATGTAGTGGTACAGCATCTTTAAAAGGATGGACTATTTTTCATGTCATTTTTATCTTTATATATTTTTTGTTTCATTTAATCAAGTATGAATTAGTCTTGTTTTATGTGTGCATTGTATGAATGTGTACAAATACAAATTAAATTATTTGAATTCATTTTTTTTTGTCTGAGGCAAATGTAAAAAATAAATAAATAATTATAAACGTGTGCACAATCTCGTGGCAATTTCATCTTACAATATCCCATCTGTAATTGTCTTTAACTAAAACTATTAAAATGGTACACAGTGTTCTGCATTTTTCTGGTCCATTCAGCATTTAGCACATTCTTTATGCATTGTTAAAATATTGTCTGGATATCATTATCAAGATCCTTCATAAATATTAACATATTAATTGTTGTCAATATTGCACAGCCCTGCTTTGAATTATAAACACTGCAGCATAATTCCTGTGTCTGAGCGCTCATGACTGTTCTTAGAATTTGTTCTTCCAGAAGAACAGTTTCACTTCAGAACAGATTTTGTCTCATGAGAGGGCCTTAAGCAAAATGTGTTTGTGAGAACGTGTCATAAATGAGGCCCATGGATTTCAGCCTGCTGTGTTCAGTACGCTCCCCACTGCTTGAAAACTAGGTACTATAAAGTGGGCTGTGCATGTTTGACTGTCTTTAAAGCCATATAAAGCTGATTGCTCACAGTGTAAATAACCTAATGGAGGCTCGTGAGGCGCCACTGAACGACGTAATTAGGATCATAATGTACAATTCATACAGCCATGAATTACTGATCACACTAAACTGGGACAGGCGTCTATTATCAGGAGGTAATGGAGGGAGAGGCGAGGTACATACAAGAGCACAGCATAGCTTGAATTATGAGTTACTGCTCGTCGTAGAATAAAAGCAGCCCAAGTGTTGTAGTCTAACAGGAGTTTATACCATGAATGCAAACACAGGGACACTCGACACACTGTGCTATTGTCCATTCAAGCCTGGCCCTGCTTCTGCTGAAGTATTCTAACCTCCATCAGCAACGAAACGTCAATACAAGGTGTCCTTGGTACAGACATATGAGTGAAAACAGAGTGGGTCTCAAATAACAGAAATTTAAAAAAAAACAACTGAGGTCCAGAGCTGGGACCAAATCTGTGATTTGTAAATCTCAATTAAGTCTCATATCTTTGGTCCCAGTCAAGCCCCAGGTGTGTGGCCCACAGTCCAGGTCACATACTCTGATTTGTTTCAAGTCCTTTCAAGTCTGAATTTTTTGGTTTATATGTGTTTTATGTAAATGGTCCTTTAAGTTCATGGTCACAAATAGATAATAGGGAAAAGAGAAGACTAAATCACGACTTGCATGTCCACACTTCTGCTGAGGTCTATTGTGTTTGCACTGCTTCACACTCATGTTTAGTCCTGAAATACACCCTGCTTTGGTCCATAGACAGTCCTAGTCTATTCCTTTAAGAATACTAGTCATACACAGAGCATTAAGGCCTGTTGTGCTGTTGTTTAGTCCTATTCTTTATTTATTTTAGTTTCACCTAGAATAGTCCATTTTGACCTTTTTCAAGCGTTTTAGCTAGAAAAGGCACATGCAATATCCCCAAAAATACGCCGCAGTGTGCAGAAAGTGTACAGCCAGCGTTGGGAAAACCATTACAACCATCGAGAGACAACATATGGTGCACAACATCAGCCTGGAAGCTCTATAGAATCTCAGCGCTGCTTTGGGTCTCTGAAACACGCCTCCCTTTCATTAAACACAACCATAACGCCTGTGTTTTATTCTCATTTTAGTGTGCAACGATCAGAGTGCCGGGGTATGTAAACATCTAGTCCGTGAGCTCTTGTTGATCCTAAAGTTTGAGGCTAATCTCAGAACAGCTGCAGCGGAGGACGCAGAGGGAGACGATAAAACGAAGGAAACATGAAGCACACACGAAATACGGCGACGATCATCCACTAATGACAACAGACACAACGGGCGACGTGGATAAAGCGTCTTGGGGACAGAGACAAAGCGGCTGTATGGACTTTATAGAAACTGACTTCAAACCTCCGGCTTTACTTAATAGTTATCGGTGAAGCCTGTGACCATAATTGCTATGTTGACTTATTGTTCAGTGTGAAAGACAAGCCTATTTCTTTTTAACTCAACTATGCAAAACCTGCTCGTTACAGTCCTCTCTCCTGTTTGTTCGTCTGATCGCTCACAACCAAAATGATCCGCTGGAGCCTGTGGTCAGACTTTACAGCAGGGCATTTAAAATCCATTGTAGACTTCCTGGTTGGATCCACCTCACAATACTTCCTGACAAAAAAAAGAAAAAGAATTGTGTGTCTTTTCTTTATGTGAATGTTTCTGTCCTTTGCTGCAGAACAAGACCCTGTTGCAAACGCATTTCAGTCGGGTCTGTATAAAAATGAAAGTAAGTAAGTCAAAATGTAACGTTAAGCTTCAATAAAACTAATATTTAATTGTCAAAGTGCTGTTTTTTTAGTGCATTATTGTCCAGCATAATGTTCTATGGCTAGTCACCTTATTCTGGCCGTCTTGTTTCCGTTGTAGTTCACATGGAGCAGACGAGCTCAACAGAAATTAAGTTCTACATGGACTAAAAAGACGTTTTCAAACTGCCCAGGAATTCGGTGCATTGCTGACTTGTTGTTGCTCGTGTTCATTAAACATTTTACACAAATCAACCTACTTTATGTAACATTTTAGCGGCGAGACTTTTCCCTCGTTTGCCATTAGCTTTAACAGAGTTTTCGTCAAACCGGAAGTGCGTTTACAACAGAAGAGCACATCAGGCAAAAGTGGGCGGCGGCCGAATATGGGGAATAGACCCTTTAAAAGGTGATGTCATCAAGTGGAGGCGACTGGAGGGAAAATTAAGTTGTCTGTACATTTGTTCAATGATTCGCTCACATTAGATCTAAATTCTGCTGGTTTTAAGTGTTTGTGTTGGGAAAAGGCAACACATTTGAATTTCCAGGGTAGAAAGGTCAGTTAGTTTGTTTTATTAGTTTATAACAAATGATGGATTTATGGCATAGCATCTAATATCTCTAGATAAAATGAAAAAGGATTGTGAGCTCAACATCTCTGAGCATATAAATCTGCAAAAAGTTTATCACATTTCCTAAAACATAATGTAAAATACAATAATAAATGTGTTTAAAGCAGCTCTGATGTCACTCACATGTGTCTGAGGCTTTTACTTTTACAAAATCATCTCTATTTTTCATATTTTGTGATATTCTCAGGTTAATCCCAGTGTCTCCAGTGAAATCACATTATGTTCCACTTCACTTTTGCCTCCATTCTGATTTTAGAGTGTTTTTGTTTAGACATTTTTAAAAGGCCTGTAGAGCTCGTGATAGAACGTCAAAAAACAGCCGTTACCATGGAAATCCGCCATGTTTGCTGCTGGTGTGTTAAACTTACGCAACATTGGCCAAAACAATGTAAAAAATTGAACACAAAATCCATGGAAGAACCTGATAAACCACTGGGTCACTTCTGGTAAATACATTTATCAATAAATAGCTTAAGAATACTTTGGAATTAACGCTAAGTTTAGCATTTAGCATCTTAAAATCTCCATTGATGTAACATTGGGCTATTAGGCCAGGGGTGTCCAAACTTTTTCCATCGAGGGCCACATACTGAAATATAGACCAAGCGGAGGGCCACAAATCAATCATGAAACGTTAAAAAAATCTGCATTTATCTGATGTTTTAAGCACCACCACATCTACATTCAGTCTCATTGCCTTAATATCAGGTCTGTGTGGCACCAAAATGTTAGTTATTTAGGTTGGAATTGTAGAAAATCTGAAATGTGCTGTAAAAAGTACTTATCAGGACAATGTGGGCCAGTTCACCAGGAAGACTAAGGGCCAAGAAAAATTGGTCTGAGGGACGCATTTGACCCCCAGGCCTGAGTTTGGACATGCCTGCTGTAGACTTTTCCAGCACTTTTCTATGCATTTATAAACCTTAGAAGGATCTAGGAACATGGGTTTCGACTTCCTGTTTGTTGGCGACATTTCAGGACTTTTGAATTCAAAGACATATATATTTATTTTATTTTGAACTGTTACTAAGGCAATACTGTCAAACAAAACAGTGGAGACTTCACGGAGACGAGCAGGTGCCTGAGAAAAGTTACCTCACCTCTTGGCAAGTGTAATATTTTGGACAAAGTGAATAAAACCATTGATTACCCAAGTCCTTTTCCCTCGGCCCCGCCCTCCGCCTCTTGTTGTGTAACCGTCTGCCTCTCGGTGACACAGCCTCCTGATAACAGTGTGCTCGGGGAAAGTATACCTCTGCTGCCGTGCCATTGTTAGCTGAGAGCGTCGCTAATAGCAGGTTAGCTCGCGCAGGTGATGTGCTCTGTAATTTCACCCTCCGCGTCGGGACATCCTGACGTCTGCTGCTCCAGTCGGCCCCAACACGGCCTCCTGAAACACGGGCTGAATAAGAGGGCGAGGGAAGCTGTTATTACCAATATATTTGAACATAAAGGTGTGCAGAGTCCAATTATAGGCCCCCGCTCGGTGTTTATTCTCTGTTTGCTCTCAGTTATAAGTGTAAACTGTATTTTTCTGCACGGTAAACAATATATTTTTTCACTTTTGTGTAGTTAATGCTGCTGTTTACACGTCTTCATATAATTTGCAGTTGTTGTTTAAAGCAATAGCTGGAAAAGAGACAATTAGTATTTAGCCAGAGTGAGTGCCAGAGGTAATGATACAAATTTGAGATGACAATGAAGAATAAAATGGAGGGTCATGAATGACAAATGTGGAAATAGTCAAAAGTAATGAGTTATTGTAGTGATACATTTATGGGAGAGAAAAAAAGTACAGTTATATTTGTTTTTCTTGGGTGGAAAGTAGTATCTGTGGCCTATTTATGTATTAAATATTTAGATAGTGGGTAAAATTTTCAGGCACTTTTTAAAGGTGGAATGGAGGATTTCTCGCCGATTTGAAAATCTGCGACTGTTAGTCCTTTTTTTGAAAAAGCGCATGCGCAGGTTCCCCCTCCCTCCCGCCCCGTTTCTCCTGACTGAACGCCTAGCAAACCTCGTGAACGAGCACGCCCAGCAGCACTGCCCATGCACATTTGTTTACAAGACGATTGGTGTCGCTTTCTCACGACAACCTCCGCGAAGAAGATTTATAATACACTCCACATACAATAAGCTAAAAAAAGAGTCACATAAACAGTTACCTGTCCAGCAGAAAGTTTGCAGCGGAGGCATCAGCCTGTTTTGCGCTTTCAACGCTCGCCAGCGCGTAAACGATTCCCCCAGAATAACACGCGTTTTGTTTCTTTCCTCTGCAGACTTTCGTCTCTTCTGTGAAAGCTCGAAAACAGTCTTTCTCTTTCGTCCCTCAGCCATTTCGGTACTTCGCGGATGAAAGTTTAGACCTACAATGACGGAACTCGCCGCTAACCTGCTACATAAACACACTAGCATATCAACCACGCATGCGCGGCCAGGGGAGCGAGCGTTTCCCCTGGACGAGCCTGAGGGCGTGCACTAGCACGCAGAGAATGATTGACACCTGAGCGGACCAGTTATTTGTGCTACCCACGAGGAAATGAGATTCTGATTTGTTGCCCGAAATCCTCCATTCCACCTTTAATATAGTTTACCCAAATACTAAATGAGATGTCAAAGCAGCTCTTAAAGTCTATGTGACAGGTTTATCGTAGAAAGGGTTTCAGGGGTTGTCATCCGGACGCTGTTTAAAGATCGAGACGTTTCGACTTTTATCCCAAAGTCATTGTCAATCAGAGAGCTGGTATGGGAACCTGGGCTTATATGCTCCTCTAAGTAGTGGGAGTCCAGCCCCCAGGGAGGAGTCACTGAAAACCTGTCTTTGTTTGGAAAATTGTTTGTTTGTCACCTGAGACTTGATTAATAGGTCTATCTTGTTGATTAATGGTTGGCCTCACCTAGTTTCACCTGTGACTAAGGTCTATTGTTATTGATGGTTGGCTGTTGCTCCCTCCTCACTGCTGATTACCTTATTAGCATTTGACAGTCAAATGCTAATAAGTTTGTGAAGTTGCAGTTTGTGAAGAAATTTAGATAAATAAAAGTTTAAAATTACAGGAAGTGATTGAGCTTTGAAACGGAATCCAGCTGTGATGTCATCAAAAAGCGACGTGTCATTCAACAAAATAAAGTTATCGGGTATTATTATTTGTAAAATCATAACTATTTCGTCATTTATGTGAGTTTTGGCCCTTATTTTGAAAATGGTTGCTATGGTAACAGCTGTAGAATCACCTCCACCTGTGTCATATTTGCTGCTCATTTCCAACCAGGAAGTACATTTATAAACTTTACGAAAACTGTCAAAAATGGGGACAAACGGGCAAAATGTTTAGTAAAATCTTAAACACGATCATGTTTTAGTGAAATGTGTCATACAGACTATAAGCTGATTGTACGTAGACACCATTTCAGTCCCGTTTCCTTCGCGCTGCCGAACGCTTTAGAAAACCCGCTGTGTTTTGCAGCGGCTCCGACGGTGGGTGCAGCTCGGAGGGACGATTACTCTGGACCTGCCTCTGCTCCCCGTCTGGGCTCGGCTACGTGAGGGTGATTTATGGACGTATTCTGAGGCGCTCTGGTGTCACCGATGGGTTAGTTTAGGAGACAGATAGTGGCTCAAAATCCTATAAAACACCATTTAACCCTGGCCTGGCATTTATTTATCTCTGTGCGGTCGTTGGGATTTGAAGGATGGAGCGGTTGTGGCAGATCGCTTTGCTGTGGCACAATATTGTCAAAAGATTTTATAAAAGGAGCAGCCAGGAATGTCCCGTTGTGGCATTAAACTGATCTTATGATTTAAATTTTTATTGCTCAAAAATGTAACGTAGTGCAGGGCAATATTGACAAAAATGAATGTAGATTTTTATTTGATGAAGTAAAGCATCAGAATGTGCTAAAATGTATATAAAATGTCTTTGTTGAAGTTCAAGTATTGCACAAAACGTGAACGCTTCATAAAATGCACCATACAATTGCAGATTTTTTTGCAATTGCAATTTGTTTGGGAGATTACATTAAATTTTTCTCTCGCTTTGCAGTTATTGCTAATTGTTTAAATTATACAATATACTTGATATTCTACTTTTGCATATATATCTTCAGAACAACAATTGTAATACCATCTGTTTAAAAAAAAAGGAAAATAACAATCATGAAGTTATTGTAAATACTATTATAATTTGTAGTTTTATGATAGTGATATCCAGAAACATTATTAAAGATGTACATTACTTTTCAATTTCAAATTCATTAAAGAATTATTGTGCTTTTTGTCTTCTATTTAGTTCTAATCTACGACACAGTCACAGTCAAAGATGTAGATTTTTATTTTTTTAGTATCTTATGGTATTTCATCAAAACATCAGAATGTGCTAAAATGTGTAGAGTTTCAAGTATTGCACAAAACGTGAACGCTTCTTAAACTTAAACGTAACATCGCAGACATTTATTTGGGAGATTACACTGAACTTTTCTCTCTTCTGCGTTTAGTTCTAGTTGTTTAAAGTCTGTATGACAGGTTCTCATTTTTTTCTAATACTGACTTAGTTTGTTGGGAGGGCACCTGTGTTAAATATTTATCATAGTCGACATCTGTGAAATAGGAGTTTGTGAAGAAAACTTGAAAAATAAAGGTTTAAAATGACAGGAAGTAGTGTCGAGTTCTAAAATGGAATCCCGCTGTGATGTCATCAAAAAGCGACGTACAGTTGAAAGTAAACAGTTAAAGTTAAACAGTCATTCAACAAAATAAAGGTGTTACCAGATATTATACTTTGTCAAATCATAACTATTGTGTAATTTATGTGGATTTTGATCCTTGTTTTCAAAATGGTTGCTAGGAAACAGTTGTGGAATTACCTCTAACTACGTCATATTTGCTGCTCATGACCAACCAGGAAGTGACATTATAAACTTTACAAAAAATAGTCAAACTGGGGACAAACAGGAAAAATGCTAAGAAAATCTAGGTCTATATTCTCTAAATAAAATCAAACATTAGATATAAGGCTAATTTATCACTTTGTGTGTCACCTATTTTTTGGGTTTGGGGGTCGCGAATGTGAACTATTGTTATTTTGGGGGTCACGACTGAAAAAGTTTGAGAACCACTGATCTAAACAACTAATCGATTCATCAAAGAATAAACAGCAGATCATTCAATCACCAAAACAATCATTGGTTCCAACCATAGATTTAGTCGACTGAACCAGCAATTAGCAAGATTTTTGTCGACTCTCAAAAACCTAATTCCGTTGTAGTTTACACAGGGCAGACGAGCTCAACAGAAAATAAGTTCTACTCGACTAAAAAGCCGTTTTCAAGCCGCCCAGGAAATCTGTGCGTTGTTGACTTGTTGTTGCTCGTGTTCATTAAACATTTTACACAAATCAATCTACTTTATGTAATGTTTCAGCGGTGAGACTTTTCCCTCGATCACTGTTAGCTTTAACAGAGTTCTCATCAAACAGAAGTGCGTTTACAACAGGAGTGCTTGTCTGTGGCAAAAAGAGGCAAAAGTGGGCGGGGCAGAATCAGGTGAATAGACAAAGCCTGCTCGATTATGGCAAAAAGTGCAATTATGACTTTTTGTCTTGTATTTAGTTCTAATCTACGGCACCTGTGGATCATTCTGTTATAGTATTTTGGATATTTTAAATCGCAACATTGATCTAAAATGACATTTCCCTACAAGGACAATAAACTAAGTGTACCTTAATCAGAATCAGAAAACGGTTTATTGTCATTGTCAGTGATCAAAAATTCACAAACATAGGAACTTGCTTCGGTGTAGGGTGCAACATAAAACAATGAATAAAATATATAAAAAAGGCATGCATAAACCTCAAACTTAACCTTAACCCTAAAAAAAACAACTGCACTCTTCTGTATTGAAACCTGCTGCTTTACGTTACGCCGCCTTAGAAGAGCTGCATTTTAACAACAGCATTTGTGCCAAAATGCTCCGTGATGCAGCTGAATCCTACATGTGTCACACTTTAAGAGAATAAAACTGCACAACAAAGCACTAAGAACATGCATGAATCACTCTAATTACAATTTTGAAAAGAAAACAACATGGTTAAAAGCCCCTAAACGTTGATTTTTAATAATAGGTCTCTTTAACAATTCCAAGTGCTAGTTGGGAAACACTGGCTGGGCTGTTTATATTGTCCAAACATTAGTCATCTGTACATTTATTGCATGCATTATTCCTTTACAGTGCGTATGACAGGTTTTAATAATTTTCTAATTTTGATTTTATTTGGTGTATTAATACGTGTTGAACATAAAAATTCCTATTTTACACCCGTCGAGTTGTAGCTGGTGGAGAAAAGTGGAAAAATCTGTTTGAAATTACAGGAAGTAAAAAACTGATGACATCACACTAGGGAGACTCACTCCATTTATGCATAATTTACCCAAAATAAACAATTTAAATTACCAATAAAACATGAATTCAACAAAATAAAGGTGTTCACATGCATTTTGATTTGTCTGACAAAAAAATATCTGACACTAGCTGAGTTTTAGCCGAGTGTGCAGAGTAATTTCCTAGTGTGATGTCATTGTTTACAACCAGGAAGTGATAATGCAAAACTAAAAAAAAAACAACTAAATATGATTAAATGTGTAATTATTTTTAGCAAAACTTTGAATATATTTATCTTACCTGCATTTTAGGTACATGAGTAGTCTAACCTGTCATAGGCCCTTTAAAGTTGCAATTATTTTAACACAAAAACCTCTTTCAAACCTGTCAGCTCAAGCAGCCACCGTAAACCTCACGCTGTTGTGCTTCTCGACACCGTTTTCCGCAGTAACGCTTGTTCTGGGAGGAGCGGCATGCGGCGAACACGAGCTCATCGCGCGGCGTCAGAGGAACAATTAGACTGGATCAATGTAATGTGCGGCTTCCCACTGCCACACTCCACCGCCGTAATGAGGAAATTAACACCAGCAGTCAGGCCCGGGGCGCGCCAGAGTGTGATGTAGGCTGCAACAAAAGGCTAGGACAGATGATTAGCCGAACGATGTAGACGAGGGTGTTAAGTGTGTGCGCTGGAAACGTCGTAAAAGCATTATTCCAGATGAGCAGATTTGGAGAAACGAGTAGTGTTCAGTAAGATAAACAATAAATAAACTGATACCAGCGTGCAGAGTTTGTCATCAAAAGTGGGGCTAAAATCGGAAATGAACCTGTGACTAAAGCTGGTCTACATCAGGACTAAAGTGGGACCAACAGAAATACCTTGAAACCAGTGAAATATCCTGCATCACATAAACAATTACATCTTATCGAGTCAAAACTATCCAGATACAAATGATAAATTCAAATAATTTAAACTAGACTTACAGTTTTTGCGATGTATAAAGTAATAATAATGACAAAAATTACATACATTTTTGTCGAGTAAAATTATGAAAACGTTATACACTTTTAATTGAATAAAAAAGAATAATCAGCAGATCATTCAATCATCGCGATCGATTATGGCAAAAATTATAACCACAATCATTTAAAATTTCAACTGAAATCACGATTATTTATAACAATTACTTCTATATTGTCAAAGTTTAAGTGAAGACCGAATATATTTGATTAGTTATGTTTTAGAAAAGTGCATTTGCTCCAGGTTTTGAGGCAAAAGGAGCGCACTTTTAAGTCTAATTGCACAGCCCTACTATAGACTGGAACAAAACATAATTATTTGACTAAATCTAGACTAAAATCAACAATATTTAATCAAAAGACTAAAAGGCAACACTTTATAATAACTACACATATTCCTGCCTTAATAAAGCATGAACAAAGACTTAATTCATAATCAACAAATACTTTATTAAGAATGATTCAGGCTTAGTAACTATTTAACAAATATTCTAACCCTAGTTTCTAACCCTAACCATTACCTTGACCTTAATTAAGTAGTTACTAATCCTGAATCATGTTTAATAAACTATATATTAATTATTAATTAAGTCTTTGTTAAGGCTTTATTAAGGAAAAATAAGATGTAGTTATTATAAAGTGGTACCGACTAAAACTAAATACAAATTTCTTGTTTAGCTACCAAGCTCCTGTGTTATGGAACCAGCTCCCTGCTCATGTAAAAGAGGCCGACACAGTCTCTACATTTAAGACCAGGCTCAAAACGTTCCTCTTTGAAATAGCTTATGGTCAGGCCAGTTAGGAACAGAAATAAAAACCTACAGTTTTAGCTACGCTGCCCTTGGAGCAATTCTGCTGGGGGAAGTATGGCAGCTTGAACACTGTCCTCTGGTTCTTCCTACTTTATCTATCAACAATATTTAATATTACTTCAACTGTAGTCTGTTCATTGCTGTTCACATGTTTCTCTTTCTCTCCACTTCCCCCGGGGAGTGGAGACTGTTTCAGACACTGCGGCGGCTGCTCCAGTGACGACCCCCCCACCCCCATCTGTCTGGAGGATCGATCTCTACACTGGACGATCTATGCGCCACCCGCCTGGAGGAACTCCCTCAACCCTGGATTAGCCACACCTCGTCTGCCTGGACGAACTCCATCTACTTTAGATGAACCATTCCAATGCTGGAGGAGCTCTCTCTACACTGGGTGGACTGCTCCTCGTCCGCCTGGAGGAACTCTTTAAAGCCACCTCCCTCTTGAGTGGTTCTGGCTCCACAGTCCAAGTGGATGTCAGTCCTAGTTCAGCTGCAGCCTGTTCGTCCGTGGGAGTAGGATCAAATCAAAATCAAATCAATTTATTTTTATAATGCCCAAAATCACAACAACAGTTGCCTCGATGGGCCACAGGCAAAAGCAGTTCAGATAACTGTCCCAGAATGCCCCTGTCCTTTGACCCTCCTTCGCGGCGAGGAAAAACTACAAAAAACCCCATGGGAAAAAGTAGAAACCTCGGGGAGAACCACAGTGAAGGAGAGATAAGTCAGGAGGAGGATTTTAAATTTGATTCTAAACTCAACAGGAAGCCAGTGAAGAGACTCCAACACTGGTGAAATATGATCTCTTTTTCTAGTACCTGTTAATAATCTTGCTGCTGCATTTTGAACCAGGATCTCTCCTTCACTGTGGTTCTCCCCGAGGTTTCTACTTTTTCCCGTGGGGTTTTTTGTAGTTTTTCCTCGCCGCGAAGGAGGGTCAAAGGACAGGGGCATTCTGGGACAGTTATCTGAACTGCTTTTACCTGTGGCCCATCGAGGCAACTGTTGTTGTGATTTTGGGCATTATAAAAATAAATTGATTTGATTTGATTTGTCAATATTAACAGTTCTACAAAGGCAAAGCATTATTTTCAGAAGCTCCATTGTCAAACAGCACAGTAAAAGCAGGTTTATTTGTCACGTTCAGTTGAATAAAAAAACACTGAGATACAGATATTTTATAAAAATTAAACATAAATAAAAGTTTCAGTTCAGTACAAACGTTTTGGTCCCGTTGTTCAGCCTTTCGGACGTGACGAGCGATGGACGATGCACGGAGGATTTATTGCTTTTCAAATTGGAATATACTTCAGAAACTTGTCAAATTCACAGAGAATATCGTTTGGACAATACGACTCAAGCAGCAACTAATCATTAATTTAACATTATCATACATACAGTACATTTTATCTTATGATCACCATTATCTTGAAAGAAATGTTGTTTTTTTGTTTAACATTTTCAGTCAAAATCAACCAGCAAACATAGAAATTGTTTTACTTTCTGTTTAACAAATAGTTATTTTTGCTTTATAGGTTGTTCAAATGTATAGATCACAATTAAGAAAAGCCAAGATAAAACGTATTTTCATTTAAATTACTAAAAGGCTGCTAAAATTGCATATATAGGAGGCAGTATTGAATTAAAAAAGCTTGGCAGAGTGGTATAAAGTGGTGAAATTAAATACTGGTTGGGTATCATTCTCTTGAAAACAGTAGCATCGTTCAAACTTACGACAATATGAGGTAAAGATGAGTACAATGTAATATCAATAATAAATGTCTACAGATTCAACAAAGTTCATTTAAAAGTCCAGTATGAAAAAAAATCTGTCTTGCAGTGTCCATTTACTCACTTAAAAACGACAAAATCCACCGTTTTTTCAGTCTTGATCCTCGTAGTGGATTGATTAACGACATCGATGCGCTGTATGTGAAATAATAAAAGTGGTTCTACATAGTTTATAAATGTGGTTAAATGTTATGGGATCTGAAGGGGCAGGTCCTCCTCTTCTTCGTCTAAGTCGCTGGACGGGCCGTCGGGGTTTTCGGAGCCAAAGCGACGGATTTTACCGAAAAGTCCCGGAGTCTGCTGCTGCCGCCTCAGTCTGAAAAACACGGAGCAAAGACAAGTAATCGTGAGTTTAATGTGGACGCAAAACAATTTTCTCCAACTAAACTCAGACAAGACTGAAATCATCGTCTTTGGGCCGCAGAAACAGAGAGAAAGTGTCAGCAGTCACCTCCAGTCTCTCGCTCTAAAACCTACAAATCAAGTTAGAAATCTGGGGGTAATAATGGACTCAGACCTGAACTTAAACAGCCACATCAAATCAACAACATCAACAGCCTTTTACCACCTAAAAAACATTGCCAAAATTAAAGGTATAGTGTCTAAACCAGACTTGGAGAGACTTATCCATGCATTTGTCTCCAGTAGGTTAGACCAGTGGTTCTCAAACTTTTTCGGTCGCGACCCCCAAAGTAACAGTAGTTCACACTCGCGACCCCCAAACACAAAAAATAGGTGATACGCAAAGCGATAAATTAGCCTTATATCTAAAGTTTGATTTTATTTTGAGAATATAGACCTAGAAAAATGACTTTTATTGGCCAACAAACAGGAATCTACATTTACCACTGCATTTGAAGGGTGTCCAGCCTTGTTTAACACTATTGTATCAGTTTTTCCCCATCAGTCTAGGACTAAACATGAACCACTGCTGGTGCCAGAGTCAGGACTAAACATGTAACGGCCTCCTGCTGGTGCCAGAGTCAGAGCCTCTCCAAACGAGCTGTAAAACAGCTGCAGTTCATCCAAAACCTGCTGCTCGAGTCCTGACAAGAACCAGGAAGTACGGACTAAACATGAGGAATCAGCATTTCAGTTTTTTGCAGATAAAATCTGGAACAGTCTCCCTGAAGATGTGAGACAGGCCTCCACTCTGACAATGTTTAAATCCAGGTTAAAAACAGTTCTGTTTAGATGAGCAAACGACTGAAAGATCCATCTGCACTCTTCTCTTTTAAAGCACTTTATTTTAAAATTATTCTGTGTCTTTGTGTTTTGTGATTTTAATGCAACTTTTCCTGTTATGTAAAGCACTTTGAATTGCCTTGTGTATGAATTGTGCTCTACAAATAAACTTGCCTTGCCTTGCTTTGATGATGAGATACATGACTAAAAAAGGCACGTATTATGCATTATTTGTACTGTTACTGGTCTTAAAACACGATCTTAAAGCAGAACTAAGTGACTTCAGTGACAGAGCTCCCCCTGCAGGTCTCTTGTGAAAATACACTGCCAGTAAAAAAACACATTATTTTCTTTTTTTCCCTACAATACAGTACAATCACATGCAAATATAAAATCGAGAGCCAAGTTTTCTGGGGAGAGTTGTCATCGAGTCGGCGTCGGGAAATGTTGCAAGGCTGGCTTTCCACGCCCTGAAAATACATTTACAACCACCACACAGACTTTTAATAATAAGGTAAACATGTTAATTAGTTCTGCTTTAAGCGCCTTCACCTTGCCATGTTTGGTGAGACAGAACCTGTAGTAAACATTTATCATAGTTTTACTTCAGTAAAGTTGCTGTTTGTCACAAAAAAATGTAAAATTAAAAGTACAGGAAGTAGTGCTAACACGAAACAGTTATCGATAAGCAATTTTACCGTCAAAAACACAGGGACAATTTACACACAACTGATACATTTTCTGACAAACAAACAATAATCTAATGAAATAAAGTTGTTAGAAGGTAATATTATTTGCCATATCATAACTATTCTGCAATTTATAAGCATTTTGGCCTCTGTTTACCTTATGGTTGCTAGGTAACAGTTGTGGAAATACCTCTAACTATGACACATCAGCTGCTCATGTTCAACCAGGAAGTACAACTATAAATCTATCATATGCACTTTAAAATAATGTATGAATTAAAATGATTTTCTATTGCTTGTGTGTTCTCGCATTAGGGTTTTGGTGTTGGTGCGCCATCCACTGGCAGCAGAGGGAATTACCACGGGAGAAAAGAAAGCTATAGTTTGTCAACGTGTGGCAGAAAAAGTTCCACAGTGCATCAATCAGACGGGACGTTTTTAGCTCTGGAGAAGGTGATGGTCTAAAGAGGCAGTAATATGTTAACACGCATGAATTAAAAAACAAAACACAACAGTTATCTATTTATTCATCGTGAGGTAGTTATGCCATGGATAAAACAAACAAAAACGTGTTAAAGAAGGGAATATAATCAGGATAAGTCCAACAAAAACAAAAAACAGTGCTGGAAGAAGTATTCAATTTTGTTGCTCAAGTAAAAGTACAGATATGTGTGCAAAAAATGACTCAAGTGAAAGTAAAGGTATCACATTAAAAAATCTACTTAAGTAAACATGTTGAAGTACCTGTTTAAAAATGTATTTTAAAGTGCTTATGACAGGTTTTTATGATTTTCTAGTTTTGACTTTATTTGGTGGAACAAAATCAGTTGTAAATATAAATGATAGTTTTACACCAATCAGGTGCCAGTTTGTGAAGAAAAGTTGAAAAACATGTTGAAATTTACAGGAAGTAGTGCAGAGTTCTCAACATGATGACATCACACTAGGGAGACACACCAGGGATAATTTAAATTAACAAACACATTTGTCTGACACTTTTAAACATGAATTCATCAAAATAAAGGTGTTTCTATATGTTTTTATTTGTCAAATAATACTTTCTGTGACATTAGAGAAGTTTTCACCCGGTGTACGACATGGTTTCTAGGCAACCGTTACAGAATTCCCTAGTGTGATGTCATGATTTACAACCAGGAAGTCAAAATTTAAACCTAAAAAACTGCCAAATTGGGATAAAAATAGTTTTGTTTTTAGCAGAATCTTGAATATAATTATCTTAACTATGTTTTAGTGAAATGAGTACTTCAACCTGTCAGAGGCACTTTAAGAGTAAAAAGTAAAATTTATTTATCTAAATTTCAGAGGTGCTGACTGGTTAAAGTGCCTATGACAGGTTGAACTACTCATTTAACTAAAATGCAGTTACGATAAATATATGTCAAATTCTGCTCAAATCTGTACAAACGTTACCCCAGTTTAGCTATTTTTTTAGGTTTTAATTTTACTTCCTGGTTGTAAATGATGACATCATGCTAGGAAATTACCATAGCAACCATCCAGTACGCTCAACTAATGTCACAGATTTTTTCATTTGACAACAAAAAATACATGTGAACAGCTTTATTTTGTTGAATCAATGTTTAAAAGGTCAAAAAAGTAGTTTCTTTTGAGTAAATTATTTCATGATTATGAGACTAATTTTACGTATTAAATGTTGTACTTTTGATTAAGAATTGTGCTTAAGTTTGGTCAACAAAGGCAAATCTGAAGTACTTTCTTTCATTTTATGTGTATATTTTGTTTGCTTGCTGTTGAGCTTGAACTCTTCAGGCAGAACGTCACCATCAGCGAGCTCAAAATAACTCCTCAAATAAAATGAAATGTACTTTCTACTTTTCAGTCCAGTTAAAAAATGTAGTGGAGTAAAAAGTACAGATACTTGGTCTCAAATGTAGTGAAGTAAAAGTAAAAAGTATCCACTGTAAAAAAAGACAGAAGTAAAGTACACTCTAGGACGGTAACAGAAGACTATTTCAGGAAAAGGAACTAAACAAATCTAGATTTATACTATATCTAAAAAATATATTATGTTTCCTGAGAAAAAAAGATTATATAGAAAATACATTAACAAAAACAAAACAGAAGTAATTAAAAGAAAAGTAATAATCATTAACAATAAATAAATAAATAAAGAATAAAAGGATGAACGAACTATATATTAAATGACAGGCAAATTAATTAACTAATAAATAAGTCACAATATTTATTTACTTCTAAGTATGATTTAGTAATAATGCCAGGCTATATGTTGGGAAGAGAAGACTGGTGTTGCTTTTTGTAATTAATTGTTATTAATTGTTATTGTTATTTGTTTAATGTTTTTTTTGCTTTTGGTTCTCTTTCTTTTGTCTGGTGGATGGGGATTCTGTCTTGATATCTTGTGTGGGACCTTTGTCTTTTGTTTGTTTTTGTTGTTGTTGTGTGATAATAATAATAAAAAAAAATAAATAAATAAGTAAAGAATACCAGATACCTACAATTTTTTACTTTTGAACTTCGTTACTTTCCACCACTGCTGAACGCTCGACATGGAGTGGGAAGAAGCAAGACACCAGCTAAGTTTTTGGTGAAGAAGCGGCAAGAAATACGAAGGAAATAACACGATTTAAGAGCACAAAATGTTGGTTTGGCAGAATATAGCACCTTTGACAGAGCAAAGTTATGACAGAGTAAGAAAAAATGTGTGGTCAGCAGCAGTGTCCGGGCTGTGAGACCCGGCGAAGGTGAAACGTTCTGGGTCAAAGAGCCTTATATATGTGTGCTCCACGGATCAATATCAAACTGTGCAACTTAGACTGGGACAAACTTCACTTACGAGGCACTACTTGGTCATAAATTTGATTCTTCAAATCCAAAATATTAAAGTTTGAGGATTTAGTTACATTTCAAACACTACTAACTATATATAAAGCCAGACATAAACAACTACCAGAAAATATTCAAATCATGTTCAGTGACAGAGAAGGAAATTATAATCTAAGGCAGTGGTTCCCAAAGTAGGGGTCGGGACCCCCCGGGGGGTCGCGAGGGGTGAGTTGGGGGTCGCGACATGATTTCAAGATCTAATTTAAATTAATATGACACTGTTTTTACTCAATTTATTTTTTTTTTACTAAAAACAGTATATTTTACTGAAATAGGGTCTAATAAGGCAATAAACTATTCAAATAACAAATATTAGACCTGATTTAACACCCTTTGAAAATTAAAATTGTTGCTACGGTTATTTTCATCTCACTTTGGGGGTCCTGAGCCGGTTGTATGGCACATGTTCAGGGCTAACAGCTAACATAAACAACTACCAGAAAATATTCAAATCATGTTCAGTGACAGAGAAGGAAATTATAATCTAAGGAATCAGTTCAACTTCAAGAAATTATTTTACCGCACAGCAACCAAAAAATGTGCGTCTCAAGATGCGGAGTTGATCTATGGAACAGTTTAAATGAGGAAACAAAGAGCTGCCCAAGTATATACTGCTTCAAAAAGAGGTACAAATACAACTTATTTAACAAATATGCAGAAGAAGGTTGAGTAAAAGTTAAAAATATTTTAATCTGATATGGTTAAATAACTAAGTACAATATTGTCATTAATTTTTTTGTGAATAACACGCAAACTATTAAATAATCAAATATAGTCAAAGCTACAGCTACATTTAGGAGATCATCTACGATACTATGATTGTAAACATTCTCGTGTATATTAATTATTAACATTTGTCATATCAAGGCTGTCAACACTTGATGGAATGAAATGAGGGGCAGGAGTTCATGAGTTCATACTTCTTCTACTCCTTTTTGAGCACGGATGCAGCACAGCAGTAAATGTGGCAGAACTTGTATGTTGCTCAAATAAATAAATACCGTATTTTCCGCACATTAAGGCGCACCTAAAAGCTTTCAATTTTCTCAAAAAACTGACAGTGCGCCTTATAATTTGGTGCGCTTTATATATGGATCAATACTGAGCCGCAACTACGCAACCACAGCCACTACTGTAGCTTCTATTCCATGCGACTTATAATGCGGTGCGCCTTATAGTGCGGAAAATACGGTAAATGAAATGAAAATGAAAAGAAAAAAGAAAAAAAGAAAGTAAGTAAAATGATGTTCAGTTTTTGGTTCTTACAAAGTCTCAAGTTCAACCAATTCAGAGAAGTGAGATAAGAAGTGAAGTGGCGGGTCCTTTGGTGATGAAGATCTCGTTTCGCTCTGATCCATATTAATTCAACACAGATTGAAAAAGGCGATGGTTATTGATTTTTCTTGAACTTAAGTTTCAGGGCTGAGAGCGACTTTGTGCGGTTATTTGAGCAAAACGGACTCAGCTCTGCCTCTGTCAAACACTGTCAGCGTCAACATGAGGAGAATGTATCTGCATTTCATTTAATCATGTTATTTAATTTTGTCTTTAAGAAAAAAGCTCTTCTAATGTGCACGCACCTCAATTTAACGCATGTGGATATTAACGATGTGTCAAAACGTTTGTGTGAGTTGGGAACTAGTTTGACCTACTTCCGGTTTTACGGTGTGAAAGTGCCTTTGACCGGTTAGACAACACATTTCACAAAAAACATCTGCTGGCTGGATGCACTCAGTAAGTGTAATGTCTTAGTGAATGATAACACAGGACATAGTATGAATAAGAAACTCTTTTTTTTTTTTCGTTTTAAAACACAAGATGGCAAATTTAAGGCACTCAAGAGCATGTTTAAAGGCTAACAGCAATATGAAAAATGCAGAATGCTTTTCTTTTAGTAATGATAAGTAATAATTCCTGATAACACCTTTATTTTGTTCAATTATTGCTTAAACTGTCAGAAAAATGTGTCAGTTGCTGTAAATTCTCAGTATTTTCGATGGAATGTCACTTATTCATGACATCACAGAGGGATTAGTTTTGGAACTTCCCTTTTCACTTTTTTCTCCACAAACTGCACCTTGACCGATTCAAAACTATGATACATATTTACCCACCAGACTGAGTAATAATTAGAAAAACAGAACTTTCCATGTACACATTTTGAACACTTTTACGTTGCTTTGTGCAGGAAACGCTCATCAGTCCAAAAGCACTCACGACGAGCAGAGAGTTTGAGAGAATAAACGTGTCTGGAGTCATTATGCCAAAGCTTACGTTGTGGTCAGAGTCTGGACAGAGGAGAGGGACGGGTCGATAAACACGACTGTGGAGCTACATCCAAAAGCCCGGCTCCGATTTCTCCACCGCAAAAAAGAAACTGGAGACACTCGGCTCCGAAACGAGGAGAAGCCGTCTGCGGTTTAAAGGACGCAGTGAGCAGTGATTGGGCTCAGCTAATGTTGCATCGTACTACGGCTAATTGATAAACTGTAGACCAGCACAATTAATAGTGATTAATTAGTGATTAGATACGCCCCATTTAGTCACAGATGTTTATAATTATAGAAAAGGAAAAAGGACTTTGGGGACTTGTTCAAGGTTAATTTGTGTTCAGAGATTTTGTTTTCAGCATTGCATATGAAGAGTTAATTTGTGAAAATCTATAAATTCCATTTTAGTGCAATAAAAATAGTCGGTATTTCTATATTTGTCTCAATTTAAGCTTAACAAAACTGTAGAAATTGAACTAAATTAAGTTTTTATATGTCAAGCATGGTCACTTTCACTGTTCTCGAAAAGAAATACATCTTTGGAAAAATAAAAAAGAGTCATCTAGGTTTGCATTAACTGTTCAAACATGTTTCTTGTACACCTTTTTTTTCATATTTTTAATCCAAATGTTTCCAAACTGCCGTACTACTCACTAAAAACGAAAAGAAAAAGTAACACAAATAAATAAATAAACAAAAATGAATAAACTTAACGTCTCTTAACAACATTTGTGTCAGTGTATGGGAGGGTTGCCATGCCGACTCTGCTTTCATGGGACGCAGCAATGTAAGGCCTCCTGTTGCTACGGAAACCCAGGAAACGGAGCTCAGTGATTGGTTGCTGGGCGTCAGGGGCAACCATAATCAGGAAGAAATGGAGAGGGATGTTAATAAGAGTTTTATATGAGTTTTTGCACACATGGGAGTAGTTTGGGGATGATGTTACATTTCTGCTGATTTTGACATTAAAGGAGACATATTATACCTTTCAGGGGATGTTTAGTATTAAACTGTAACATATGCAGATCATTGTTTTATATTTTGTTCACCGTAAAACACAACATCAATCCAAAATGGCTTGATAAGAAGAATAAGAAAGGAGTCCACTGTGTTTCATGGTAGCAAGTAGTGGACTTTTATTTATGTTTTTTCGTGTTGGAAAATTGCTGTAAGACATTTGTTAAACCTTGATTGTATGACACGGACTCTGACATTTTAAAAATATTTCATATATATTGCAAATAAGTGCAGAGCAGTGGGTGGAGATAAGAGGTAAGTAAAAACTCACGTCTCAAATGCAGGACAAAACAAACAAAAATACAACTTTGTGTAAAGTAATGGTGTTGTATAGAACAATGTTATATAACATAGTTAAACCTCACAAAAGTTAATTTACAACTTTAACTTAAATGAGAATAAATAGGTGTAGATATTTGCACATGTAAATTTTCCAATGAAAATTATTTTCTTGCTTGATTGCTTGGGTTATGAATTGTCACATTTAGTCACCAAACATGTCACCACATTGGTCTGATTTTCCGCTGACTTACACAAGTCTGGTTTGTTATAGAACACTTTTTTGACAAGTTACAATTTTTTGTAAGCACTTTCAGTAGCATTGGTCACAATTTTTCACCTGTAAATTGTGATAGTAATACATTATTTTGAGTTGGCAGTTGCTCTGTGGTTAAAGCGTTAAAGCCCGCCAGTGCAAATACGTTCGTTGTGCAAGACATTTCACCCGAGTAGAAAGTAATGTGTGAATGAGTTTGGTGATGTTTGGAGAGTTGATGACGCAGAATGTACCTCCTTTAAAAGACACATATTATGAATTATTGTTTCTGGCCTTTAAACATACGTCTGCTTTGAAAAGTCATGTGTAAAAACGCAATAAAACGTATCAACCAATTATGCTAATGCAAGCGCACAGTTGTAATGAACACAATTTGAGGTAGAAATATTCAAAACAGGTCTGGTATGGACTTAAAAACAGCACAGAAGATCTCAATCCCCACCCAACACGTCACAAAAATGGCACATTCAGAACTGCGTACTTTGTGAGGCTCAGAGAGGAGAGGACCGACCAAACAGGATTCATCAAACGAGCGTGAATGAAGCTGAACGACGGTTAAAAGTTCAATTTTGCATAGTACGTGTCCTTTAAACGCCGAGGCTCCCTGCGGCCGTCCGTCACTCACAAACGCTCGGCTGCAGTGACAGGTGCGCACAGCTCTCTGACGCCGTTTAAATATTGTGTCATTTCTCTGTTTGTGTCCACAGTTTGACTCCCTGCGTTTCTCTAAAGCCTGTTCAGATAAAAGTGTCGCGCTCCTGGCTGTGTCTGTCAGAGGAGCTTTGTGAAACTGCTGGTTTGGAAATAAGTCGGTGAAAATGATTGGCAGGGGATTCATGTCAGGATTAAATTTACTTTTACATAATATTACAGTATGTGCAAAGACTATTTAATGTCACAGATAAGTAATGTTTAATTTGTATGGAGTGTTTTAAATGAGTTCCAACCAAAGATATAAGCTGGAGTCCTGACAGTGGACAATGGGCACACTAATTTCAATTTTATATCCAAATTACCTGTAACAATAGATGCAATAGAACAATAGATAGATTAAATTTGGGTTTAGAATCTTTCATTTGTCACTTTTCTTTCTAACTTCAGAATAAATCTTAAATAAATGTTTTTCAAAGGCTTCACACTTAATCGGAATCGAATTGAATTTAGTTCTGAAACAAGTGACAAAAAGCGTCAAAAACACGACTAAAAGTGACTGAACGCAACTTAAAGAGACAAAAATTTCTTGTTTAGTTTGGACAATTCCCTCTTTACAAGTTGAGGCTAATTTCACAAAATTAGTTTTAGAGACTTGTAAAATCAATAAAAATCTAAATGAAATCCATTTGAGTTTTAGTTGTTTTTTTATTTTTATTTTTTTTTTTTATTGTGGGTTTGGAGTACAAACCGGCTCTGATTCATCTCAGAATGGTCGATTTGACTGAAAATAAGAGGATTACAGCTTTGTTTTTATATTTCAGAGTTTGTGCAGGTTTTGGCAACTCAAATTTAATGCTTTTTAATGCTGCATTTCAAGATTTTTCATGCCATAATCAAATTCAAAACATGACAATTACTCTTTTATTGTGTCAAAACTACCGGCTTGTAACCGTTCCATTGGGCAGCAGAATGACAGAATATAATAAACTACTTTATAATATTCAAGAAGTTAATAAAACATGACATTCAAACCATGCAAATACACGTACTGTATGTCTGAGATTCAAATATATTTGAAGTAAAAACTACTTCATGGATCCAGCGGCTCTGGGGAGACTAGTACTGCAGTTATTATTTGCTCTTTATTTTTATGTATTATTATGATTATGTTTTTAATGCATTTTAAGGCCTTATTTTTTGCAATTCATTGAATTACTTTTAATGCTTTTTAATGCCCTGTGGAAACCCAGTGTTTAATGGGCAGCAGCTGATCTTTTATCTTTTTATCTTTTATCAGATGTTGGACATAAAAACACATCAAGAACAAGTTAGAGGGCCCACATAAGGGTCCACAGAATCATATGAGGTCGAGATCCGCCCCGGGGCAGCTGTGTCGCCAGGGCAGCTGTGGCGCTCTCACCTGGACTGTAGATGTTCTAGCTGCACCTGCAGGTTCTCCGTCTGCTCCACCTGTTCGTCCAGTGACCTCTGCAGCTTCCTCGACTGGTTATGGGCCTCATCCAGCTGCACACAAACACATTTAATGCAGTGTTCACTACTACAGAAGGTGGAAAATCACAGGAAAATCAGCTTTAGATGCATTTTCCTTTCAGCATCGCCCCAAAACAATGCCTAGTCTTTATCCAACTATGTTTTTACTACACAATTATTAAGCTTTATGGCCATGATCTTGTATTTATTCACTCAATGCTGCTTACTGTGTTCTTTAAAACTCTTGCATTTAACTTAATCCTGCATTTTGGTGAACTGTGTATTGGATAAAGTTGGTTTAGTGTGTTCTGAGTGTCCGTACCTCGTCCTCCGCCTGCCCCAGCTCCTTCTTCAGCTCCTCCACTCGGAGCCTCAGCTTCTTCACCTCGGCCTCGTGACTCTCCACTCGTCTGTTCGCGTGGGCCAACTCCGCCGTCTTCTCCTGGAACTGCTTCTTTAGCTTAGTGTGGACGTGCCTCAGGTCGGCCAGCTCCTGAGAGGGAACACAAGTGGTAAACAGGTTACTTTAAGGTCTAATTAATGCTTTCCTTGACATCGCACAAAGCACAATTAGGGCTTGTTAACATTGTAAGCTGCACGACGAGAAGGAAAACAGTCTGATCAAGCCATGGCCAATCTTCTGAATAATAAAAATACAGTTGCTCTTGTTTAATTGTTCTCTTGTTGTTTAAATCTTCTGGGTTAGAAATAGTTCAACCTTTTTTAGTCCTCGTTCAGTTCTGCTTTAGGCCTGGTTTGATTCTGGATCAGACTTGGTTGGTTCTAGTTTAATTCTGGTTCAGTACTGGATTGGTAATTTTGTGTTTTTTGCACAAAAATCTAATATAAGATCTAGAGAATACAGATCCAGGGTTGTGGATATTGTGTGACTCAAAGTTTTATTAAAAATGGTGGCGCGTCGTGCACCCAGAGGCCTTGGCCCTCAGGAAAAGCTGACACTTGGGAAAATGAAGAGTCCTGGTCTAGAGCTTTATCTCTGGAACAGACACAGCCTTTTCATGTGGTTAAAGGTTTATTTCAAGAGACGCTGGTTAATATTGCACCTGTTTTTAGGCCCTTACTCCTTCTATTTGACAGTCAATAAGACAGTACATAAATCATATGTTTAAAATGGTCTGTCTGATGATTGCTAACCTGAATCAGATGTTTCATTTCTTTTCTTGATCTAATTTAATGGCAAAGCACCGCTAGATTTTAGAATTTTTTTTTAGTTGGCCCAAAATCAGCAAAGCAATTGCCTTGCAGGGCTTTACAGAATTGTTTATCTAACCAACCTGCATGTGTAGGTTAAATGATAACTCTAAATTGCTTGTAGAGAATGACTGTGAGAGTGAATGGTTGTCTGTCCTTGTCTATGCCTATGATGAGTTGGCCACTGTCCAGGGTGTACCCCGCCTAAGGCCCAAAGTCAACGGGATAGACTCCAGTCACCCGCGACCCATAACGGTAACAAGCGGCAGAAAATTAATGAATGATTTAACCAAAAGAAAGTTAGAAAATCAAACAATAAAACAGTCATTGGTCATTAAGATAAGCAGCAAAATATGACAACTGATACTGTCCCAGAGCATCCCCTGTCCTTAGATCCACTTCTTTAAAAAAAAAAGTCAAAACAATGCACCTTTAATGTATCTCTTTGTGTCCTTTGTACCGTGTCTAAGGTTGTTTACGTCTCTGTTCCCTCTGTCTCTGTAATGTGTCAAAAACCTTTCTAGGGTCAAGTGCTGCGAATTAGCTTGGGCTGTAAGCACTATGATCCTATCCCTGTTCAACCAATAAAAACAGTGGGAAAACATGCACTTATTGTTGTTAGGAGACATTTTTAATCCAGTTTACCTGACCCAGATTACAGCACATTTTCTTTCATTCATTCTTAACTGGCCTTGCATCTTTTCATCCGCTTCAGAAATGGATTCCTTCATTTTTTTCTGTCGTGATTTCCGTCCAAACTGCCCTCTCCTCCAGCCTTAAAACCCCGAGAAGGAGAGGAAGAGGCTGCACTTGGCGCTAATAGCATCATAAATAATGCACCATTGTCATTCAGTGCACTTAAATGTACTCAGACTTGGCCCCGCTCACACCTAACGCTCCACGACTCGCCCACTTCCAAGAAATCTGCCCTCGCACCCTTCAACGTCTGAGAAACTGGACCGGGAACAATGAGGAAGAGCCGCGGTGTAATGGGACGCAGCCGCCGGTCGATAGACACTTTATTTATTCATACCAGCGCTCGCCAATGGGCTGAGCTTAAGTGTAGAGAGACGTGTACAAGAGCTTCAAGACATTAGCATCGATAGGGCTGGGGAGGATGTGACATACACTTCATATTATGCTGTCGTTTGCATAAATTCAAGAAAAGAAAAAAACAACAACACATTTCAGTCTGTTTATTTGTTCATATCATCCCCAGTCCCCAAATAATGTTAAAGATTTCATACAAAGGAACAGTATTCACATAATAATTAAGGATAGCCAACCATTTCCATTAATATGTGCAATGAATTATGTTTCTTTTGTATTTTTGTGTTGTTTTTTATTGTGTTAATGCTTTGTGACGTGTCCTTAAGGGTTACGCAAAATATAAAATGTGTTATTATTTGGTTAAACATTTTTTAAAGGAAAAATATTATGCTTTTTTTTAGACCTTAAACCTGCTCTTGAGTGTCTTCAAGTTCATGTTTTAGAACTAAAAATAAAATGCTTTTACAAAGAAAAACATAACTTTATCACTGAGTTGGGAGATGCCATTTTGACTTTTTGATGTTTGAACAGAATTAATTATTAAAGGTTCATATTTACAGTCTATGTGACGTAATTTGTTGGGATAAAACATGTGGTCAATATTTAGCAAAGTTTTACATTTGTGAAGTTGCAGTTTGTGAAGAAATTTTGAAAAATAAAGTTTGAAAATTACAGGAAGTAGTGCTAATCCCTCTGTGATGTCATCAAAAAGCGACGTGCCGTAGTAAATACAGAGACAATTTACTACAACTGACAATAGTTTTTGACAGTTTAAACCGTCATTCAACAAAATAAAGGTGTTATCAGGTATTATAAATTGTCAAATCATAACTATTGTGTCATTTACATGGATTCCGGCCCTTGCTTTCAGTATGGTTGCTATAGGAAACAGTTGTAGAATTAGCTCTGCCATGTCTACCAACACTACAAAAATTTTCAAACTGGGGACAAATAGGCAAAATGTTTAGTAAAATCTTAAATACAATCATGTTCACTATATTTTAGTGAAATCTGTCGTCTAACCTGTCATTTAGACTTAAAAAAGAAAGAAAAAAGACTGAAATAGGCCTCTGAACTGACAAACTAACACAATAATCCCATGTATTTCGTGCAGATCTTAACTACAGGTTTGGTAGTTTTTAGGCAGAATTAGGCAGAATATTTTGTTGTTTGTGGAGGAACTTATGATACTTCGAGGATTGCAGACTTTGTGAGTTGCAAATTGCGTCCATTTGAATTGCAATTTTGATTGGATCGTGCAGCCCTTGAATATAACATGAAGCATGACTGCAGACTGAATGTGAGCATAAGTTTGTATAATTGGTCGCATTCCTGTTTAATTGGATCCATTCCAGAGCCACATGGAAGTCTGCAATGCCGCCAAACATTTATATCTGGACTTTTTTGTTGATTATCTACATAACTATAATTATACTCAGACAATATTATAAAAATGCATCAGGAAAGCGATAAAATGTGCCTGTTAATGTCTTGGTTGAGGTTCAAGTATCGCAAAAAACCTGCAATTAACCAGAAAAGTGCAAAAATGATCACGGTATGCTGTTGTTTGGAAGATTACACTAGCTATTTCTGTCTCTTTTTGTCATACTCTTTAAGACTTTTAATGTAGACAATACAGTCGACTTTCTAATTTACCATTTATTGTAAACAACAATTGCAATATTATCAATTATTCGGTTTATCTCCCATGTCTAGACCTTGGAGCATTACAAATCAATTTCATAATCTTACTCTTGAATGAATCATTTTTCATTTTATCTAGAGATATATTAGATACTTTACCATAAATTAGATTCTTTTGAAGATAAAATACAATTTTAAGGTATTTGTCCATTGATTGTTATAGAAAAACAATCTAACTGACCTTTTCAAACTAGGGCAGCAACAAGTTGATCGATTAATTGCAACCAACTGATTATAGAAACAGTTGTCAACTAATAATGGAGTAATCGTTAACAGGTCTATACACAGTCTCAATATTATTAATTATTCGGTTTATCTCCCATGTCTAGACCTTGGAGCATTACAAACCAATTTCATAATCGTACTCTTCTGAATAAATATGTGTTAACAAAACAGCACAAAGGAATTAACATAGATACAGTAAATATCTACAACTCAATTTGATGTAAAATTAAAAAAAATAATCCTTAAAGTGCGTATGACAGGTTTTTATGATGATCTAGTTTTCACTTTATTTGGTGGAATAAACCCTATTGTGATAGTTTTACACCAGTCAAGTGTCCGTTTGTGAAGAAAAGTTGAAAAATATGTTGAAATTTACAGGAAGTAGAGCAGCGTTCCAAACCACGATGACATCACACTAGGGAGACACACCAGGGACAATTTTCAACCAAAAAACACATTTTTCTGATCCATCAAACATCAATTCAACAAAATAAAGGTGTTCCAACATATTTTTATTTGATAAATTATGACATTAGAGGTGTTTTGGCCTAGTGTACGACATGGTTGCTAGGTAACAGTTTAGTTTGATGTCATCATTTACTACCAGGAAGTAAGCATTTTAACCTAAAAAAATGCCAAACGGGAATAAAAACTAGAAAATTCTTTAGCAGAATCTTAAAAATATAATCATCTTGACTGTGTTTTAGTAAAATGAGTACTTCGACCTGTCAGAGGCACTTTAAACCCTCAAAGATCAATTAACTACTTGCAAATATAGGTCAGTCACAATCACAAATATGTGAGATATCGTTACAGAAAATACCACAATAAATGATCAAACTGGAAATAGTTTATGCCACTGACCGAAATTCTAAGAAAAGACAAAGAATGAAACACTATGTAGTTATTATATGTTAATTATTCAACCCTGTACAGCTGACATTTTAATATATTATGATGCAATGCTAGATAATTGTTGGTATTGTAGCTTTTTTTATTGAACAATTAGACACGACCTATTCACATAACCCTATCCTAAGCTTTAACACAACAATAACGATGATACCCTTCATGTAATATTTAAACCTTGCGTATTAACTAGTTTACCACACTTAATAAGATAACACTGTCTTTTACATATTCATGGTTAATCTAAATTCCTTCAGATGCTGCCGTGGACGTCCCTCCCCCGATGCGCTCGTGTCATTAGTGAACAACAGCTCAGACTCTCTTAAACAAAGCCGAGGTCCAGACCAGGTTCATAATGAGCTGGATCGGTTTAAAGCGGCACAGACACAAACGAGGGCGAGGGATGAGGGGGGAAGGGGGCGAGGACAAAGAAAAAAGCCATAAAATGCATTGGTTTTGGTCATAAAAATGGTAATGCGAGTGATTCAACAGCCGTATAAATAGACAAGAGGTGACGATATGCTGAAATTTACGCGTTCAAAAGCAATTATTGGTAAAATTAAGCTGTGAGCGGGATATCAGTGGTGTGTGCAGAAGACAATGGGTGCTTTGCAAATTACATTGATAAAAATGTAAATTATAAATGAGTTTGTGATTATAGACTTTGGAAGAAAAGAATAGAAATAGGTCGGGGATTTTTAAACTCTGGGATTTTTTACTCTGCTCCATGTAACTAATCAAATAATATATGATTTAATTGGACTGAGAAGGTTTTAATTCGTTAAAAAAATTGCTGTACGTAAAGAACACAAATTATGAATTGTTTGTATTGTCCTTTAAACATGCCCTTAAGTACTTTCACTTTGTCATTTCATGTTTTTGAACTTAAATAATGTACATATTGACAACTACACAAGACTTTCTACCAGTCAGGCGTTCCCTCATCAGCGTTTGGGGTTAGCATGCCATCTACAGGCAGCAGAGTGAATTACAACAGGGAAATAAACAAAGGCTAGCTTGCCCCAACACATTAATGTAAGCACGTAGTTGTAATGAGCCTACTTTGATGATTTAAAGCATTGTTTTTCAACCTTTTTTGAGTTGCGGCACACTTTTTGGGTTTAAAAGCTACCAAGGCACATCACCCACAACAAAAGCATGACCAAATCAGACCATTTAGGTAATAAAATATGGTATATAATGAGTCAAAGCATGTTTGTGCAACTGTCTGGTGCTTTAAATTTGGCAATAGTGGTGGTTTTGCGTTCGTTTTTGGTGCAGAAGTTGCTCAGGACACTCCAAAAAGGTAAATTTGTTATTTACATCCGCATTTGTCAATCTGTTAACTAAAATTGGACATTTTTTCAAGGTGCACCTGGCAAAACTTCAAGGCACACTAGTGTTCCTTGGCACACTGGCGCATTGTGAATGTTGTTGAACTCTTTTATTTTAAAGGACACATATTCTGCTACAGTGACTTTTTTGAGCTTTTAACCATGTTCCATCATCAAAAATATACCTGAAGTAGCATTCAGTTGCATTCATGCTGTTTTGAGGAATGTTTATTAGAAAATCTTCTTCTCTCCGAGCATCAAACACACTTCCTGTGAACTCCTTCTATCCCGGACGTATTTTTTCGGATAATCTACGTCACTTATCCGAGAATATAAACTCGTTCTGAGCATTTGTGCCACGAGAAATGACAGAACATTGTTAGAACATGATTAAAAGCTCAAAAAAGTCACTGTAGCAGAATATGTGTCCTTTAAAATAAAGTAGTTCAGCAACATCCTTCATGATAAGCTGTTATGGCCCAGTCCACCTCTTGAAAAGCACTGATTTAAACATAATCTTTTATGGAGCCGGTGTAAGAGTACGTCTTCTTTTGTACATGGCTTTAGTACAGCATCAGATCCAGTAAACAAAGCAGAAAATCTCTATTCCATCGAGACGTGTCCCTTCCACAAAATGACTATTGATTTCTAATGTGAATCCAATTGGGGCCGTCACTGCCCTGTCAGCTCCAGTTAGTGAGCCTTGTAATGTTACTTAGGCAATGCTACAACTTAAGTCAATATTTCATAAATGCATTAAAAGTTTGCATGCATTTCAGTATCGTGTAATCAAGCCAGAGTGTATTAGCATGTTACACGCACACAATGCGGCAAACACGGCAAAGTAGCTCTTCTAGCGTAGGTTAAATAGGTTGTTTTTATGGTTTAAAATGTATTGTGTGTAGGTTTGTTTATTACTTGGGATTTATCAAGGGTTTGGAGATGATATAGCTTGAAAAGAGAAGATATTTAATAAAAAAAGTGAAATGTTCTAAGAGTTAAACATTCATGTTCCTGTAGTTTGCAATTGCCTATTTGCAATGCATTGGTTTTGCGCGAAAATAATACTTATTTACAAAGTATTGAGTGACCTCGTGAGTATTATATGCAAATGCGATGCTTGATGTGTCGCCTAACAAAAAAGAAAAAAGAATTCAGGTAAACAATCCAGATATGATACAATATGATTTGCAGTCAAAATTGCAGAAAAATAAGTAAATAAGCCACGACCCCACCCCCCAGAAAACAAACAAAAACACACTCATATTCTTAAAACAATAGACTTTTTTTTCTTTTTTTTCGGTAAGACATACTGCTGCAATAAGTTGTAGATCTGCATAAAGGGTAATCTTAAAGTGTCTGACTGAACAATACTGGGAAAAAGATCAAACGTTACCTAGAATTTAAAAGACAGTGTATTAGTATGTTTTTGTAACTACGCGTCAACTATAAGGTTAAAATGCAGTCACTGATTAGGACAATGTAGTCTTTCAACAGTATTCTAATGGGATGTCTTTCTTAAAACTAATGGAAGAACAGTATTATGGATTAATATTATGCAAAATTGACTTTCTTGAGCTTTTAACCATGTTCTAACAATGTTCTGTCATCAAAAACATAACAGGAGTTGCATTCACGCTAGTTTGAGGAATCCTCTTTGGGCGTCAAAAACACTCTGAATTCCCTCAATGGATAACATTTTCACTTATCAGAGAATCTTCTGCTGTTTTAAATCCTCGCCAGACTCGCTCTGAGCATTTCTGCCTCTAACTCGCATTTCTCACACATTTCCAGTTTGTGTAAGCGCGATGCAGCCAGTAGATGGCGCCTAAACCTAGTAAGTGCCGTGGGAAACAGAGATACGCATGTTAATTTTGTTCTTTATAAATATATTTTTTTCGTTCTTAAACATGAGATGCCAAATGTAAGGTACTCAAGAGCATGTCTAAAGGCTAATAACATTATAAAAAGGCATCATATTTTTCCTTTAAGTGTGCCGTGAAATTTTCAAGATGGAATCAATCGTGAATTTTGGCTGCTGGAATATTGTGGACAGTCACTATAAGCAAGACACTTATTAAGTTTGTTTCCCCCTGATATAATAGACCTTTCAAAAACAAAAACATTCTAAAATCAGAACGGAGGCAAAAGTGAAGTGCAACATAATGTGATTTCACTGGAGAAACTGGATTAACCTCAGAATATCACAAAATATGAAAAATGTAGATGATTTAGGAAAAGTAAAAGCCTCAGACACATGTGAGTGACACCAGAGCTGCTTTAAACACATTTATTATTGTACTTTACATTATGCTGTAGGTAATTATGATAAACAATCCCAATTGATGGGTTACACTAGAAAAATCCTCACAGAAATGTTGAGCCCACAATAATTTTTCATTTTATCTAGAGATATTTTAGATACTATACCATAAATAAGATTCTTTTGAAGCTAAAATACAATTTTAAGGCTAGAAAATTGTATTTGTCCGTCAATTGTTATAGGAAAACAAACTAATTGACCTTTCTACTCTGGAAATTCAAACTAGGGCTGCAACAAGTTGATCGATTAATTGCAACCAATTGATTCTAGAAACAGTTGTCAACTAATAATGGAGTAATCGTTAACTGGTCTATACACAGACTCCAAAACATTCTATGTGCTGAAAGAAGAGGTTTTATTACTCAGACAGAGCAGGAATGACACAAAAAACACACAGGAAACGTGTAAATTGTGTGTTTTTGATTAAAATACTTCTTTATCTATAAATATTTTCCACCAGGACGTCGTCAAAGGCCTTCACTTCAGCTTTGTCTGGGTAAAAAAAGAGTCAAATTCTCTTTCTCTTTCACTTTCACGCTCTAAACAAAGACTCGACTGACCGTTAGTTGCAGCCCTAATTCAAATGTGTTGCTTTTTTCCAACACAAACACCAGTAGAATGTGAGCTGATCATTGAAAAATGTATTCACCTTATTCTGGAAGTTGCCGTACGCGCCGCCATCTTGTTTCCGTTGTAGTTTACACGGAGCAGACGAGCTCAACAGAAAATAAGTTCTACATGGACTAAAAAGCTGTTTTCAGACTGACCAGGAAATCGTTGCGTTGTGACTTGTTGTTGCTCGTGTTCATTAAACATTTTACACAAATCAATCTACTTTATGTAACATTTTAGCGGCGAGACTTTTCCCTCGTTCGTCATTAGCTTTAACGGAGTTCTCGTCAAACGGAAGTGCGTTTACAACAAAAGTGCAAAAAACGGCAAAAGTGGGTGGGGCAGAATAAGGTGAATAGTCAACGTCATTTTGCCTCCACTTTTGATGACATCACATTTTAAAGGGTCTATACATGAAAAACAATGTAAAATCTAGTAATGGAATTTTGATTACTGCCTTGTACTGTGTCTGTGTAGTGTTTTGATCTATTATTAATTTTTCCCTAAAAAAAAACCCACAAAAAAAAACAACCAAAAACACATTTCAACAAGTCAGAGAGCGAAGCTTGAACATGCATTAGTTTCACAGGTGCATAACACTTGGATCTCGGCTCGTCTTCTGAGGAGCCACAGCTACTGACACAGACTCTAATTAGACCGAGTGAAGTTGACAAGTCCTGGGATTCACACTTTCTTTCTGCTAAAACGTGAAATGAAGAGAACACGTGAAGAGAAGGGTAGAAAAACGTCGGAGCACAGACTGTAACAAAGGACAGCTCCTGGTGCAGACGTGACCTTCAGATCAGAGGCGTCGGATGTGAAGGACCACAGGCTCCTGACGGTTTTTGGTTCATCAAAGCGGAGGGTGACAAAGTGACAAAGCTTTTCTTTTTTCAGAAGTCAATGCGGTGAAGAATTTGGAGTAGGTTTAATGCTGAAAATGTCTGATGTCATACGTTTCTAGGGCTAAGTCAACATGACAGGTTCTCGTTTTTCTCTAATTCTGACTTAGTTTGGAGGAAAGGCACCTGTGTTAAATATTTATCATAGTTTTACATCTGTGAAGTTGCAGTTTGTGAAGAAAATTAGAAAATTAAAAGGTTTAAAATGACAGGAAGTAGTGCTGAGTTCTAAAATTGAATCAAAAAGAGACATACAGTTGAAAATAACACTCAACTGACACATCTTTCTGACAGTTTAAATGGTCATTCAACAAAATAAAGGTGTTATCAGGTATTATTATTTGTCAAATCATAACTATTGTGTAATTTATGTGGATTTTGGCCCTTGTTTTCAAAATGGTTGCTAGGTAACAGTTGTGGAATTACCTCTATGTCATATTTGCTGTTTATGTCCAACCAGGAAGTGACATTATAAACATTACAGAAATAGTCAAACGGGACAAACAGCTTCGTAAAATCTTAAATATAATCATGTTCATTACGTTTTAGTGAATTGTGACGTCTAACCTGTCGTATAGACTTTAAATCAATATTCATAATAAGTCGAACAAGACAAATCTAAATGTAAAGTATCCATTATCTGGTCGTTATGTCACATTCATTTCAAAAACTCGAGACTTGGGTCATGTCAACAGAGATAGAACGGCTGTAGTTTCACAATAAATGGCATAAACGTATACATTTGGCGCTGGTTCAGTAAATGTGTAAACACCTGACACCTTTAATACACATTCCAGGCCTGTGTGTGGCGCTGTGACGCAGAAAGTGATACAGAAGGGATGACATGGGGCAAGCCAGAAAAGTTGTAAAATGCAAACAAAAACTTAGAGGAGATTCTGAAAAGGGCTGAGAATCACAGGCTCCGTCACGATACGATAAGATAATATGACAATAATGCGATAATCAATATTTTGCTCATGATATTCTACAACATATCACTGTAACGTTGTTATCTTAAACCACCTTAAACCTTAAATTGCAATTAAGATAAATATATTTTAAATTTTGCATACATTCTTTACAAATGTTATCCAAGTTCAGACATTTTTTATGTTTTTCACTTTACTTCCTGGTTGTTAATGATGGCACCACGCTAGGAAATTAAATACTACATGTGAACACCTTTATTTTGTTGAATTCATGTGTAAAGTAGTTTTTTTTTTTTTTGTAAATGATGCTACACCCTTTGTCTCCCTAGTGTGATGTCATCAAAGGTGTTTACTTGTAATTGTCAGTGTTTATTTGTAATTAATAACAGATTTTAAAATTTTTCTCCACAGACAGATACCAGATTTGTTTAAAACTATAATTCATATTTACAACAGGTATTCTTACACCAAATAAAGGCACACAACCACAACCTGCACAAACTTAAAATGAAATACACCCATTTAAACACCAAACCATTGAACAGGTCAAATGTTTTGCATAAAGCAGTTTCCTTTCTCTAAACAGGCAACAAAATCGTGGAGCTGTCACAAAATAATTCTGTCTAATTCTCTGGCGTAAATGAAGGAAAAGGAGTAAAACGATGCCATTTAACCTCAGTAATAACAGTTCTGGCTGGTTGTGCACAAAAGCCCATTAAAATGCCACACTGTGTAACCTGCACCGGCCGCTGGCTTCTTAACGACTGCATCGTTACTTCATTAACTCTGGATCAATGCGGCCGCCATCAGTCACTGCACAAATACTTCCACTGATATGAATCTGAAGCCGCACACATTTACTTGACGTCTGCATTTGGGAAAATATGTCTGTTATGCAGTTTAGAACGTTGAATCTGTAAAAGAGTCCTTCGTGTAAAATGGTACGATTATAAGTTTGCATATTAAAGTGGCTTTGTTAAAAATGTAATGAAAAATAGAGTTTAATTTGAAGTTTTTAGTTTAATTTTTTTTTTAATTTAGTTCATTTTAAACTGTTTGCTGCAGTACAAAGTTTTTCCTCACTGCGAGTGGCTAAAATGGCAGGTAGAGGCTCGGAGGCAAGAGGCCCAGTCAACAAAAGTGGAATTTTATTTACAGTGCCACCCAGACCAAAAAAAAATCTCCCCAAATGAGGCGCACACCTGCCTTTTATAGTCAGGCCAATCCAACTGGCCCAGTCCACTTTTCTGGAACTTTGATCACTGTAAAAATCACAAATACAACCAGAAAGATTACAATAACTGCACTGATAGTAAACAATAACACAGGGTGATCAATTCCAACGATACAATGTGTATAGGATCCTCAAAAGACTTAATTTAACAGTAGAAACCCCCCTCTCCAGACAGTACCTTCTGGAGGACAGAGTTTAAAAGCCAGAAACAGCAGGGCGGCCCTCCCTTTAACTTTCCCCACCACATGGACCAGAAAAGAAACTCTGAAGACACAAAATACTTTAAACCAATGCACAATTAATAAAACGGTTAAACTGATAATGTTTAAGTGTGGTTTTTAAATTACCACTGAATTAAATGAATTATACTGAACTGAATAAATTAGCTAAGGCTAAAACAAACAGATATGTGAGTGTAGCTTATCACTAACTTATACTGTATCATGTGTGAGGTTTAAACATGTGGTGTGTGCTCGAGAACAAAGGGACAAGAAGAGTATAGAGCTCACTTCGTCATTCTTTTTTCATTCATTTTCTACCGCTTATTCCCGTTCGGGGTCACAGTGACTGGAGCCTATCCCAGTGACTTTGGGCCTTAGGCGGTGGCCAACTCATCACAGCAAACACAGAGACATGGACACTGACAAATAACCATTCACTCTCACATTCATTCACTACGGGCAATTTAGAGTTTCCAATTAACAGTCATGTCTTTGGACGGTGGGAGGAAGCCGGAGAACCTGGAGAGAACCCACGGTAACACGAGGAGGACATGCAGACTCCACCCAGAGAGATCATGTGATGTTGGGGTGGTCCGGGATTCGAACCCACGATCTCCTGGAAGGCAGAAGCTCTAGCCGCTCTGCCACCGTGCACCACTCGTTACATTCTGAACATCCTAATTATTCACTTCAATGAGTTTATATACGCTTTTCACAACTTTCGGAGACCTAAAGCTAACAACAACTAGCAGTTGTTAGTAACAGAGCACGTCCTGGTTCATTGGACGATAAAATGGAAACAACTTTAAGCAGAAAAAAAGTATAATTTACAGCTGGATTTTTAATATATTAGCAACAAATAACTAAAAGCTTCCTGTATATTGTTTAGCTTTCACTTGTTGTAGTCCATATAGTAATTATCATGACAGGCCTTGGTTTAATATCATTCAAAAACAGCCAAATGAAACAACGACTCCAGGTTTAAAACATTAAAACATGCTAAAACAAACAAACAAAAACGGAATACTGAAAATTATCTCCATTTAAAATCTCTGTCCAGATCGATCATAAGTCGCTTTCAACTAGTTTTAATAGCTAAACTTTATTTTCAAAGTCTTGTACATCAATTCAAAATGTCACGGTGTAAAGTTGCCACAAGAAATAGACCACGTTTATAATTTGGGATCTGAAAACCCACAATGTGCCAATAACCTTTTTTACAAGAACAGAGCAAAATGAAAAGGCAAAAGACCAAAACAAATCAAGCCAAGAAACACATTTAAAATTTATAGCTCCAAGAAAAAAAAGCGTTTTATAGAGAAAAGAAATATCACCGAGCTGGATGTCTTGGGTCTACAGAGAGATTCCGACAGCATAATTCTGCCCGTGTCGCCTGCTTTTGTGGATTTACTGCATTCATTCAGACAGATAGTCAAGCACAATTCATTTCTCGGGTAAAATTGAGTTCATTGTCTGCTCAAAAGAGACTCGGAAGTTTGGAGAGAAAAGTGTAATACAGAAAATGTTGCAAAATCTACGGAACTGAAGGAGCAAAGCAGAGTGATCTAATGTTTTATTCTTAACTAACTTAACAAAACAACTTTATCACAGGTTCTCTCAGGTTCATGTTTTTCTAATTATGACTTAGTTCGGTGCATAGAACCGCCTGGTAAATATTTGTTACCGTTTAACATTTGTGAAGAAATTAGAAAGTACATTTTTAGTTCTGAAGTTCTAAAACATAATCCCTCTATGATGTCATCAAAATGCGACGTATCATTGAAAGTACAAACCATGGATGTATTAAAAGAACTGGATAAGACACGCCCCCTCTGTCTGTGGTCCCAGATTGATTAGTGGTCGTGCGAGGTACTGCAGCCTCTTGGAAACAGCCTTTTTCTATAATTGCTCATTATAATTGCAGACAGTACTGAATTATTATCGGTATTTAAATAAAATTGTTTTTAAAATCACCAAAATTACCGTTTTTATATGAAGTGACGTCACATAAACATGTGCGAGTCACGTGAACGAGCGTCGGACAATACAAACAGAAGCTCGTGGAAAAGGCTCGACTAGAGACACCTGTAAGTTGTATTTTATTTCATTTCAGACGCTTTCACGTGTGTCTAACATGAAGAATACAATTACAATCCATGGATGTATTAAAAGAACTGGATAAGGTACGCCCCCTCTGTCTGTGTCCCAGATTGATTTGTGGCCGTGCGAGGTACTGCAGCCTCTTGGAACCAGCCTTTTTCTAAAATTGCTCATTATAATTGCAGACAGGACTGAATTATTATTGGTATTTAAATAAAATAGAAGGAAATGTTCTTTTCTACCGTTTATAAAATCACCGAAATTACCGTTTTTATATTAAGTGACGTCACCGCAAACATGTGCGAGTCACGTGAACGAGCACGTCGGACGATATAAACAGAAGCTCGTGGACAAGGCTCGACTAGAGACACCTGTAAGTTGTATTTTATTTCATTTCAGACGCTTTCACGTGTGTCTAACATGAAGAACACAATTACAATCATACAAGCTAACGCTAACACAAAAACTTGCAAGCTGCGTGGTCGTTCACGTCGCTCAAAGCATCATGGGGGAAAGCAAAGATGTCAGCCTTCGTATCAGGAAGTAAATGCGGAAGTAAGAAACTTTTTTGGGGTCATGCGCCAATGAGCACTCTCCATAGGGATAAACAGGGCGGCCATCTTTGATTCATCTTCCAGGTTTTATTATAGTTCTATGTTACAATCACACAAGCTAACGTTAACACAAAAACTTGCAGCTGCTGTTCGTTCACGCCGCTCAAAGCATCATGGGGGATTGTCGTCACGTGGCGCCCTAAAGCAAAGATGGCCGCCTCCATATCAGGAAGTAAATGCGGAAGTAAGAAATTTTTTTGGGGTCATGCGCCAATGAGCACACTCCACAGGGATAAACAGGGCGGCTATTTTGTTTACTTAACCTTCAATGCTCTAAACATAACATTGATCTCATAATAAAGGTTTGGTAATCTATAAAACAGTGACAGCAAATGCTATTACAACACAAATAAACAATGTTGTAATAATAGAGACAATCAAAAATACAATGTTTCTCCTCCTGTATTTGTCAAACTGAAATGTGATTTGACCACATGAGTAGTTCATTCTCCCGTTTATTTGAAATGATGGACAGTTTGTTAAAAACAGTCAGCAACAGCTTTTCCCAGTGACACAAAACAATCTTAAAATGAGTTGTTTGATGGTTTTATTTCACTATTTTGGCTGTGCAGAAGTTTGGTCTCATTCAGAAACAAAAGAATTGGTGTAAAGTAATTTTTGAGTGTATGTTTTTATATACAGCTTGACTCCAGAAACCTCCCAAAATTTAATACGTTAAGTTTAAAGTGTTTTTCCCCATTTTCCCAAAAGTTCTGGAAAATTACTTAAGCAACTATGTTATGAAGCTAACAATATGCATCATGGGAAATATATAAATGAACAAATCAACAAAAATCTTCTTCTTGCAGATCATCTCCAGACTTGTAAACTGTTCCAAAACTAATTGTATTTTATTTTATTGACGTTCCCTGGCTTACATTTGGGGGCACTTCACTCTTCAAATCAAATAAGATTCGAGCTTAAACTTATAATTACTTGCCCAAACTTTCTGCCCTCGTTGCTTCTCCTCGTCGTGTTTTAACAAAGTTTTATTTTTACAAAGTGTCCCTGGGCGTTGCTCTGTCCACCGGGTGACAGAGAGCATTAATCTAAAAACAAGAGCTGCCCAAAGCTCTGTCTCTGATCAAAATGACTACAACATAAATCAAACACAAGCTCCAGTATATAATGGACCAGTGTTTCCCAGACACGCAGCAGACTTCTAAAAATCTGCGTTCTGCCTGATTACAGATCGTAATTGAAAGCCAGTCAAGTGTCTAACTGCGAAAATATTCAAACCCAATAGAGAAAAGTAAAGTCAGGTTTTAAAAAGGTTTTTAAATATTACTGGACATTGTGCTCGACTGTTTTTAGTGTGTTTCTATCTTTGTTTGGTTGAATAGAAACTGTTTAAAATTATAAAGTTTATATAAAGTTTAAAATAAAGTTTGAAAATATTAAAATTATAAAGTTTAAAATAAAGTTTGAAAGTTTGAAAATATTAAAATTATAAAGTTTAAAATAAAGTTTGAAAATATTAAAATTATAAAGTTTAAAATAAAGTTTGAAAGTTTGAAAATATTAAAATTATAAAGTTTAAAATAAAGTTTGAAAATATTTATCATAGTGAAAATCAACGTTCTTAAAGGGAACATGTTATGCTATTATTATATAGACATTTTTTGGAGCTTTTAACCATGTTCTAACAATGTTCTGTCATCAAAAATATACCTGGAGTCGTGTTTAGCTGTTTTGATGAACGTTTATAACAAAATCCTCTCCCTTCGACCGTCAAAAACCCTTCCTGCTGAACTCCCTCGGTCAACAACATTTTTTTCCAATTTTAGACGTCACTTATCCGAGAATCATCTGCTGTTTTAAGTCCTTAAAGTGCGTATGACAGGTTTTTAACATTTTCTAATTTTAACTTTATTTGGTGTATTAATACCTGTTGTAAATATAAATGATAGTTTTACATCAATCAAGTAGCTGTTTGTGGAGAAAATGGAAAAATATGTTGAAAATTACAGGAAGTAAACAAATTGATGACATCACACTAGGGAGACAAGGTTATGCACAATTTACATAAAAGAGACTACTTTTTTACCCTTTAAACATTCATTCAACGAAATAAAGGCGTTCATGTGTATTTTTATTTGTCAAATTAAAAAATCTCTAACGTTAAATCAGGTTTCGCCCAATGTACTTTCTAATTTCTTCGTGTGATGGCATCATTCACAACCAGGAAGTGAAATTAAAACCTGAAAAATTGCTTAATTGGGATAAAATTTGAACAGCATTTTAGCAAACATTGAAATATACTTAACTACATTTGAGTCAAATGTGTAGTCCAACCTGTCATAGGCCCTTTAAATAATCCCAGACTCGTTCTGAGCATTTCTGACGTTTAAACACGTTAACTGTGGCTGCAAGTTTAACCCACGCACTTCACTAAGGCTCGAGTAATAACCTGTTCAGTTTGTGTAAGCCCTGTGCAGCCAGTAGATGGCGCCTAAACTCAGTAAGTGCCAGGGCAAACACAACCAGATACAGATTAAATTCTAAAACATGAGATGCCAAACTTAAGGCACTACAGAGCATGTTTAAAGGCTAATGACAATATTTTAAAAATCCATAATATTTTTCCTTTAAACAGAATCCTGCTGTGATGTCATCAATAAGCGACATTCAGTCAAAACTGTGCACTGCAAAAAAGCTGTGTCATGATACTAAACTTCAATTCCAATACTAAGGAAAACACACAGGAAAATACTGTTTTCAATGTCACAATGATATTACACTTTTTTAAACAATAAAATGTCATTTCCAACACAATATAATAGCAGTTTCTCTATTATTATTGTGTTATCTTATACTAGTTCTAATATGGATAAAACTATTCAGGTAATGTTTAAGTTGCCCTTTTTATGTGATTATTTGCAGTATCAATACTTGTTCAACACTAGTTTAGTTTAAATTAATATCTGGGTGTTGATTTTTTGGACAAATCATCTAAATCAAGCTTTTTAACCTACTTTTCCTACGTCAATTAGTTGACTAAAAGGGCTGTGGCACGACGATAAAAAAGCTCAAATAGCGTAAACAGCAAATTATCTGTAAAAATTAAGATTTAACACAACTTACTTTCAAACCTCAGATTGTTTTTTTTGACAAATAAATTACATTACTTTTCCTTCAAAGGTCATGCAAACTCTCCCGATGCCTTCTCCTTTCTGCAGTTGAAGAGTTCATTTGCAAAAACAGATAAATTCCATTAGGGAACATTTTCGAAGGTTTACAATTTACTCTTTGTCTAGTCCAGAAGTGGTTTCAAAAGCCATATTTTAGTGCAATAAAATAATATCGCATCGCTTTCTGAACAAATCCTCTCAACCATACTGGGATCAAAAATAAACAAACTTTCTGACAAATTTACAAACTGGCGATATCTGTTTTTGCAAATGAACTCTTCAGTTGTTCTTTGTTTTTGGGAGCTCAGTTTGAGTCCAAATATAGGCCTGGTTTGGTCCTCTTCCAGTCAAGGTTTAGTCCTGGTCTGATTCAGATTTCATTCCAAGTGTCGTCCCAGTTTAGTCTCAATTCTGGAGTAGAAATTGTACAAAAGTGACCAATAAATCGATAACTTAAAGCAGTTTTTTTCAACTTTTTTTGAGTTGTGGCACACATTTTAGGTTTAAAAGCTACCACGGCACACCACCTTCCACTAAAACATGACCATTTAGTTAAAGATATTGTATATAATGAGGTAAATAATCTATCTGTGGCACTGTCTAGTTCTTTAAATTTGGTAATAGTGATGGTTTTGCGTTCTTTCTTTGGTCGCAAATGTCGCTCCAAAATGGTAAATTAGTTCATTAAATCTGCATTTGTGAATCTGTTAACTCAAACTGGACATTTCTCAAGGCACACCTGGTAAAACCTCAAGGCGCACTGGTTGAAAATCAAGGACTTAAAGGGCCCTTGACAGGTTGGACTACTCATTTAACCAAAATGTAGTTCAGATAAACATATTTCAAAATTAGCTAAAATTCTTTACAAATTTTACACAGTTTTCGCAATTTTTAGCTTTTTAATTTTACTTCCTGGTTGTAAATGATGACATCACGCTAGGAAATTACCATAGCAACAACACTGTACACCAAAACTCGTCTAATGTCACATTATTTTGATTTGACAAATAAAAATAAATGTGAACACCTTTATTTTGTTGAATTAATGTTTAAAGGGTCAAAAAAGTAGTTTATTTTGTGTAAATTATGCATAACCTTTGTCTCCCTAGTGTGATGTCATCAGTTTGTTTACTTCCTGTATTTTTCAACTTGTTTATCATCTTTTCTCCACAAACAGCGACCTGATTGGTGTAAAACTATAATTTCTATTTACAACAAGTATTAATACACTAAATAAAGTCAAAATTTGAAAATCATAGAAACCTGTCATACGCACTTTAAAGGCTTACAGGACAACAGCACAATTTTATATTCAGTGTTTTGTCCGGACAGTTTTCAAATGTCGAAACGTTTGGAAGCCAGTGCGACGGACAAACTGTATCATTCTGCCTTTGTGAGGACACTGAGGGGACATTTTGACTCGCGTGGCCCCAGGTTTGTTGGAGTCCGTCTCTCTCTTAAAGTGCAGGTTAAACTTTATAGGTCAGCGGCGACAATCCCCCACAAAGACACTGAAACTGTTGTGCGCTTGAGCCTCTCTGTCGCTGCAGCGCTTCTCATTTTGGACCGGATCGATACGGCGGTTTCAACACAACACAAAACACTATCAATCTTCCCTCGTCTGCAGCACGGGTCTGTTTAAGAGCAGAGCAGACAGCAGGAAGACCAAACCCGAGGTGTGTGAAGAAGACGTTAGGCTGAGCTGAAGAGGAGAGCGAGAAAAGGCCCGCTGATTGTTTTTGGCACATTTTGTAAACAAGACTAACCAGCTCAAGCCAGATTGATTGTTCTACACGTTTATCAATCTGGAAAGTCTCATTTTGAAGCTGATTGGGCAAAGCAACAGGAACAAGCCGAGAAATCAAACTGTGGATGAATCCAGTTGAGAGAGAAACACAGACTTCCTCCTCGTCCTCAAATGCACAAAGCGCTTCGATGTGCACATTTTCAAAACAAAATGGTTAGTAAATTCGTTAAAACAGGCCACAGTACATCCTTCTGCGTCGCTGTGTTTGTTTAGGTTTGTTTAGGTCCACCACAGCGGCTGTCATTCCCCAATTTGAGTCATTTGCCATATTTAAAGTGCGTATGACAGGTTTTTATGATTTTCTAATTTTGACTTCATTCAGTGTATTAATACCTTGTGTAAATACAAATGATAGTTTTACACCAATCAGGTCGCTATTTGTGGAGAAAAGTTGAAAAATCTGTTGACAATTACAGGAAGTAAATAAACTGATGACATCACACTGGGGAGACAAAGGTTATGCATAATTTACACAAAACAAACTACTTTTTGTTCCTTTAAACATTGATTCAACAAAATAAAGGTGTTCACGTGTGTTTTTCTTTGTCAAATGAACAAAATCTGTGACATTAGATGAGTTTTGGCCCAGTGTACAGTGTGGTTGCTATGGTAATTTCCTAGTGTGATGTCATACTTTACAACCGAGAATAAAATTTGAAACCTAAAAAACAGCTAAACTGGGGTTAAATTTGTAAAGATTTTAGTAGAAATTTGAATATACTTATCTTAACTGTATTCATTTTAGTTAAATGTGTATTTCAACCTGTCATAGGCACTTTAAGTCAGTCACACTAGTCGTTAGATTGACTATATTTTTATCATTTAAAGAGCCTGAAACGGTTAAAAATGTAATCTGTCAGTTGTAGCCTGAGTTCGCCAGTCATTTAAGTTAAATAGAGTTTGTCAAGAAAGTTTCATAACGTTTATTTTGGACAAAAACACGTAAAATATTGGACTTTTAAGTCACTAAAAGCATGAAATATCAGTTAAACTTAGATCAGTTGACCTTGATGTTTCTCTGCTCTGATCTGTTTGCTCAGGTGAATATTGTGTTTTCACAGAGTTCATATTTATTCTCTTATTAGAATATTCTCATTTCAAGATCAAATTCATTTATAGCACGTGTTAGATGTAGTTTGTCCACATACGAGTTGCCGTAGTAACAGACCAGCCCCAGTGCGCTTGTGCAGAAGCATCTGGGCATGTGCAGATTTAAATGTGAGGCAAATCTGTACTGACCACAGACATGTAGCACTGACTCTGGAGAATCACACTCACGACGTCGTCCAGATGGATTCTCAACAGTTTGTGAACTCACAAATATCACGAGAATTCATTTTGGTGCTCAGGTTTAAACCAGACTGGATACGGTTGAAACCAGGACTAAGACATATCTGCGATTGTGTTTTTTATGTGTCTATTTTGACCAAATAAAAAAGTTCACTTTGCACCTGGAGCCAGCACTAAAACTAAATCGATGGGTAATTAATGACCAGCAACAATGTTTGGCTTTGTCTGCAGTTCAACTCAACAGTGGGTGTGGAACAATATAGAAATGATACGCCTTATTATTATGGCCAAAATAAATCTGATCAACAATAATATCATAATTATTATTTACATTTACGACTGTTAATAATTTGACTTATAAAACATAATTTTTTATGAATAATTTGGTGTTTTAACAACTATTATAGGTGTGTACTTTGTCATAAGCGAAAACAACAATGATCTACAAAGAACATTATGGATAAACATCTGGGTGGTTATAATGGAGATTATCACAGTAAAACAAAATGTACCACAAACTATAATTGTCTTGGGATAATTTGTCGACTAAACTGAACATTTCATAAAAAAATAAGTCAAATTTTAATAATCACTGAATCTCATCTGAATCTTACCCAAAAAAGCGTGCAGGACCAAACACTTTTTACTGTACATCAATGACAAAATGTTACAAACTATGAGCATAATTTAGTGTGAACCGAAATTGCCGGTTTAGATCCATAAACAGACTCACAAATGTGTCCACAAAGAGACGTGTTATTGTGTCTTCCTACGGTCTACAAAAGACAGCATATCTTTTAAATAATCCCGCACGTTGTTACCTTGTTCCTCTCAAACAGCTCGGTCTGTATGGCCTTCAGGTCAGAGTCCAGAGCGGAGGCGGCCTGCCGGCGCTTCTTGGCCAGTTGTTCCTCCAGATCCTCGGCCTGAGCTCGCAGCTTCTTGTTGTCTCGCTCCAGGGCCAGTTTCTCCGTCTCCAAACGCTCTCGTCTGCCCCACTCTGCTGCGTTCTCCACCTGAAGACGCTCCATCTGACGCACACAGCACAAGCAGGAAAGGCATTCGGATTATTTTTCTGTCGGACGGGTCGTAAAGCAAACAGTGCAATGGGACGAAGAGCGGGAAGAGGAAAGTATCGGAGCCATGAGTCGATCTCACTACACTGAGGCCGGCGTTATGTCATGTGGGCTGTGACCTTAAAGTGCGTATGACTTCTAATTTTGATTTTATTTGGTGTATTAATATGTATTGTACATAAAAATTCCTGTTTTACACCAGTCGAGCTGTAGTTGGTGGAGAAAAGTTGAGGTGAGACACTACAGGCAAAACTATTTTTTTTCAAGTTTTTGTTTTTTTGGTCAGTTTTCTCTTTCAACATATCGGCTTTCATGTGGAAACAACAAACTTCTGCTCCTAAAGATGTTTTATTATTTAATTGAATCTACTTCATCCATAGATTTCTCTGGGACATTGTAACTTCAAGTTTTAACTTCAACTTTTAATTTTTTTATTTGAATTTTTAGGACAACTTTCAGTAAAATCTAGTTTACTTAAAAACTAAATAAGAAATCTGAAATCCCATCCTGTAAAGTTTTTTGTGACTAATATGTGCACAAAATGAACTAAACATTTTAAACCTGGTTTTGTTCATTTTTCAGATTTAAATGTCCCAAATATGTGGAATTTTGGCCATTTTTACACATAAAATGCCCCATTTCTACATGAAAAACATGAAAATGATGAAAAACTTGTATTACTAAATAATATATACAAAATAAATATTAAACTTGTTTTTCTTGCATTTATGTGAGTAAACTACATGTGAAGTTTCAAATGTCTATATTTAAATTTAAGATTTTTCCTTTTCACCTGCAGCGTCTCACCTTAATTCCATAATGTTTGATCGGCGTTCTATTCACCTTATTCCAGAAGTTGCCGTACGCGCCGCCGTCTTGTTTCCGTTGTATTCGTTCACACAGAGCAAACGAGCTCAACAGAAAATAAGTTCTACATGGACTAAAAAGACGTTTTCAGACTGACCAGGAAATCGGAGCGTTGTTGACTTGTTGTTGCTCGTGTTCATTAAACATTTTACACAAATCAATCTACTTTATGTAACATTTTAGCGGTGAGACTTTTCCCTTGTTCGTCATTAGCTTTAACGGAGTTCTCGTCAAACGGAAGTGCGTTTACAACAGAAGTGCGTATCTGGCAAAAAGTGGGCGGGGCAGAATAAGGTGAATATAAATGAGCACAGTGTAGGTGTTTGTCCTGACCTCGGCGCGTAGCTCGGCCAGTTTCTTGTCCATGCTGGATCGTGCTCCGAGCTCGTCCTCCAGGTCCTCAGACATGCGGCCCAGCTCGTCCTGATGCATCTCCTTCAGAAGGTTCAACTGAAACACAGACACAAACGGAGATTATTTTTCAACATTTGAGAAACTTTAAAGTAAGATACACTTCCCAGCGACACAAATTCACTCTCTGCATTTGGTCCATTTTAAGCAGGAGCAGTAAATACCCTTCAGATCTGGAGATAAGTTCACAATCTGGTGTAATAAGTTCACAATCTGGTGTAATTAACTGGATTACACATTATTTTAGTCTATAAATGAAACGGAGGCTGCTGCATGGAAGCATAACACCCGACAGTGATAGATAAATTGCACTCTAGCACACGCCTCAGACTTTGGATGCGGGTGTTAATGTGACAAAAACACCCAGATAAAAAGTACTTCACAATTAGATACATATTTGAAGTATGGATTGACTTGACTTGACACTGCAGGTGAATAGGAAAACATCTTAAATTTAAAGATATCAACTTCAAACTTCTCCTGTAGTTTACTCACATAAATGTAAGAAAAAAATATATTACAAGTGTTTTGTCATGTCATGTTTTCATGTAGAAATAAGGCATTTTATGTGTAAAAATGGCCAAAAATACAGATATTTGGGACGTTTGAATCTGAAAAATGGACAGAACCAGGTTTAAATATCTTAGTTCAATTGTGGAACTTTTATTAGTTACAAAAAACTTTACAAAGGGGATTTTGGATTTCTTATTTCGTTTTTGAGTAAACTAGATTTGACGGAAAAGTGTCCTAAAAATTCAAATTTCGCTTCATTTTTTTTCACTTAAAACTTCAATAAATCAATTTTAGAATTAGATATCAAAAGATCCTTCTGTACGTTTCGTCAAAATCTTGTTGAGTCCAAGATTATAAAGTTTAATGTGTGTGGGAGCTACTTTAAATGGTGATCTTTATGTCCCGAGGGGTAGAAAATGCATTTTATGAAAACGACCTTTGAAGATACAACGTCCCAGAGAAATCTATGGAAGAAGCGGATTAAATGAAATAATGAACATATTTAAGAGCAGATTGAATACGTTTGTCGTTTCCACATGAAATTTGATATATTTAGAGAGAAAACTCACTGAAAAACACATTTTTTTTCTTCTGCCTGTAGTTTCTTGCATTCATTTTGCTTCTAAACTGGTCCCAATTGTTATTAACTAGTTTTACGATCACATTGTGCCGTCTTGTGATTGTAAAACTTGTAAAACTGTACGAGCGCCTTTAACTATCCTCCAGTAATTACAATAACCCTGTCGTCCTGATGTGCTGGCGGTTTTCCCAAAGTCATAACTCTTTGACCTACAATCCGACGCTATCTCAAATCTCTGACTGTAATTGCTTGACATTTCCCTGCGGCTCGGGCGGCTGGAGACTCGCCGCCTCCTGATATTTCTGCACCGAGCGCTCCCTGTGATCTGGAGTATCGGGGCGCAGATAAAGACGCCCTCCTGTCCCGCGTGTCATGTGCGCCGTTATCCAAAGGCAGCATCTCTCCTCCTGCGCCCCGTCTCGACCAGGACCGGACCAAATCGCCTTTTCATCTCCATTTTAGCGCCCGGTTTATCTCGCAACGCCGCTCACCTCGTATCGCTCTGACCCACTGCCCTTTGCTTTCGTTTGGTCTAATCTGATCAGACGTTGTTGTAAATGTGGGCTTCTGTTTCAAGGGGAAGGTGGAGGTGGACGTGAGGGAGAGTGAAGCGGCGCTGCCCCCGTGTGGACGAACGAGGAAGGGCCACGCTGCAGCAACAGATGTGAAGCCAACACGAGACAAATGTTGTAAATACTTTTTTTCTGTTCATGTGTGATGCTGTGTGAGAGCGCTTGAGTCAGAGAGTGGAATTTGTGAATTGTTCTAACTAATCTTTTGTTGTTTGCACTGTACTATTTATTCTTGTAAATCAGGGACTGCAGATGGAAACTTGCTATTTAGCTATAATCTGGTGCGGAATATCTGTTTTTTATGAGTTTAAAGTGCCTATGACAGGTTGAACTACTCATTTAACTAAAATGCAGTTAAGATAAATATATGTCAAATTCTGCTCAAATCTGTACAAATGTTACCCCAGTTTAGCTACTTTTTTAGGTTTTAATTTTATTTCCTGGTTGTAAATGATGACATCATGCTAGGATATTACCATAGCAACCACCCAGTACGCTCAACTAATGTCACAGATTTTTTCATTTGACAACAAAAAATACACGCGAACAGCTGTTGAATCAATGTTTAAAAGGTCAAAAAAGTAGTTTCTTTTGAGTAAATTATGCATAACCTTTGTCTCCCCAGTGTGATGTCATCAATTTCATTTTCATTTGTCATTTTCAACATATTTTTCAACTTTTCTCTACAAACAGTGACCTGACTGGTGTAAAACTTTGGTTTTAATACACAGAGTTAAGTCAAAATTAGAAAATCATAAAAACCTGTCATACGCACTTTAATGTCTCTGTACATTGTCCCTTCAAATAAAGACTAAACTAAACTAAACTAAACACGAAGAACAAAAGAACATTTTATTGACACGAACATTGCATTCTGTTCTAACTGCTCAGGAAAGGTCCAGCTTTGTCCCATTTATGGATTTATTTTGGTGAATTTATTTTTATTGACACTTCCTAAAATGTTCGTTTTAGAAAGTAGCTTTAGTATCAAGTAGCATTTGGTAGGTTTGAGGTTTTTTTTACAACACTTTTTCTTACTTCCATGTTGTTGCAGTAAAGTACATCTACAAAGTACATCTACAACAACATCTAAAAAAAAAAAAATAAATCCATATCTGACCATCCCTAGTTACACCTGAAGAATTATGTGTACTATGTGTTTTTGAAATAGTGCTGTATTTCAACCCTGCATGTACTAAATGATCTTTAACTCGTTTCTGTTGAGACACTTTCAGCTGTAACCTCTCAGTCACGTCTCACCTCAGTCTGTGGCTTTTATCCTTGTCCTGTCGCATGTTTTGTTGCTTTCATCCTCGTCCTGTCACATGTGTTTCGTCTGGAGTGCCTTTAACCCGCCCTCTGCCCCCTTGTTGCCGCCTCACCTGTTTGAGCGCCTCCTGCTTGGTTTTGCTCAGCTCCTCGTACTTGAGTTTCCACTGACTGAGCTCGGCCTCCAGGCGCTCGATGCTTTTGCTCAGAGCCAGTTTGTCTCTGGAGAACAAGCAGAAACACAGCGCAATGTCACACACTTTTATCGTTTTCAGAGGTCAGTGGACAAAAGACCCTTTAAAATGTGATGTCATGGAGGCGACTGGAGGCAAAATGAAGTCGACTGTAGCTCACATTGATCTAAATTCTACTGGTTTTAAGTGTTTGTGTTGGAAAAAAGCAACACATTTGAATTTCCAGGGTAGAAAGAAGAAGAAGTTAGTTTGCTTTTCTATAACAAATGATGGACAAATACAATTTTCTAGCCTTAAAATTTTATTTTTGCCTCAAAAGAATCTAATTTAGGGCATAGTATCTAATATATCTGTAGATGAAATTAACAAATATTGTGGGCTCAACATTTCTGTGAGAATATTTCCAGTAAAACCCATAAATCTGGATTGTTCCTTCATCAAAAATGCAAAGAGTTTATCATATTTTCCTAAAACATAATGTAAAATACAATAATAAATGTGTTTAAAGCAGCTCTGATGTCACTCACGTGTGTCTGAGTGACTTTACTTTTTCCAAAATCATCTACATTTTTCATATTTTGTGATATTGTGAGGTTAATCCCAGTTTCTCCAGTGAAATGTTGTACTTAATTTTTGCCTCCATTCAGAATTTAGAATGTTTTTGTTTACAAACTTTTAAAGGGTCTATAGCGCTGTAAGAATTAATCTGAATAATTGTGACTAGTCGACTGTTAAATACGTTTGGACTTGACAGTAGGGCTGCCGCGAACAATTATTTTAGTACTTGACAAATCAAAAAAATATTCCTTTTGAAAAATTGTGTCTGACGGCTTCTAGATAGAGAATATTTACAAATAAAGAGTGTTATTCTTCCGTCTTTGTGATAAAAGTTTTTCTTTTTAAGTTGTTTTAGAGTCTGTATAGTCCAGATAACGATACAGTAATGATTTTCATAACAAAGACAGCATTATTTAAAGTCAATATGACAGGTCAGACGACATATTTCACTAAAACGCAGTGAACTTGATTATATTTAAGATTTAACTAAACATTTTGCACATTTGTCTCCAGTTTGACAGTTTTTGTAAAGTTTAAAATGTTACTTCCTGGTTGAACATGAGCAGCAAATATGACATAGATAGAGGTAATTCCTGTTACTTAGCAACCATTTTAAAAACAAGAACCAAAATCCACAAAAATTACACAATAGATAAAATTTGACAATGAATAATTCCTGATATCTCCTTTATTTTGTTGCATGATCGTTAAAAACTGTAAAAAAAAATGCATCCGTTGTCTGTAAACTGTCTCTTTTTGATGACATCACAGAGGGATTTTGTTTTAGATATAAACTTTTTAAACATTTATCAAAATTCACTTAAATATAAAAGTATGATACATATTTTCCTCTACAAACAAAGCCCCGGCTGAACATCTCGAGGACCTTCACAGTCACATGGTACTCACTCTCGCTCCTTGAGCAGGACTTTCTGGGACTCGTCCAGTCGCAGCTGCAGAGCGTTGAGTTTGCTCTGGTCTTCTTCGGTGGCGCTGAGGTCGTCCCACAGCTGCCGACTGCGCTCCTGCCTGTACGACTGCGGACGGGACGCCGTGGATTTGTCCCAGGACTCCTGAGTGTCGCCCCCTGGAGGCCCGGAGCGTAACACCGACTCCAGCAGCTCCAGGTCCTGAACAGAGAAGGGAGGAGGAGGTTTTATTATTATTATTATTACGCTGATAAAACTACGTTATAGGGCAGCAATGATTTATCGGAACATTTGTGACAGTAGATACTTAAATAACTGTTGGCCATTTTATTAATTGTTAATTAGGGATAGGACAAGATCTTGTGCTACTCGAGATAAAGTTACCTCAAGATTGTGCACATGAGGAAAATGATGTTGTGAGATTTCCATGTGTTTACGTTTGGATAAAAACAGGTTCACTGCTGAGCTACGTCTCTTAAGAAAAATTAGTTACCAGTTTGCTTTTCTATAACAAACAATGGACAAAATACAATTTTCTAACCTTTAAATTGTACTTTAGCCTCAAAAGAATCTAATTTATGGAATAGTATCTAATATATCTCTAAATAAAATGAATAAATATTGTAGGCTCAACATTTCTGTGAGCATTTTTTCAGTAAAACCCATAAATCTGGATTGTTCCTTCATCAAAAATGCAAAGAGTTGATCATAATTTCCTAAAACATAATGTAAAATACAATAATAAATGTGTTTAAAGCAGCTCTGATGTCACTCACATGTGTCTGAGGCTTTTACTATTACAAAATCATCTACATTTTTCATATTTTGTGATATTCTCAGGTTAATCCCAGTTTCCCCAGTGAAATCACATTATGTTCCACTTCACTTTTGCCTCCATTCTGAATTTAGAATGTTTTTGTTCACAAACATTTAAGGGGACAATGGCAAACGCATTATAAGGTGTAAGAAATGGTGCACTATAATGTCACACGTTCATTCAATTCACTGCAAAAAGATCAAAACACTTCCCGCACGTCCAAAAACCTCCTGCGTTTGACACCGACGAGGCAGAGCAGCTTGAACTCCGGCCAAAATCAGACCCACACCGGTCCAGATTTCCCATAATCCCACTGTCCTCCACAGCTACAAATCAAAACACGTCCCACATTTCGTCCAATTTGCCGTCACTGGCTCTCACAACCTCCAAAAGCATTTTCCATCTGACACATTTTATTAATTTCTTTCCCAGCAGCACATTTAATACGTTGAAAGTCCAGCGCTACAATAAATATGTCTTTCTGGCCAAACATCAGAAAATTCTCCGTCCTTCCCCGCCCAGAATCCTCTGCGTCCGTTGCCAAAACCTTCATGTGATCCTCCGTCTCCCGCTGGCTGCAAAATGCGCCGTGTTGTTTTAAAATATCCAGTGCACTGCCTTTCTTTGGGATTTCCTCATAAAAATACAAGAATTTGAAACAGGGAAATATGCGGTTACTCTACAAAATGTGATGGACCCTTCGAGATTGTTAAATGCCGAGGCGTGTGTGCAGCTCTGAGCCAAAGACAGCTGCGTAAAGCGTTATGAGTCGAATATATATTTCAACTTGCTTCATGCTCTGCGTTTTATGATCTGGGCCTGTGTCAAAAAACTACTTTATACATTTGGGATACTGCTTATGGATTTTGCAAGTTATAATTGATATATTTTTATTGTCGTTGCAGTTTTTTAAAGTGATTTCCATGTAGTAATTTCGCTTACGGATCAAAATAAATTGTATAAATCATGTTTGACTTAAGAGGAAACACTACAGGCTTAACTCATTCTGTTTTTTTGCTTTTTTTTCCTTCTCAATGTAAAAGTTGGAAGCTACAAAATGATCCGTTCTGCATCTAAAATTGTAACTTCAAAGGCTGTTTTCTCAAAAAGCCTGTTATTTATTTTAATTATTTATTGTAGAGAGACAGACTGTACACAACAATTAACATCTGTAAGAGTTATACAGAGACACAGAGCTGCATAATACATCGGAACTGAATCAAAATCGCAATTTAGGTTGGTACAATTATCATGCTGTAAACGCTGCAGTTATTTAGTTAATAGAATATCATCTGCAAGCAACAAAATATCTTGTCTTTTTGTAGAAACGTGTAGCTTTGCCTGACATTTAGACCTTTGCAAACATGTTCACTGCAAAAATGAATTTCTAGATGAGTTAAAATGTCTTGATTGTAGGATATTAATCTGAATATCAGACGTTTTGATTCGTTAAGATCAATGGAGACGATTTATTTTATGGAATTAGATTATTTAACTTGTTTCAAACCGTTTGTGACTTGTTTCCAAATTATCTACGTTCACAACAAAAAATGTAAATGTATCCAAGCTTAAACTGGCTTGAATTCATCATTTTTAATCTGGATTTGAGAAGATTTGACTCAATGAGAGTTAATTGCTGATGTGATGCAGAATATTTCACTGTTTTCAAGGTATTTCTGACTGATCCTGCGATAATTTTGCTGAAAATAAGACAATAAATTTGTCAGTAGGGTAAGTAAAATGATCTTAAGCCACTGACAGATCATTTGGATTGAAATAAGAAATAATGTATTGAAACAAGTCAGAAAGAGTTTGAAACAAGTCAAATAATCTAGTTCCATCAAATAAATAATCTAAACTAATCTTAACGAGTCAAAACGTCTGAAATTTAGATTAATATCCTGAAATTAAGACATTTTAACTCGTCTAGAAATTAATTTTTTGCAGTTCTTCATATTCTTTGAACACGACGCTTGCAAATCTAATCACAACACTTTTCATGAAAATCACAATTTGATTTTTTTTTCTCCAAAATTTTAAAGTCCAAAGACAGATTAAGCTTTTTAGAGAGAAATTTCCCTAACACACTTGACCTGGAGCAGAATAATATACACAAACTAAGAATTTTAACTCTATAATGCCACTAAACTCTTCTGTACAATACGTTACTAAGACTGTGTTTATGTATCAGAATCAGAATCAGAATCGGTTTATTGCCATTGTCAGTGATCAAACATTCACAAACATAGGAACTTGCTTCGGCGTAGGTGCAACATAAAGCAATGAATAAAATATAATAAAATATATAAAAAAGCATGCATAAGATTAAGAATAAAATAGACTAAGATAGACTGAGACTATATACAGAATGTACAGTTGGCAGTGCAATGTGCAAATAGACAGTTCTTATATAATATATTGTTAAAGTGGCAGGTGTTACAGAGTGTTACAAAATGTAGGGAACAGAACAATAAACAAGAAGCGTAAAATAAATAAATGACATTTGCATTTCTGTTGTCATTGCAGGCTGTGACCAACAGATGGAGTCATTGCGCAGCGGGAGAGCGTCACATGTGGAAATGCTCAGCCCTGAGAACAATAGAAGGAGACAGGAAATCACCCGCTGAGAAAACTACCTCCAAAGTCCAGGACCACCTCCAGAGACGCTTTTCATCACAAACGACGCAGTTATGTTATGAATAGGACGAGCTTATGTTGAAATAAGATGATAAAGATGAATTGTGTTGATGGGAGCTGCACGATATTGGAAATGACTGCGATATTGGCCATTAAGATCTGTGATATCGATATTATTGCGATATTTAAACACGCTTTTTGACAAAGGCTGACACTAACGATTATTTTAGTAGTCGACTAGTCAGCGGGTATTAGATTGACAAACATTTTTAACCAAATAAATGTTGAAATATTGTGAATGAAGGCCTCTAGAGAGAGAATATTTATGAATAAAGTGTATAATTGAGGAAAATCAGAAACGGTCTGTTGTTTTTTGACATTTTTCTTTTAATAATGTCACTGTTTTTGTTATGAAAGTTTTTAAGTTTGTGTTTTAGAGTTTGTTTAGTCCAGAAATCATCAAAATATGACTGTAATTTTTGTTTATAATTGACTGGTTACGATTATTGTAATTGTTACAGACCTATTTTTAATGTAATAATGTCTGTTAGTTTGAAAAATCTAGATTTTACTCATGATTTTTCAGTGTTTTCATTCATTTTAAAAACAGAACATTTCTATCAGATGAAGACTGCGGTGTTACTGCGATATATTTTGTTTATTGCGATATCGACACTTTTACAAAATATTGTGCAGCGCTTATGTTGATTATAGATGCCACATAAAGCTGCACAATATTGGAAACGATTATTGCGAAATGTGACATGTTTTTTAAGTGCTACAACATATATATTATTACCACATATTATTGTGACATTTTAGCATATACACAAGGATTTTAAAACTAGGGCTGCACCGATTAATCAAATAATCGTGACCAGTCGACTATAAAACTTATCAACTATAAACATTGTTAATCGTAATCGTTAACTGAACTAAACAGACTCTAATAACACATAAAAAGACGTTTAATAACAGACTGTGACATTAATACATCAATAATATGTCAAAAATATCAATAATACACTTTGTTCATAAATATTCTCTCTCTATATTTCAACATTTATTTGGCTGAAAATATATTTAAAAAGCATAAATATACTTGACATGTCGATCAATCGAAATAAATAATCGCTGACTAGTCGATTACTAAAATAATCGTTAGTGACAGTCCTATTTAAAACACAATTAGATGTGCAATGATTTATGAGTTAAACTGTGTCAAAATAAAAACTAAAAACAGAGTAAACCAAGCTCCCGTACCAGTAGTAGAGTAGAGTAGAGTAGTAGAGTAAAAACAGTACATTTCTGTCGGATAGAGATGATTGGTGTTATTTTGATGCATTTAGTTTGTATCGATTACTGCGTGATGTTGGTACTTTAATGATATATTGTGCAACCCTTTCACAATATTTCTACCAATTTAATTCAAGTTAATTAAGTCTACTGTTTACATTTGCAAAAAAAAAAAAAAAAAAAAAAAATATAAAAAAAAACCCTATAATTTGAATTTGGTCAATAGGTTGTGTTGGAATTATATAGAATTAAATCATACATTGCAGATTTGTTGACGTGGTTTATGCTTAATATCTTTATAATTACTGGGTCTATCTGCGTGAAACAAAAACTGGCACAAAGTTCAAAGTCCTCTCTGTCAACATAAATCAACAAAACTGAAATAATTTGTTGACAAAAGCCTCAGAAAGTGGTGCCATTAACCATTATTCACCTCCAAAGACGTGATTGTTGTGACTTGAGATTAATTTGACAAGTTCGTGGAGCCGATCCCAAACAAATAACGATAAAAGTTCAATGTTTGTGGATTTCTATTTTTGATGTTTCTTGCAAAAGCAGTGAAGTTACGCAGTGCAACTTTAAAACAGTACATTGCATATCTCCACCGCTGGTATTTTCTATTTTCATGGCTTAAAAATCACAATCTTTAAACTAAAATCGGACTTTGTGACATTCCCAGACCACAGTTATAGTTATTTTTGTGGGTGTGGTTTGTTTTTTTGTGCACGTGTTGCCATAGAAACAGGAGGAGTTGATGGACAGCTGCTTCTCTCTGTCATTATCGTAAAAGAGAGGCAGTTGGACCAATTTAACCGATCTTTAAGTGTCAAGAGTTCAAGTTATTGATAGAACCACATCTGGGAACGTCACATTTACACTCTGTGGACTTCAGGGCTGCAAGGTTTTGGAGAGAAACTGCGATTAGATTTGAGATTTATGTTTCTAAAACCAGGATTAAGTTCACAGAGCACATTTTAATGCACTGAGGAGCATTAACATTTGATGGAAAACTGGAATATGAACTGCCTAACTCAAAATGTAAATCTAGCCTAGTTTAAAATAACTTGACTTTATCATTTTTATCTGGATTTGTGTAGTTTTGACTTAATTGTTTATGTGATACAGAACATTTCACTGGTATTTCTGGTTTATCATGAGATTGTTTAGCTAATAATAAGAAAATAAATTTGCCAGTGGGGTACGTAAAATTATCTTAACCCAGATAATGGCAGATTTGGCTTGAAGTAGGAAGTAACGTGTTTACAAAAGTCAGAAACGGGTTGAAACACGACAAATAATCTAGTTCCATCAAAATAATACTCTGTTATTAGTTAAAACCTTTAGAAATAAGATAAATCTCCTGAAATCAAGACATTTTAACTCACCTACACTGCAAAAAATGTTGTTAATTTGTCTTGTTTTCAGGATATTAATCTTAATTTCAGATGTTTTGACTAGATAAGATTAGTTAAGAGTCTTTATTTGATGGAACCAGATTATTTTACTTGTTTTAACCTGTTTCTGACTTCTTTCAATACATTACTTTCATACTGTGAGCCAGTGGATTAAGATTGCATTACTTACCTCATTGGCACATTTATTTTCATATTTTAAACTAAATTATCGCTAAATCAGGCAGAAATACCCTGAAAGCAGTGAAATATTCTGCATCACGTAAGAAATTAAATCTCATCGAGTCAAAACTTCTCAAATTCAGATATAAAATTGTAAATTCAAGTCATTTTAAGCTGTGTAGAACTTGCTTTTTGCGTGACCCTGTGCTCCGTGTGTGAACGACGTCCTACACTGAAAAAACTGAATTTCTAGATGAGTTAAAACGTCATGATTTCAGGACATTAATCTGAATTTCAGACGTTTTGACTCGTTAAAATGAGTTAAGACTTTTTATTTGATGGAACTAGATTATTTTACTTGTTTCAAACCATTTCTGATTTGTTTCAACACATTATTTCTTATTTCAATCCAAATTATCTGTCACTGGGTTAAGATAATTTTACTTACCTCACTGACAAAAGTATTTTCTTATTTTAAGCAAAATTATTAGCATTATCAGCCAGAAATACTTTGAAAACAGTGAAATATTCTGCATCACATCAGCAATTAAATCTCATCCAGTCAAAACTCCTCAAATCCAGATAAAAATGATAAATTCAAGCCATTTTAAACTTTACAGATTTACATTTTTTGCTGAGCAGGAAGATAATTTGGATTGAAGTAAGAAATAATGCATTGAAACAAGTCACAAACGGTTTGAAACAAGTTAAATAATCTAGTTAAACCAAATAATTAGTCTCCGCTGATCTTAAAGTGCGTATGACGGGTTTTTATGATTTTCTAATTTTGACTTTCTTCAGTCTATTAATACCGCTTGTAAATATAAATTGTAGTTTTACACCAATCAAGTCACTATTTGTGGAGAAAAGTTGAAAAATCTGTTGACAATTACAGGAAGTAAACAAACTGATGACATCACACTGGGGAGACAAAGGTCATGCATTATTTACACCAAATGAACTACTTTTTGTTCCTTTAAACATTAATTCAACAAAATAAAGGTGTTCACATGTGTTTCTCTTTGTCAAATTAACTAAATCTGTGACATTAGAGGAGTTTTGGCCCAGTGTACAGTGTGGTTGCTATGGTCATTTCCTAGTGTGATGTCATACTTTACAACCAGGAAGTAAAATTTAAAACCCAAAAAATAGCTAAACTGGGGTACAATTTGTAAAGATTTTAGTAGAAGTTTGATTATATGTATCTTTACTGCGTTTTACTTAAATGTGTATTTCAACCTGTCATAGGCCCTTTAATCGAGTCAAAACGTCTGAAATTCAGATTAAAATCCTGAAATCAAGACGTTTTAACTCATCTACAATTTCATTTATGCAGTGTAATAACAGCCCTGTGTCATGAAAGTGTCGTGTGTCGTGGCTGAAGTCGTCCCTGTGCAGCAGCAGCAGCACCAGCAGCAGCAGCAGCAGCAGCAGCAGCAGCAGCAGCAGCAGCACCAGCAGCAGCAGCAGCAGCAGCAGCAGCAGCAGCACCAGCAGCAGCAGCAGCAGCAGCAGCAGCAGCAGCAGCAGCAGAGGAGGCAAATGTGGGTCTTTCTGACAGAGAAGAAGTGGTGCAGCGTCTGTGAGCCCTCGGGACAGGAGATGATAAAACACTGTGTACAGGCCGGGGGAGGAGGGGGTCCCCAAAAATAGAAACGTTCCCCTCACAGATGCATGCTATAAGAAGATAGGGCTTTTTTTTTTCGTGGGTCGAGGTCTCTTTGCAGAAGCGGAGATCTGGTGTGGGGCCAAGCCGACGCACCTGCTGTTGAGTAAGTTCAAAATACGTGGGGGTTTGTGGGACTCGGATATGTGGGGGGTTTTAGGGTTTTTTCTTCAATAGAGGACAGATGAAACAGAGCTTTCCAAACAGGGGCGCGATAGGAATTACCAGGGGGGACTTGGAATGGTTTTAGGTTTTAAATGAAGATGAAATGTACTTTTATCTGATTAAAAAGGTGTAATTAGTTGTAAATTTAACATCTTTTTGGAGTGTCTTGGACCATAAATATAATAAAACAATACATATAATAATAATAAATAACTACAGCCCCCGCGACCCGGCCCCGGATAGGCGGAAGAAGATGGATAGATGGATGGATGGATGGATGGATATAATATTAATAATAGACTGTATTAAATCTCGTCTGAAAAGTCACTTTTTCTCATTGGCGTTCAGTACTAATTAGTCAGGGTTGCCTGATACTTCAGCTGTTTTAATGCATATATTTGCTCTGTCTATACTATATTTCTTACCATGTTTGTTTTTATTCTCGTGTAAAGCACTTAAAGGTCAACTGGGGTTGTTTTTAAATGTGCTATATAAATAAATTTGAATTGAATTGAATTTACTATATTCACCTTATTTCGCCACGCCCACTTTTGCCTCTTTTTATGTCTATGATCCGCGCTCTTGTAGTAAAGGGACTTCTAACAGTGTTTGCGCAAATGGCCAACGGGGGAAAAGTCTCGCTGCTAAAATGTTACATAAAGTAGATTGATTTGTGTAAAATGTTTAATGAACACGAGCAACAACAACAACAACGCACAGATTTCCTGGTCAGTCTGAAAACGTCTTTTTAGTCCATGTAGAACTTATTTTCTGTTGAGCTCGTCTGCTCCATGTGAACTACAATTGAAACAAGACGGCAACGCATACGGCAACTTCAGGAATAAGGTGAATTCAACAAGTAAAACCATTTATTTGCACGAAATGAAGTTAAGGGGTTCTCTGAATGTGAAACAAACTTAACAGGATCCTCGAGACAAAAAAAGGGTCGGAACAGAAAAAACTGCACGTATCGAGGAAGCTGAACTCTTTTTCTATCCATTCTATGTTTTATGAGTTCTTTCTTCCTTTCTTCTTTTATTTGTTGGTTTAACGTTCTCAGACTTTGGACTAAATGGGTCTTTTATGTTTTATGTTTCATGGGCGTGCCGTCATTTTATTTATTTTATTTTACACGCTCTGTGTTGCTTGTTTTTAGTTTCGTTTTTTATTTGTTGTCCGCTCTCTGGTCCTGCTCTGTGTTCTGTGTGTTGTTAATCATTTGAAAAAAGAAATACATAAAATCTGTTCTATAATCACACGACGAGCGCACTATTGTATCTGGTATATATTACTCACATTGTGACTTGTGCTTTTATATCATTTGTGTTTAATAGTTCTTCAGAGTACTTTAACTTTTCACTGTATCATCACTTACTCAATCATGATAAATAAAAATGAATAAATAAATCAACAAATGAATGATTGAATAATAATAACAATAATAATAATGATAATAATACACACATACATTTTAAAATAAATCACAGGAGTGCAGCAGAGAGATGTCTGTAATTCAAACATTTTACAAAAAGCAACTCATTCTTGGCTCATAATGTCATATTTTTAAGAGTATCACTATGTTATTCCTTATTCAAAAACAAATAGATATTATATATATATTCCTACTGTCATTTGTCTTTTAAATATACATGCAAAGTAGATTGTAATGTCTATTTATTGGGTTCTGTATCGAGCTCAGAGCTCCTCTTTGTTCAGAATTGCTCCGCTGTGTGTTTTTTAACGGCTCAGACTAATTGCCCCTGATGGGATTAATAAAGTCGTCTGAATTGGAATTGATGATTTATGACAGGATTTGGAGAAAATGGGAACTTTAGGCCTTTATAAGAAGAGTAAATCCATCAAATTGGTGATCAAACACATCAATAAGAGTCTGACAAGCTTCGTGCATTATCATTACAAACATGTCGCCTTCAGAAAGTCAAACTCGAGTCGCATTTTTCCCTCCAAAACCACTAGAACCACTTTTTGAGGTCGGTTACATATAATTGTATCACTTTGTCCACTGCTGTTGCCATCTTTGGTCTGGAGTTCCCCTTTGAACCACAAAAAGTAAAAATATACAGCACTGTTAAGATTGTCTGCATCCAACTGCGTCGATGTGATGTACAGTAATAAGCGTTCACTTGTTTCAACATAATACGCTTTTCATGCATTATTCAAGTCCTGTAAATAGAGCTGGAAGATTCGGTGATAAAAATGTAATCGTGAGCTGGTCCCTGTGACAATCTGCTATTTTTGTGAAATCGTCGTATCGTGATTCACTGTTTGTCTCTTTAATGCAGCTGTCTGTTCAAACACACTTTTTCTCCTGTTGTTTAGCCTCTGAAGCCTCTGACCAGATGACTTTATTTACCTCTTAAAGACCAGAGCTGCACAATTAAACCAAATCAATACAGAATTTCAGCAAATCGCAAAGACTACAATTTTTTTAAGTGCAATCATTTCTTACACAAATAACAAAATGTCTTGCTTTGATTTGAAAAAAACGATAAAAATGTGTTCAAAAGTGACAAAAACACAGCTACAAACAACAAACGTGTCTCAATGCACCAAAGACACGACTAAAAGTGACAAACTGAACCTGATAAAAACGCGACTAAAAGCGACAAAATTGTGTTTAAAATGTGAATTTGAACAGAATCCTATTATTAAAAACATAAATCACAAAATAAATCACAATCACACTGGTCAGAAAATCCCAATTAGATATTTTTCCTATATGGTGCAGCTCTATTAAAGGCAATAGAAAAATACAAAGTGAACATGAATCGAGATAAAATCAAATCATGATCTGGCCCCAAGAAATAATAATAATCATTTTTTGCCATATCGCCCAGCCCTACCTGTAAACATTTTTGGAAATCTTTTATTGATACTGATAAATTGAGAATAGTTAGCACAACTAATTAGGCAAGAAGTAGAACCTTTTTAATCCAAGTAGCGCTGCGCAATTAATTTAATTTTTTATCAAGATTGTGATTCACTCATCTCTAATTGTCAATGATATGCTCAGGTCATTTTCAAGTAGAACTAAGCAACATCCTTATTAAACCTCTTCATAAGTCCATGTGTTGGTTGTAAATGTACTTCCGGGGCGTTTGAAGCCCACGTCGCCCCCTGCTGTCCCTGAGCCTGAACCTTTCCTGACACCGAGCCAAAGACAACTCTCCTCAGAAACCTTGACTCTCTTTTTTATCTTTAGCAACATTAAACATTTTTATATGTGATTAAACTTCCTTATTTCAATAAAAAGGAAGGGAAAAAAAGAAACAAAAAAACTTTTGCCGTCATTTTACTGGGAGTGTACGTTCTCAAGAGACCTGCAGGGGGAGCTCTGCTTTAATCAGGAGTTAGAGTACAGCCAATCATCTGTTCTGAGGCGGTAGTTTGCAGTTGATATTTTGGAAAAATCTATTTGTCTATTTATTTATTTATTTAATTTTTTTTATTAAATGTTTGTCTCTTTTATGTTCAGAAAATGGCTATAGAAATCCTTTTTTGTAATTAGTTTTAAGACGGAAAGACAAAATAAAATGGAAATTAAGTATGTAATAGATTTACATATTGCCCAAGAAGTGAACGCACTGATGTTTTACTGTCCAACTTTTTCTGGTGCCACTAAAACAGATTGTATAGGTGAATGTAAAGTGCACACTCACTTTTTGTTGCAGCATCTTCTGTTTCTCCAGGTCCACGTCCCGCACTGGTTCAGGTTCAGGGGACCCCGGGGCCCCTCCTCCCGGGGCCCCTCCCTCTGTGTGCGGCTGACAGGACGAGGCGGAGGAGGCGGGGGACGGGGGAACGGAGCTGGAGGAGCAGGACGAGCCGCGAGCGACGGAGCCGTGCGTCGGGGAGCAGGAGGCGGACGTGCCGTTAGGGGGCGGGGCTGTGGGGTCGCCGTGGAGACGCAGCACTTCCTGTCTGAGGGTCTCGTTCTCTGAGGCCAGCTCCTGTCTCTCCCGCCGCACTCCTGTGAGCTCCTTGGTCAAAGTGTCCAGCCTCTGCCTGAGCTGACGCACCTCGTCACGGGCGCGATTACGCTCCGCTCGGACCTGACAACAGCAAAGAGGCCGTGGTACCATGAACCCAACACACATTTATGACAACAAGAGTTTAAAAGACAGTATAACATTCTCAGAAACAAGGCTTTAACTATAGCTCAGGGCAGGATTCACCTTATTTCGGAAGTTTCCATACGCGCCACCGTCTTTTTCCGTTGTAGTTTACACGGGGCAGACGAGCAAATGAGAAAATAAGTTCTACATGGACTAAAAAGACGTTTTCAGGCCTCAGGAAATCTGTGCGTTGCTGATTTGTTTTTGCTTGTCTACATTAAACATTTTAGACAAATCAATCTACTTTATATAATGTTTTAGTGAAAGACTTTTCCCTTGTTGGCCATTTGCACAAACACCGTTAGCGTCAAACCAGAAGTCCCTTTACTACAAGAGCGCGGATCATAAGCATAAAAAGAGGCAAAAGTGGGCGGGGCGGAATAAGGTGAATAAACTCTAGTGATCTCCTTATTGAGAGGCTCAATAAGGAGATTGTGGGTTCGAATCCTGGACCACCCCAACATCACACGATCTCTCTGGGTGGAGTCTGCATGTCCTCCCCGTGTTACCGTGGGTTCTCTCTGGGTTCTCCGGCTCCTCCCACCGTCCAAAGACATGACTGTGTAGGTTAATTGGCAACGCTAAACTGCCCGTAGTGTGTGAATGTGAGAGTGAATGGTTGTCTGTCCTTGTCTGTGTCTCTGTGTTTGTTGCGACGAGTTGACCCCTGTCCAGGGTGTACCCCACCTAAGGCCCAAAGTCACTGGGATAGGCTCCAGTCACCCGCGACCCCTAACGGGAATAAGCGGTAGAAGAAAATGAATGAATGAATGAACTCTAGTGATTTCATTTGGAAAACTGTCGAAACAGTGTCCAGATCTTTTAAACTTTTTCCACCAGAGTAACGCATTAGAAATACCACCACAGTTCATAGCACAAAGATGGTAAACCATAATCATATAGTTTTAAATTATAATCACTAACATTTGACAACAACCATATATGTATAAGTTGAATTGTTTGGTTTGCAGACGAAATCTACATTCTCTGGGCTTAACGAAGATAATTTGTCATTTAGAGTGATCTAAGACAGCAATGTGCAAACCTTTTTTCACCAGGGGCTGTAAACATACGGAGGGAAAAATAAGGGCCTTAGACGGCGGGTCAATACAGTTGAACTTTCAGATTTAGTCGACTTGAACAGGTTTAACTGAGGCCTTCACATTTTACTGTGGCTTGGAAGCTTTATGGCTTCATCTAATTCACATGAAAATATTGGATTTCAGCTTATGATTCTCAACCGTACAGTAAAATGGACTTATGTTACTCCTGACACCCCTGATCTAATATAGTAATAATCTGCTTCATGATTTGCAAGTTTTCCTTTTTGAGATACAGTAAGGGGATATTTAAAGGTCCTGTAACTGATTTGTATTGTTTTGAAAATTGAAAAACAGAACTAGTTCATGTTAAATTCTGTACATCAGTCACATGTATCACTCACTTTTCAAATGCAGTCCCAGCATCCTAAATATTCACCGTGATTAATTTATAAGCACTTTTCATCAGTTTCTGAGCCCAGAGCATCACAAACTGTCCCAGCTCAAGGTAACAAACATTAGCACGCTAACAGCACACTTCCTGATTCTCTCGTAGGATAAAACGCTCTATAAAAAAGTGCAGAAAAAGAGCTGTGGTCTAATTTTTACCCAAATAGATGCTTTTACAATATATCTGTACTGGGGCAACACAGATTTTACTTGTTTACATGCAAAAATCAGGTACAAGAACTAGTTCTGTTTTCATGTTTATTCATTCATTCATTCATTTTCTACTGCTTATTCCCGTTAGGGGTCGCGGGTGACTGGAGCCTGTCCCAGTGACTTTGGGCCTTAGGCGGGGTACACCCTGGACAGTGGCCAACACATAGCAGCAAACACAGAGAGACAGAGACAAGGACAGACAACCATTCACTCTCACATTCATTCACTAGGGACAATTTAGAGTTGTCAATTAACCTACACAGTTATGTCTTTGGACGGTGGGAGGAGCCGGAGAACCCAGAGAGAACCCACGGTAACACGGGGAGAACATGCAGACTCCACCCAGAGAGATTGTGTGATGTTGGGGTGGTCCGGGATTTGAACCCACGATCTCCTTATTGAGAGGCAGAAGCTCTAGCTGCTCTGCCACCGTACACCCCCCGTTTTCATGTTTAAAAACAGTAAAAATCAGGTAGTGGCCAAACTGAACCTGTGCCACTGAGATGTGCACAAACACCGGTCGCTATGGCTGACGCGCTTCAAATGGCTATTGTGGCTATCCATGCTTCAGATAATTCCAACAGACGTCTTTCGATGTAGATAAAGGTTCCTTTTTATTATATGCGAAGGTTAAAAAAAAACTCCATTTAAAACAGCGGTCAAAAACCGTTGGCCCAAACCGGGTCGCACACCTGACCGAATCATCAGAAGAAGCACCTTTATACCGGGCCTGAACCCCCATAGACCCAATACAAGGGCGCCACCCTCAGGCCAACCAAGTGGCAAGAATTGGCTCTAACATCAGGTACAGTCCCACAAAGCCTGCCGTCGTTGCTCACCTTGCTCCACTTCTCCCTCCAGTTGGCCGTGCAGTCGGACCACCACCTCATGGTCTTCTCCATCTGCGCCGCTCGGGCCCGGGCCTCCTCCAGCTCCCGCAGCCTCAGCTCCTCTCTGCTCTCCCAGTCGCCCCCCGCCCCGTCCCCGAAACTCCCCAACCCCAGGGAGCTCAGGCCGCCGGGGGACAGCAGCAGCGGGGGACTGGAGCTCGGAGTGCCCCCCGTGGGACTGGGAGTGTGGGCCAGACTGTCCGGAGAGCGAATGCCCCGGTCGCCTCCTCCAGAGAGACCCAGGGCACAGAGCAGGCTGCCCCCCGGGGATTTGCCCCCCTCGGACAGGTGCGGGCTGGGCGTGTGGTTCATGGTGAGGAGCACAGACGGGTTTGTGAAGAGGGGAGATTTAAGGAAGCATCATCTCCTGCAGGCGCTGGTCAGTCTGAGAGAAACAAGAGACAAATAGGTCTGTGATTATAAGGAAACAATATATGACACAAGACTTTTGATTTGAAATTCTGCACTATTACTCTTTTTGGCCTTTAAACACGGTCTAGAGTTCCTCTGCTTTGGCATCGCATGTTTTTACTTAAATGTGAATAGTTCTGTCATCACGATCATCACGATTTGTGTTAACATGCCATCTGCTGGCAGAAGAGGGAGAAACCATGGGGAAATAAATAAAAGCTAGCTTTCCCCGACACGCTAATGTAAGCACACAGTGTAGATGAATGTGATCTGAGGCAGAAATACTCATAACGTTTGGAGATTTTTGGACTTAAAACAGCCCAGAGGATCTCAGAGCTCTGCCTTTGGCATCACTAATCTGAGCATTTGGAGTGTTTTTTGAGGCTCAGAGGGAGAGGACTCACAGGATTAATAAAACAAGCGTTAATGAAGCTAAATACAACTCCAAGTAGGTATTTGATTAGGCAACAAAGATAAAACACAGTAAAAAAAAAAATCTACTTTGTATAATGAATTTCCTTTAAGAAAGGATCCTTAGATGACTGACAGTGTTTGTGGTATTTCAAACAATTGAAATCGGTTTAAAATCATTTAAACCAATATGTTAAGGTAGACATTTTTATTAGGCACTTTAGCATTTGCATGTGCTTTAGAGCTCCCTCTGCAGACAATAGGCATGAACTATGAAACGAAGTCTTAGCACAATTTAGAAATGGGAAAAGAATATATTTCCTATTTGTCCAGTGATGGTGCATGGACTTGAAAACTGGACAGGAGGCTTCCAGGTTTCTGATCTGTGTAACTGTGAGGAAAGACAACCTCATAAACACAATCAACCAAACAAGCGTGAATGAAGCAAAAGATACAACTCCAGGTATATTTTTGGTGAAGTTAACATTATATCAAAGTCAAAGCTACAACTAAGTCAATTTAGCAAGATATGTCCCATTTAAGACTGCACAGGAAACTGTTTATTTATGATTTATTATGTAACAATCAATAGAAAATTGCAACGGAGTGATTTTTGTGGAGAAATATGATCTCATAAACAGAATTAATAAAACAAGCGTGAACGAAGCACAGGACAATTTAAGGTGTTTTTCTGATGAAGTAACATTGTTATAACATGGCTGAAACTTAATAAAAACTACATTTTGCAGGATATATCTGTATATCAGGGAACATATTCTGCTACAGAGACTTTTTTAGCTTTTAACCCTGTTCCATCATCAAAAAAACACCTGGAATTGCATTTAGCTTCGCTCACGCTATTTTGGAGGAATGCTGGAGGTTTTCAATCAGACCATCGTTTTTATAAACTTTTGTTTTACTCCTAAAACATCAGATGCCAAACTTCAGACAATCAAGAGCATGCAAGGCTAATAACAATATAAAAAATTCACAATATTTTCCCTTAAATGTTGGCTGCAGTGAAACAAAGCATGATGAAGCAAAACGATAAGTTAAAAATAGAGATTGTAAGATTTCACAAGGTTTCATGGTCAAATGTAAGTAAGCCCAGATCCACTTGGTTCTCATCAGTAAAAATGAAACCCAGGTTTACTTTGGCTTTTGGATAAACTGTAACCACATGTGACAGCCTTTTGTTGTTGACTTATTTGTCCTTTGAGCCGTGACAAGAAAAGATCTGCTGAATGTAAAACAACATTGTCTCCAGTATTGCTTCCATGCACTGCTTTTTGGCTTTGCGTAAATAGCAGTGTGTACGTATTCTAATATTGAATTATGGATATTTTGTCACACACTCTGACATTGACAACATACAAAGACTGAAAGATTGTTTTATTCTTTTGCCTCGATTGTTCCACTGAATGGCATTAAACGTTTCTATCTTCCATATTTTCAGTTATAGGTGTTTTTATTGCACAAAAATACCTTGAAAAACATTAATTCTTACACTGAATGGGCTCGCCTCTCCACAGATCTGACCTGTAACTAGGAGATATATATCCATGGAGATAGATAAGTTTAATACCCTACTGTGGAACATTCAAAGCAAAACACTAACATCTTAATGGAGACAAGCAGGAGGCGGAACCTTCACGAAAAAGTTACATTGTGCACCTTTAAAGCACAGGAAGCTTTTTAATTAACATTTTTTATGAACTGAGAAACAAAAACAAAAACAACAAGAAAAATAAAAAGTCCTCCAAACCCATCAAATTATGAATTATTTTATTTATTTATTTAACCAGGTAAGAACCCGTTAAGATCGAAACCTCTTTTTCAAGTGAGACCAGATCGCACAATCTCCACTCCGACTGAAGGGCATTCCAGGCTGTGGGAGCAGCATGTGTGTGTGTGTGGTGAGTGAGTGAGTGAGTGAGTGAGTGTGTATCATTTTAATTGATATACATACATTAATTAATTTATATTTTGCATTTAAAAGTTAGCATTACCTGAGAGAAACGGTTAGCTAAGCCAACTGCTACTGTGCACAGAGCCCATATCAATCTAAACTCGTCTTTGTTCTGATAAAGCTCAAAATCATTCTAAAACTGTTCACAAAAGGCTGAATTTTGTCTTGTTTATTTTTGTGTTTCTTTTGGTCTTAATACTTGCTCAATTAGTGGTTTCGATACTAGTTTTAGGACTGATTAGTATCTGTACTATCTATACCTTTTACAACACAAACAGGGAAAAGGAGATTGCAGGCCGTCCCACCAGAAAAGTCACACAGTGCACCTTTAAAGCAACAGTAGGTAACATTCTGCAGGTGGTACATCACCTCCATGATTGCATGTAAACAGAACATTAAAACCATACTTCTGCAAGGATATACACACATTTAATGCCATAATGTGGAGTAGTATAGCCAAATATAAATGGTACATAGTGCATCTTTAATTGCAAACTCAACAGTGAAGCATTTTATTGTCTTTTTTAAATTGTTCATTGAAGGAAATTAGGGCTAATATTGTTTGACGCAATAACGATATTGCACCAAACAAAACATATCGCAGTAACACCAAAGTCTGCATCCGATAGAAATGTTCTGTTTTTAAAATGAAAACATTGAAAAATCTAGCTTTTTCAAATTAAATTAGCCTTGGTTTTGTATCAGTTTTTTTTTTTTTTTTTAATATAAGACAGACATTATTCCATCAAAAATAGCTGCAACAATTAGTAGAATAATCGTGAAGTCGACTATAAACAATAATTACAGTCGTATTTTGATTATGTCGTCGTTCTTTGGACTAAACAGACTCTAAAACACAAACTTAAAGACTTTTATAACAAAGACAGTGGTGTTATTAAAGAAAAATGGCAAAAAGAAGAGACCATTTTTCCTCAATTATACACTTTATACACTTACATATTCTCTCTCTAGAAGCTTCATTCACAATATTTCAACATTTATTTGGTTAAAAATGTTACTTTATTCTAAGTCTCAATCAACAATAGAAATAATCGCTGACTTGACCACTAAAATAATCGTTTGTTTCAGCCTTAGTCAAAAAGAGTATTTAAATATTGCATTAATATTGATTTCTCAGATCTTAATAGCCGTATCGCAATGATTTCCAATATCGTTCAGCCCTAAAGCAAATCAACTATTGTTCTCAGTTACAGATAAGGACCAAAGCAACTTCAAACCTGACAGAAGGCAAGCCAAACTCAAATCTAAGTCAGAATCTCTTTTATGAAACCTAAACCAGTTTGTAAAAGTCTGTGTCACATTGAACTGTTGTAAAGGAAAGCCTCCAGTGCAACTTAATACAGCCGCGGAGGACAGCTGCAGAACGCGACTGAAATCACTCTTTTGTGTCCAAATGAAAACCAGCAGCGACAAACACAAACCAAATGGACTTTAACGCAAAACCAGAACCGCTGTATTCTGTTTTATTCGCAGACTTGAGGAGTAATAGCTTTAGTTGTCGCTCCTTGTGGCAGATGAGACTTTCAACACGCTTTGTTTTGATTTGTTCTTTTGTTTTATGTCCACACTACACACAAGTACAAGCTGTGAAGACGCTATGCAGACATGTCCAACATAGTAAACTACTGAAGGACTTGAGCGTTATCACAAGATTTGAAAGTTGAAATTGGTGCATGCAGTTGTTGTTTAGTATCATTTATAATTAAAGAAAGAGGCTGTGATTAATTATAGATTGAGGAAGCTCACACAGAGTAATAACAATTTACCAACTGTTACAAGATGACGAGCTTTAGTTAGATTTGCATTAGGGACAACAGCTGGTCAACTGAACGTGACTATGTTCGGCTATTAAAATAATCTTAGTTTTGTTTTGATCATTGTTACAGACTCTAAAATAACCTTTTTATAAGAAAGACACTGGAATTATTGCACATATTTTTTCCCTTTTGAGAAGACGTTGTACATAGTTCCAGTCTCATGTTTGGTCTTGTGTGAATTAGGTCTGGGTGATGCGGTGATAAAAGTGGAATCGTGAGCTGGTCCCTGTGACAATCTGCTGTTTTTATGAAATCGTGGTATTGTGATTGACTGTTTGTCTCTTTAATGCAGCTGTCTGTTCAAACACACTTTTTCTCCTGTTGTTTAGCCTCTGAAGCCTCTGAGCAGACGACTTTATTTACCTCTTACAGACCAGAGCTGCACAGTTCAACGAAATCGACACAAAATCGCAATTTTAATGGATGCATTTAGCAACTCACAAAGGCTACAATTTTTGAAGTGTAATATTTCTTCCACAAACAACAAAATGTGTTGCTTTGATTTGAATAAAAACTGCTAGCACTGTAGTTTGGATTTGTACAAACATGTTCTGAAACAAGTGACAGAAGCGCAACCAAAAGCGATGAAAATGCATTTAAAAACGTCAAGAACGCACTTACAAACTACAAACGATAAAGACGCGACTAAAAGTGACAAATATGCGTAAAAAAAGAAAAAGAAAAAGTGTTTAAAATGTGAATTTGAACAGAATCCTATTATTAAGACATAAATTGCAAACCTAATCACAATCGTGCTGGTCAGAAAAATCACAATTAGATATTCTTTCTAAATCGTGCAGCTCTGTTAAAGGCAATAGAAGAATCGGGATAAACTCAAAATCATGATCTCGCCCCAAGAAAAACCATGATAATCATTTTTTGCCATATCGACCAGCCCTGAATTATGAATGTGAATTATGTCTCAGTTGTTTATTCACCTTATTCCTGAAGTTGCCGTACGCGCCGCCGTCTTGTTTCCGTTGTATTAGTTTACATGGAGCAGACGAGCTCAACAGAAAATAAGTTCTACATGGACTAAAAAGACGTTTTCAGACTGACCAGGAAATCGTTGCGTTGTTGACTCGTCGCTCGTGTTCATTAAACATTTTACACAAATCAATCTACTTTATGTAACATTTTAGCGGCGAGACTTTTCCCTCGTTCGTCATTAGCTTTAACGGAGTTCTTGTCAAACGGAAGTGCGTTTACAACAAAAGTGAGTATCACAAAAACCGGCAAAAGTGGGCGGGGCAGAATAAGGTCAATAGTTCTCACAAACAATCTGGCACATTGCTTGTATTCACATGAATGGATTGTCGACGCAACAATCATCAGACTGAGAAGTGAAGCAAGATGGACCGTCAATACTCATCACTCCTAGCGATCGATAAAATACATAATGCATAGATAGGCCTGTCACAAAAACGAATTGCAAACAAAGTGTAATGTATTGCTACAGAAAAATATCACACAATATTGAAACTATGCCACTGACTGAGAATAAAAGAAGTAGAATTCCAGTAAACCCTTTTTCTAAATGTGCAATATTGTTAGAAAACATGACAAATAAACAAAGAAATAAAAAGCAAAATGGAACAATTCAGTACTTTGTATCTATAATCATTCATAGTTACTTATTCAACTCACAAATGACAAAATATCCGCACAAATGCAAAGAAAATGTACAAACAATTAGAGCTGCAACTACTGTTTTCTCAGTTTGTGACGTGGTTTCCGCACCATTTCCATAATTCTATAATTCCTTGTCGGACTTGTTCTTCGTCAAATCACGATCCTTACAACTGTGTCGCTTCATCAACAAGGCAGAAGCAAACCAATATTTTTTTGTCTGAAGTATGTAATTCCCTTTGCTGCCAGTAGATGGAGCCCTAAGCCCTAATAAAACCAGAGACATGGAAGTCCTTTGTTTTTTTAGCTTTAAGACATTTCATGACAAAGTAAAGGTCAAGAGGATGTTTAAAGGCCAATAACACAAATAATACATAACATTTGTCCTCTCACTTCATACTTTTCTATCTCTACAAGTAATGATACTATTTTGAAAGTAGCTATACATCCTTTAAGTACATTTTTTAGCTGTATAACTCGTCTGTCCACTGCAATAGAAGCAAATCTCTTGTTCCCCCGCAGAAATGAGAAATCTCGTGTCACGCTCTTTCAGCACAATCAAGAGTGAAACGTTACGCCTCGCCAAACAGAAATTAAACACTCTTCTACTTCCTCGTCCAAACCAGCTCCATGTGTCCGAGCGAGCGCCATGAGAAAGCCTCACAAACGGGGCGGTTATTTTGGGAAAAGGCGCAGACGGGGGGTTCCTCTGGCGGAGAATGAGGTCTCTCTGTTAGAAGTGGATTTGTTTACACAGCATTAGGAGAAGAGGGATTGTTCCGCTGCCCTATTTCTGTCCATGTGTCTGCAGCGATAGTCGGATTGTGTAGGATGGATGAAGAACTGAGGAGAGGAGAAAGAAAGCAGATTTTGCGTTACGTCTTCTTCTCTAGCTCTTGCTAATCAAAATGTCTAAATCATACCAGTAAAACAAATGGTTCTGTGTTCTTTTTGATGGTTTAAAGCGGTGGTCCCCAACCTTTTTTGTCTCAAGTACCCCCTAAGCTTTGACTCAGTACTTTAACATGAGTTTCAGTCAAATAAATGGGTTTACTAGTCACATATTGTCAATTATTACTATTATATTTTTGTTTTTATTATATTTGTGGTCCAAGATACTCCAAAAAGACACTAAATTTACAACTTTACAACACTTTTCATTCAGATAAAAGTACATTACATCTTTCAGAAGCCCCTGGTCATTGCTCACGTACCCCTTGGCGTCCTCTGTACCCCTGGTTGGGAAACGCTGGGTTAAAATAAATGGTAAATGGTCACATTTATATAGCGCTTTTCTACCTTTTTTAAGGCACTCAAAGCGCTTTACATCAAGGAACCAGTCACCCATCCACTCACACATTCATAAACCAGTGTACGCAGACACTGGGGGCGAGGTGGGTTAAGTGTCCTGCCCAAGGACACAACGGCATTATTCATCTGAAGGAGCTGAAATCGCACCACCAACCTGCGGGTCAGTGGATCAGACCACTCAACTACTCCATGTCTGGAGTGGGATTCGAACCGCCGACCTTCGGATCAGAAGGCGCCCACTCTACCTACTGCGCTACTGCCGCCCAAAGGCAGGACAAATAAAGGACAAATATTATGCATTATTTGCATTGTTATTAGTCTTTAAACAAGCTATTCAGTACTTTAAATTTGGTATTTCATGTTTTAGAACTAAAAATATTGCTTTGTCACAAGGTTGGGAGACGCCAGAGTAACTGAGCTTTGTCCCCATCTACTGGTTGCAGGGGGAATTACACACATTTAAAATAAACACTCCATTACAACCGCGTCCTTACATTGGCTAGTTTGATTGTGATTTGACGACAGAAAAGCTCAGAACAAGTCTCACGATGATTTATGGACTTAAACAGAGCGGAAGAGTCTTGTGGTCACATCACATGTCGAGAAAACGTCAGACATCGGGGAAATTCAGAAGAACGTTTGGAGAGAGAGGATTTTCTAACCAGGATTCATCAAACTAGTGTGAATTAAGCTAAATACAACTAGTATTAATACAAAAGAGTATTTTTTCTGATGACGGAACAATGTCAGAAGATGATTAAAAGCTCAAAAAGATAATTTTTTAAAATAAGTGAGAGGCAAAAAGAAAATCGTATGAAATTTTAAACCCTTCCAAGCTCAAAGATTGCAGAGTCAAAAGTTGCGAGCTAACAAAACTAGCACAACTGGCATCAACCGTTTTTTTCTTTTATTTATTTATTTTGCATCAGCGGTTTCTTGAGTAATCTCGAGTAAATTAAACGACTCCCTTTGAGACTCTCTGTATTGTTTTGAGTTGGCGTTTTTTGGAGTCAAATATTATTGGACGCTGCAGAATTTGAAACTCTGAAACCACCCAGATACTAAAGCCTTTTTTTTCTCCTTCGTAATTCGTCATTTTAGTGGATGCTGTGCGGGAAAATCTTTTAACTACTGGATGAAATTCAACACTCTCTGAAAAGCTGATGGCAAAGCTCTGAGATACTCATAATCTCGACACATAAAAGGAGCTGTTTGGGGAAAATAAATGCCTTTGTGACGGCTGTTTATGTTCTAGAGGTTCCCAAAACTATATCATATTCTTTTGCCAAATTATAAGCAATAGACAGTTTTTAAGATGTAAAAAAAAAGCTGCACGTCACACTCATTGCATTAATTACGTCTTTGCAAGTGTTAAAAGTCAAAGATCCAACCGAGAAGCTGGAGGTCAAATTAATTAACAAAAATCAATCAGGATTTAATTTAAACGGCTGTCAGTGACTAAAGGCTTGTGAATCTCATGGGATCGTTAAACTGCTGTCATCATTATCGTGTTGTGATTGTCCAATAACTGACCAAATAATCAATACTGCACAATGGATTACATATGTCGAACTTTTTAATATAGCAGGTTTGGTATAAAATCTTCTACGATTTTGTCTTATTATGTTTTTTCCTTTGTTTAACGTCGTGAAAATAGCGTTATCCTGATGACACTGATGAAACCCAGCTCATATTTTTGCCATTCATCAGAAATCTTGAGTCTTGAGCCTGAGGTTATTGTGTTGTGCAAATGTGAATCGGCTAAAATGTAACACCCTTTATTTTCTTTTTTATTTCATCAGATCTTTTGCGGCTTTTTCAGTGCACTCAGATACTAAACAAAACTAAAACTATTATATTATATATATATATAAAAATTCCCTGCTCACCCTCCGCGGGTGGTCACATCCATCTCTGAGCTCGGGTCCTCTACCAGAGGCCAGGGAGCTTGAGGGTTCGGCGCAGTATCTTAGCTGTTCCTAGCACTGCGCTCTTCTGGACTGAGATGTCTGATGTTCCTCCAGGGATCTGTTGTAACCACTCCTCCAGTTTGGGGTGACTGCCCCAAGTGCTCCGATCACCACGGGCACCACCTTGGCCTTCACCTTCCAGGCCTTCTCCAGCTCTTCTCTGAGCCCTTGGTATTTCTCCAGTTTCTCATGTTCCTTTCTCCTGATGTTGCCATCACTTGGTATCGCCACATCAACCACAACGGCCTTCCTCTGCTCTTTATCCACCACCACGATGTCTGGTTGGTTTGCCATTACCATTCTGTCAGTCTGTATCTGGAAGTCCCACAGGATCTTCGCTCGGTCATTCTCTACCACCTTTGGAGGTGTTTCCCACTTTGACCTTGGGGTTTCCAGTCCGTACTCCGCACAGATGTTTCTGTACACTATACCAGCCACTTGGTTGTGGCGTTCCATGTATGCTTTCCCTGCCAGCATCTTACACCCTGCAGTTATGTGTTGGACTGTCTCAGGAGCTTCTTTGCACAGCCTACACCGTGGGTCTTGTCTGGTGTGGTAGATCTGGGCCTCTATCGCTCTGGTGCTCAGGGCCTGTTCCTGTGCAGCCATGATGAGTGCATGTGCATGAATATATATATATATATATATATATATATATATATATATATATATATTATTTTTTTGTCGACTAATTATATTATTTCGATTACAAGGATTTATACGACAAAAACAGCAAAAAAAAGTGAATATATGGAGTGTGTTAGCTAAATATCTTGGAGTGAATCATGAGTCTAATTTATATCTAACATATAAATACACTGTTTCCTGGTACTTTTCTATATGAATTTTAATTTTTAGCATGAACTCCGTGCCCTGAGGTATTGCCAGGTGTGCCTTAGGAAAGCTTTCCAATATGAGTTTCCAGAATCACGCGTAGATTCAATGGAATAATTTACTCTTTTGGAGTGTCCTGAGAAAGCCTCTTATCAAATAACTGAAAACAAAATAACAATCGCCAAATTAAACAACCATACTCAGGGGCATTGACAATGTTTTCCATACATACATACACATAAAGACTACCACTTTATTGTAAAAGGAGTGATTCGGTAATAATTTAGCATTCTAATATCTTGATTTCAAAAACCGTGTCCAGGTGACTATCTTTTAAATAAGTTCCTCTATAGACAATTTATGGAAGATTAAGGGATTAAATTGATAGATTTTTTGTGCCGTGATATAATTTCAACCAATCAATGTGCCGTAATTTAAAAAAGGTTGAAAGGCACTGCTTTAGTCGACCAAGAATTTCTTTAGGCGACTGCAGCCCTAAACATAACTATACCCTCATTTATACATGCATCAATACTGAAACAGATCGCATAAATAGGACAAAACTGGAACTTTCCTGAATAGTTTCAGAACTAATGCTAGACTGTATGATATAATATTACTACTATTATTTTAAAGTGAAATTAATGTTAAAAAAGTTGGAATTGTGTATTGTGTATTGAAACCAGTATTGAGTATCAAGCCTTTTTCTTAGTAACAAAATGTAATTTGAAACATCACACTCTAAAATATAAAGAAACTACTTCTACTTCTGAAAATTATTATCTATTTATTGTCTAAAAAGATTTTTTTCTGTCTGCCAATAAAGATATTTTTCATTATTGTGGTACCGTTATCTGTAACAAACATTTTTTAACATCAAAATTGAGTTAAAGTAGTTTAGTAACTTGATAATAATATAAATATATAAATAAAAACAAAATAAATAAAAGTAAAATAAATAAAAATATAAATAATACAATGCAATATCATAACAATAACAACCTGCACGATATATTTCTCACCTTTACCTATCATTCCCGATCAACTCAACATAATTCATCTGCCGTCTGTGTGCACTGAGTCAATGCAAATGTAAGTGCAAACACCGTGAATTATGAATGACCCCCGGAACGACTTCACCTCCACAAAGATGAGGAAAGGTACGAGTTCAGCTGTGAGAGGGATGGAAATGTCGAAGCACAACACTATTGGAATGTGTACAACAAACTACAGACGTGTGGACTCGCAGAAACTTGCACTGAACACCACCCACAGAATACAACGGCTGTCAGAGAGGCTTTTAACACCTTTAAGTTATTGCCGTACAAAGAAAAGCTGTCAAAAATGTGTTGAGAGGAGTTATTTCAATTCAGGAGTTGGAAAGCTGATACAATTACAGACACAAGCTTTTTATCTCCTCGAAAAGTAATTAAACCTGTATTGTTTATGCTTTAACCTTGGAGTATAATCCCCAGGAAATGTGTAGGGGTTTAGCGATACCAAAATCTCACGGTACGATATATATTTTGAAGAGGAATTTTGAACAGAATTGTAGAAATTATTGATTTTTCATTAAAATGACTTGACAAGCCTTTTGTACAGGGCTATTCAACTTAAGGGACATGATCCGGCCCTCAACCCATCTTCCAAAAATATAGAAAATATATATATATATTTTTTTCTCTCTTGTTATTGGTTTAGACCTGGTTTAGTCCTGGTTCAGTCCTGGTTTAGACCTGGTTTAGTCCTGGTTTAGACCTGGTTTAGTCTTGGTTTAGACCTGGTTTAGTCCTGTTTACTCCTGGTTCAGTCCTGGTTTAGTCCTGATTTAGTCCTGGTTTAGACCTGGGTCAGTCCTGGTTTAGACCTGGTTTAGTCCTGGTTTACTCCTGATTTAGTCCTGGTTCAGACCTGGTTTAGTCCTGGTTTAGACCTGGTTTAGTCCTGGTTTACTCCTGATTTAGTCCTGGTAAAGACCTGGTTAAGTCATGGTTTAGACCTGGTTTAGTCCTGGTTTACTCCTGATTTAGTCCTGGTTTAGACCTGGTTCAGTCTTGGTTTAGACCTGGTTTAGTCCTGGTTTACTCCTGATTTAGTCCTGGTTCAGACCTGGTTTAGTCCTGGTTTAGACCTGGTTTAATCCTGGTTTAGACCTGGTTTAGTCCTGGTTTAGACCTGCTTCAGTCCTGGTTTAGTCCTGGTTTAGAACTGCTTCAGTCCTGGTTTAGACCTGGTTTAGACCTGCTTCAGTCCTGGTTTAGACCTGCTTCAGTCCTGGTTTAGACCTGGTTTAGACCTGCTTCAGTCCTGGTTTAGACCTGCTTCAGTCCTGGTTTAGTCCTGGTTAAGTCCTGGTTTAGTCCTGGTTTAGTCCTGGTTAAGTCCTGGTTTAGTCCTGGTTAAGTCCTGGTTTAGTCCTGGTTTAGTCCTGGTTTAGACCTGCTTCAGTCCCGGTTTAGTCCTGGTTTAGACCTGCTTCAGTCCTGGTTTAGACCTGCTTTAGTATGTCTCGTCAAGATATAAAAGTGCAAGTTAAATCTTCATGTTGTCTGTAGGGCTGCATATAATAAGGAGAGGATTGCAATATGGCTCTTGATTACTATATTGAGATTATTGCACTATTTTTAAACAAACAACAACAACAACAACAACTACACAGGAGTTCATATAAAAACAAATATTCATACAGAAAAAAGTGTATTTATATATTAGAGCTGTTTAAATTAGAATAAACCCATGATTCACTCCAAAAATCTTCAGCTAAATATCCTATCTAAATGAAATAATTAGTCGACTAATACAAATAATCGACTAAACAACTGTAAGTATATAAATAATAATAAGTAAATTAAAAGTAAATAAATAAATAAGTAAATAAAATGTGCCTTTTTCTTTTAAAAACAGTACATTTGTGTCAGATGGAGGACTTTTTTGTTACTGCGATATTCTGTATTTACTTTGTTGCAGTATCAATACTTTTGCGATCCATTGTGCAGCCATGGTTTTCTGCACTGAAATGGAGCTAAGGATCATGGGCAGTGTTGTTGATGAATGAATGAACAAATTCATTTCTTCATTTATACGTTTGTAGAAATTTGTAATCTGCATTTGACCCATTCTCCAAGACCGCTGGGATTAAACCTGCGCAAACAAAGCAAAGAACTACATCAATCTTAAAGAGCTCCAAAGAGACGCTGATGGAGGCTTCAGTCAGAGCTTATTTAAAAGTATCTTTGGACTGAAATCAAAGTATATGACAATAAAGAGTAAAATAAAGTACAGCAGAATGTGTCACATATTTGGACCGGACTCTAAAGATAGGGAATTCCCAGCAGAAATGAAAGGAAGAATAAATCATTTGTGGATTTTGATGTTTTATGTATGATCAAGGTAATGTTTAATAAAAAGCAAAGTGAGTGTCATCCAAAATACAAATGCACTCCTCTGAATTACCACTACCTCTAAATCTGAACTGCAGTATGTATTAATTAAAGTTTTTATTTCAAACTAAACAAAAAAATAGAGAAAGTTAGAAACAAAAAAATAAATAAGTTACAAAGTCCAGTATGCAAGTTGATCAAGTGGAATATTATATTACAACATATTTAGATGCAGATTGGACAATGTTGTTCCACATGAAAGCTTAAAGTGCTTTTCTCATTTTGATTTTATTTGGTGTATTGATTCCGGTTCTAAATGTAAATTATAGTTTTAAACCAATCAGGTGTCTGTGGAGAATTTTTTAAAATCGGTTGAAAATTACAGGAAGTAAACAAACTGATGACATCACACTAGGGAGACGAAAGTTATGCATAATTTACAAAAAATAAACTACTTTTTTGACCGTTTAGACATTAATTAAACAAGATCAAGATGTTCTCAGATGTTTTAATTTGTCAAGTAAAACAAATCAGACAGATGTACAGTGTGGTTGCTTCTTCATTTCCCAGTGTGATGTCATCATTTACAACCAGGAAGTAAAATAAAAAACATAAAATAATGCTGAACTGGGATAAAATTTGTAAAGAATTTAAGCAGAATTGGAAATATATTAATCTTTTCTGCATTTTTGTTAAATGAGTAGTTCAACCTGTCAAAGGTACTTTAAATGTTGCGAAAGAAACTAACCTAAAGACAAAAACGGTGGGAAAAAAATGACCTTCGTCTGTAGTGCCTTCTCTTATTGACCTTATTCTGCCACGCCCACTTTTGCAGTTTTCTGCACTTTTGTTGTAAACGCACTTCCGTTTCACGAGAACTCCGTTAAAGCTAATGACGAACGAGGGAAAAGTCTCGCCGCTAAAATGTTACATAAAGTAGGTTGATTTGTGTAAAATGTTTAATGAACACGAGCAACAACAAGTCAACAACGCACAGATGTCCTGGGCGGTCTGAAAACGTCTTTTTAGTCCATGTAGAACTTATTTTCTGTTGAGCTCGTCTGCTCCATGTAAACTAATACAACGGAAACAAGACAGCGGCGCGTACGGCAACTTCCGGAATAAGGTGAATAGGCTTTTCTACTCACAGTTTCAACCCATCGATACACTCTTAACCACAAATCCTGTTCTATGATGAAAAAACAGAATTTCCAGTTATACAATAATAACTAAACCTTTATATTAAACCCCTGCTGGTTTCATTACCATTTAATCCTCACTGCCACCGTCTTGCTACTGTCCCTTTGTAACTCTTGAACTCTTCACATTTCTTTACCCCTCGCTCTTCGCCCTGCGCTTGACCCCGCCCCCTGCCACCTCTGGGCCAATAAACCGCTGTTGTTCTCCTGACAGCCACAACCCAGGGCTGTAAACCCATTGTGCGCCCTGACCATATGTGGCCCGGCCCTCGCTTTGACTAATGTTTAAAGCATTCGCGATGAAAAGGAGTGGACGAGGTCTGCAGCGGCTGAAGGCTTTGTGTACAAGCGAAGGCTGCGTCCAGACACCTGCCTCTCATTAAATCAATACAAAACGTGACTTTATTCAACCCAGAAAGGTCATAAAACACAACGGCTGAGATCTGTGGAGAGGCGACACGCTCACAGGGAGAATGCATGTTTTTCAAGGTTATTTCACTTGCAGTTCATAAAGATATAGATTAGTTTAATGAGTAAAACGAGGCGAACACGTAGTGGAAAAGAAAATGTCAGTGCACCTTTAGAAAGAGGGAAGGACTGAAATATGAACCATTAAAGGAAAAATATTCTGCATTTTTCATATTGTTCTTAGCCTTTAAACATGCTCTTGAGAACCTTAAATTTGCCATCTCATGTTTTAAAACAAACAAAAAAAAAGTTTCTTATTCATCCAATTACTTTTTTTTAATCAGCCAGTAAACTTACTGAGTGCATCCAGCCAGCAGATAGCGCCACCGAAATATACAATCTAGTGAAGTTAGCACTGAAAAGACGTTATGAAGTGGATTAGCAGCAGCAGTTATCGTGTTTAGAGGCAGAAATGCTCAGAACGAGTTCAGCGATGATTTAAGGACTTAAAACAGCGGAAGATTCCCAGAAGTGAGGTATGACGTCTGAAAATACGTCCCAGAACCAGGAAGTTCACCAGGGAGTGTGTTTGAGGCTCGGAGGAAGAGGATTTTCAAACAAACATTCCTCAAAACAGCGTGAATGCAGCTGAATGCTACTTCAGGTGTGTTTTTGATGACGGAACATTGTCAGAACACGGTTTAAAGAGAGAAAAAAAATCACTGTAGCAGAATATATGTTCTTTAACAGTGGCATCTATATATAATACTAGCCACGTTTATATGGACACATGTAATCGGATTAAAAGCCTGATCGGAATAAAAATGATTAATGTAAACACGCCATTCGGAATATTCTGACCCGATTACACTCATTCGGATCAAAATTTCATTCCGATTGAGATGGGTGGGTTATGCCGATTGTTATTCCGATCGAAGCGCATGTACACGCTTCTTCCGATGTTTTGGTTGAAGGAATCCTCTCTGCGCATGTCTGTTACGTCAGCTAATGCAGAAGCGAGGGTAATGGCGAGTGTGAGGCAGAACTGGTCCGCTTCAGTCACAGCTCCATATCAAAAGTATTATTAAACAGCACGAACGGGAGGTGAAATCAACGAAGAAAAATGTTACGAGCCAAAACGTACGCAGCCATGTTTGTTTACAATGGAAGTTTGTTCTTCTTCTACTGTTTCCGGTATGTTAGCCAATTCTGCGCATGTCAAAATAATTTATTCCGATCAAATGTATAACAGATGTAAACAGATGTCGTAATCAGATTATTTTTTTCAGGGTCCATGTACACAGTAAAATTCTAATCCGATTCATGATCAGATTAAAGACATTTTGCGCATGGCTACTGACTTTTTATTTAATTCAAGGGATATTTATACATTCTGCTTTCACTCCTCAAGTTCGTTCTCGATCATTCTCAGTGTTTTAGCCTCTGCAGAGCCTCCGCAGTCACTGTTAATGTGTCTCTAGGTGCAAGCATTTGGAATTAGCTGCAATCTCTGTCTGCCTCACTTCACAAGTCTGAGAAAAAACAGCTGAAGTTTACACTAATTTACTTTGTCATACCAAGTTCCTTGCTGCACTAAAAGCAAAAAAGAATATATCATGCACAATATGATATGGTTCAGCTCTAGTTTGCCGTTTATATTGCTGTGAATTGGAGAACATGATGATACATAACAATGGGACACGGAGAAAGTAATACCAAAATGTTCCAAAAAGAATTGTATTATTTATTAGCAACAGGTTCACGCTCATCCTTATTCTGTCAGTGTGTTCACAATTATAGACCCTTTCAGTGTTTGTTAACAGAACACCTTTTTTAAAGACAAATGCTGGCCCTAATGCACGATCAGACCAAACATGGCAAACTAACTAAATAGTTTAGATAACTGAAAACCACTTGACCACACGGGATTATCACCAAGCCTTGATAGAAAACAAACAAACAAACAAACTTTTCATAAATCTGTAACACTTTATAATAACTACACTTATTCCTGCCTTAGTAAAGCATGAATACAGACTTAATTCATAGTGAACAAAGAATTTATTAAGAATGATTCAGGTTTATGAACTACTTAACTCTAACCCAAATTCCTGGCCCTAACCCTAACCCTAACCTTAATTAAGTAGTAACTAATCCTGAATCATGCTTAATAAACTATTTGTTCAGTATTAAATAAGTCTTTGTTCATGCTTTGTTAAGGCAAAATAAGGTGTAGTTATTATAAAGTGGTACCCATAAATCTAATGTTATGTTGGACAAATTGCACCAACAAAAGTAGCGGGCCGCATCAGTTTGACGATGCAATTTAGATTCATCAAGTACCACAAATGAAGTGGATTTAGACTCTTAATACTCGTTGACAAATGTAAAGAACATATTAACAATAATAATCTAGTCTGTGCTGATCAAAACGACAAAATGGATGCTTATATGTTCCTTCAAATTAATAGAATAAAACATTTACATCAGTATCAGGTTCTGTGCACAAATATTCTAGAAGCATTTACTGCAGTATTATATCCCCATCGCACATATGTCTTTTTCACACAAACATGTTGGCCTTTGCCTCTGACCTTTGACCTCAACCCTTCAACAGTTCAAAGTAAATGTCATGAGTGAAAGTCTGAGCTTTTGGAGAAACAAGCGGCTTCACATGATGCGACGACGACCATAATTTATGATCACAAGACCCCAAACACGTCATGTGACCACACAAAGGGTAAAAAGAATGGAATCAAACTGTTACAAAGGATTCCCCCAGACACTCACAAAGCAAGTGCAGAGTAACGACTTTGACTTACCATTTTGATTTATCATTCAATACATGAAAGATGGAACAACACATTTTGAGGCTCAGTATTTATTGTGTCTCGTTTTTCTTTGCAATAGTGAGGACATTTGTGTTCTTTTTTGGTAACATGATAAGACTTGAACTGCAGAGGGTTGAATAAGTGATAGGGCAGTAACTAAGGAATATTTTGGTAACTGATTAGTCTAGTGATTATTCTTTTGATTAATCGATTACTATTTAGAACACGAAAGGCCTGTGAACATGAGATTTTTACTCAATTTTAGTCAAATGAAGCTGAAGTGAAGCCTTTTGACGACATCCTGGTGGAGAATACTTAGTAGTATTAATTAATAATTAATAGTATTTTAATCAAAAACACACAATTTACATGTTTCCTATGTGTTTTTTGCATAATTCCTGCTCTGTCTAAGTTATAAAACCTCTTCATTCAGCAAGGTATAGAGTCAAGGTATAGACCAGTTAACGACTATTCGATTATTTAATTAGCTGACAACCATTTCTATAAACGATTAATTGTGATTAATTGATTAACATGTTGCAGCCCTAATGAGTAACTTCTAATGGCTAATAGGGATGCATGTTTTAATTTTTTTCTTTAACTGATCATTGGTCTTAACACAGTGCTTTTTTTTTTTTTACTGTACGAGTCACGATGGACATCAGTGCATAACAAGAGCAAACACCAAGCAGCGCGACAGCAACAGGTCTTTGAATTGTCCATAACACGATGAATGAAAGCTATAAACGCTGTGTTGATGCAGTGTTGCAGACTTTATGAATAGAGCACTCTTTTAAGTCATGTTATAAAGGCGCTAATGTTAGCCGCCTACCTTAGCTTGTGCAGGTAAAAGATCGATAGTTTTCCATCTGAGGTTGCTGTGAAAACGTGAAATGCTGTTAAATAAACCATGTAAGATTAATTTTAGTTCATAAATACAAACTGCGGTGCCACTCGTGTTTTCTCCGTCTTTATGGGATAAATCCACTAATTTGTTGGGCTGCAGTCGACTAAACTCTTAGTCGACTAAAGACATATCCTATTGACCGATTAATCGACTAAAAAGGGCTATGGCAAAAGCTATCAAGTTTCTCCATGTATCTTACCTAAACTGCACACAAAAGACTAGACTTCATGCAAAAATAAAAATGTATACAGAAAAGAACGAGTGAACAATGTATTTAGATGTTAAGAGAAGAAGAGAAGTAAACTCAAAAATTTTCATCTTACTCATTCGATATCTTCTCTTTTTTGCTGTTGTTCCATATAAATCCTTTTAATCCAAAGAAAATAATTGGTCGACAAAAATACCATCGACCGAATAATCGACTAAAGGCCCTACTATTTTGGAGTTGTCAGCAAACTTGTTTCACTCAGACGTAACATTTGCTCTGGTGGTGCAAAAGTGTACTACAACAGAGTAAACAAGGTAGAAACTGAAAGTACCAGTCAACCGAGCAAGAGGTCTTCACTTGGTTAAGCGTTTAGTCACGGTTAATCGGCTAACGGTTAACCATGAACACCCCTAATGGCTCATAATCATTTCATTCTGTATTTATCTGTTCCAGCCAATTGCTTTAAAGTACTTTATTTTTGTTTCATTCTTGTTGAGTCCGTAGTCTATCATCAAGATAGAAAACAACACAAAAAGTGCCCTAATACATCAACTATTAATACGTTTTTTACTATTTTACCGTATAAAATAAAGCTGCATGATTATTTTAGCAGTGGACTATTCAGTGGTAATTATTTTAATAGTTGATTAGACAAACAATTATTTCTAATGTACTTTTAAAATACATTATCAACCAAATAAAAGTTTAAATAGGACCCCAGGAAGAATAGTTATTGCTGCGGTGATAACTAATGGGGATACTAAATAAATAAATAAATAAATAAATATGGTGACTGAAGGCTTCTAAATAGAGAATGTTTATGAATAAAGTGTATTAATTTGTTAAAGTTCATCTTGTCTTCAGTTTATAATATGTTTTCTTCTAGTCAGACAACCTTTTGTGAGTGAGATGTATTTACCTTGAATAAAGTGTATTATTGATAAAAAATACAATATAGTTTATTCTTTTTTGACAGTTTGATTTTTCCTGTGCAAACACGCAATAAAAAATGTCAACAAAGGTAAATGCACGTTCACATGTGACGGCGAATGCTTCAGCACTTTCCTGTGTGTCTTACTCACTGCACGCTTTTAAACACAGCTCGAGCTTATTAAAAATGGCTGACTTCATGCTTCTCTGCTTTTCATATAAAGCTCATTATTTCTGCGCCGGCTCCAGACTTCTACATCAGACTGTGGAGAGTTATTGAAACGCTGCCAGGGGGTGTTTCCGACATCAAAGACGACCTGAGAGAGGATTATTCACACGCAACAAAGACAAAAAGATGTTCACAAGGGAAGAAATCTATATCTGTAAGACACGCTAACTGTTTCATAAGCTGCAACCGAATCCAAGACCAGAAAGACAATTAAAAGAAGAGTTGTAATCGCCAAATTGAATAAGATTTAGATGTTTTAAATGGACATATTCTGATCAGAAGGGAATTATAGAAATGGACTGGGCTGATGTTACACTGGCGAAACCGTTATTATGATGCATTATTTATTTGTATTTATATTTATGATGCATTATTTATCTTATTCATGAGTGAGGGAAGGAGCTGAGGAGCTGAGTCGAAAGGAAAAGTTCTCTTCTTACTGGTCAATCTACGTTCCTCTCTCACCTGGTCATGAGCTTTAAGTAATGACCGAAAGGACAAGATCGTAGATAGAAGTGGTGTGAATGAGTTTGCTGAGAGGAGTTCAGTCACACGGGAGGAGCTCGGAGTAGAGCTGCTGCTCCTACACGTCGAGGGGAGCAGCTGAGGCTCGGGCATCTGTTCTGGATCTGTGAGGAGCTGGAGGAAGTGAATGGGGTGAGGGAAGTCTGGGAGTCCCTGCTTAGACAGTTGTGCCTGCGACTTGGCCCCGGAAGAGCGGACGATGGATGGTTACTGGATTTTAAACGTGCTCGAGTACCTTTACTTTGGTATCTTGCGTTTTAGAATTTAAATAATAATAACGTCATCAGTGGACATCAGTGCATTACGAGAGCAAACACCAAGCAGCGCGACAGAAACAGGTCTTTGAACTGTCCATAACACAATGAATGAAAGCTCCTATAAACGCTGTGTTGATGCACCGTTGCAGACTTTATGAATAGAGCACTCTTTATTTTTAAGTCATGTTATAAAGGCGCTAATGTTAGCCGCCTACCTTAGCTTGTGCAGGTAAAAGGTCGATAGTTTTCCATCTGAGGTTGCTGTGAAAACGTGAAATGCCGTTAAATAAACCATGTAAGATTAATTTTAATTCATAAATACTCAAACTGCGGTGTCACTCGTGTTTTCTCCGTCTTTATGGGATAAATCCACTAATTTGTTGGGCTGTAGTCGACTAAAGAAACTCTTGATCGACTAAAGACATTAGTGACGTGCTCGAGTACCTTTACTTTGGTATCTTATGTTTTAGAATTCAAATAATAATAATGTTACTTTACTTAAAGCCGGGTGTCCACTGCACGATTTTGTCTGTCTGCGATGTAAGATTTCTGATCGTGGGAAGAATCTTGAGTCGTAGCTCAAAATCGTGGCTCGTAGATCTCAGAGTGTGTCGGGGACAAAGACCAAACTTAGAACTGCCGTACGACCAAAGACGAGCTACGCAAAGTAACGGCAGGAGCTCCGCCACAAACGGGACCTTATCTTCTCATTTCGTTTTCATTGAGCAACTTTTACAAACGCAAAAACACCACTAGCATGTCGCGCTATCCTCCGCTAACAGGTACAAGTGCGATGACTTTATCAAACGGATCCTGGGCCTGATGATCAATCATAGCTACGACAAAATTTTATCTGAGTGGATGTGTGATTCATCGCACACTGCGTTCTGTCTAATGGAGGATCGATCTCTACACTGGATGATCTATGCGCCACCCGCCTGGAGAAAAATTCCTCAACCCTGGATTAGCCATACCTCGTCTGCCTGGACCACCTCCCTCTTGAGTGGTTCTGGCTCCACAGTCCAAGTGGATGCATCAGTCCTAGTTCATCTGCAGCCTGTCCGTCCGTGGGAGTAGGATCTCTCCTTCACTGTGGTTATCCCCGAGGTTTCTACTTTTTCCCATGGGGTTTTTTGTAGTTTTTCCTCGCCGCGAAGGAGGGTCAAAGGACAGGGGCATTCTGGGACAGTTATCAGAACTGCTTTTACCTGTGGCCCATCGAGGCAACTGTTATTGTGATTTTGGGCATTTTAAAAATAAATTGATTTGATTTGATTTGATAATAACTTTTAATTCATCACGTCTTGCAGTGTGACATCCATAAATCTTATAAGACGAAAAAAAAAATCATACAGAGGACAAAAAAGACGCGACAAATGAGAACGAAGCTCTGTGTATGTTTTCGATGAGGGAACAATGCATCTCAAAAAAGGCAACTTTGCATAATATGTGTCGTTACATCTACAGCACTTTAATGTGAAGGTGCCCCTGCATAGAATGTGATTACATGGTTCATTATGGATTAAAACAGGGCTGTGAATGTCTCAAAAGAATTTCTATTGCCATATTTTTTTGTTGTTACACTTTTATTATGCAGATTGTTACTGGTGAGACAGTGCACTGAGTTTGCAGTCATTTCAAATTATATATATATTTGGGGGAAAAAAATATGAAAATTGGCCCTGGATGCCAAAAAATATGGGCAGAGCTTATCGGCCCTCGCTCTGAGTTTTAAAATATCTGTAGTATTGGTAAAAATCAGCAAAAAGTGCAGTTCATTTCATTAAACAGGAGTGAAATTTGAGTGATTTGTCATATTTCTTATAATAAAGCAGAGAGGTAATTCAAAACTCACGTCTGACCTTGGTTTGTATAACTCCAACAGCCCTCTCTAGATTAAACACTCCATCTCCAACACGCCTCAGAAAATATCAGCGGCAGAAAGACTCCAGCTCCCATGAGGCCGCAGGTGTTATTGCAGCCCGGGCCTCCGCTGCTGCAGATTATACACCACATTCCTGAAGCGTGAGTCGCACTTTCTCACAAGTCCTGGGTCGGTGTTTGGTCCGGAGCCAGAAAAGAGCTCCTCAGACCTGCCCCGGAGTCCTCGGGGTCACGGCTATCGCTGCTACGCTAATCTGATAATTTACAAAGACAACACACGAGAGGAAATGCAGCGTTGAAGACATCTGAAGTGGCACAAGTTAAACCAACACGAGGAGATAAACAGCAAATTGAAGGCGCACTAACTCTTCAGTGTGTTTGTCTGTATGGAGAATGAATGAATTTGAATGTTCCACAGTGCGGCATTAAGGTGAAACACTACAGGTGAATAGGAAAAAATTTGAAACTTCTTCTGTAGTTTACTCGCATAAATGTAAGTTTTTCGTCATGTGATGTTTTCAGGTAGAAATTAGGCATTTTATGTGGAAAAAAACGCATATTTGGTACATTTAAATCTGAAAAATGGACACAACCAGGTTTAAATTTCTTGGTTCATTTTGTACACATATTAGTTATGAAAAAAACTTTACTGAGGGGATTTTGAATTTCTTATTTAGTTTTTGAGTAAACTAGATTTGACTGAAACTTATCTTAAAAATTCAAATTTCGCCTACATTTTTTGACTTAAAACTTTAATAAATCTGTTTTTAAATCTGATATCAACAAATCCTTCTGTACATTTTGTCACAATCTTGTTGAGTCCAAGATTGTAAAGTTTAGTGTGTGTGGGAACTATTTAAAGGCTGATCTTTATGTCCCGAGGGGAGAAAATGCATAGAAAACGGCCTTTGAAGTTACAATGACCCAGAGAAATCTATGAATGAAGTGAATTAAATAAAAAATAAAACATATTTAAGGGGAGGTTGAACAAGTTTGTTGTTTCCACATGAAAGCCGACATGTTGAGAGAGCAAACTAACCAAAAAAAACCAAACAAAAAACAAACAAACGCATAATCCACGGAGTCAAGCAGGCAAATGACTACTCGATGAATTGTCCAAAAATGGTTCAAAATTTCATTTTTTCTATTTTTGAATTAGAATGATTTTGTTGCTTTTATAATTTATTTGAGAAAAAACATGAAAATAAGGTAAACTTTCTAAACTTTAAAAAGTAGCTGAAGACACTTTCATTTAGAAAAGCTTTTGGTTGACTTATTTTATTTTACACATTCTCTTTAAAGTATTTTTTTTATTTGTGAAAAGCGCTAAATAAATAAAGTTACTTACTCAACATATTTCCTTCAATAGCCATATCCAGAGCATTGAGACCGGATTAAAGTATGTTTAAAACCAAATTTGAGAAAAAAATAAGCATCTTTGTAACTTTGTCCATCATTTACAACATTCGTCAATGTCCTTTTGGTCAAACTGTGGTAGAAGAAACAGCTCATGCCTCTGGGGCGTCTCACCTGTCGTCAGAGGCTTGTTTGGAGTGGTTCGTCTCATAAGAAGATGGTCACAGCTCCACAGAGAAATCCAGAAAACTCAAAGAACACAAGGTAAACAGTCGGGCTGCTGTTCTGTCTGTAACAAGAAAGAGAAAAGAGGCGTTAGTACCTGTTCTATTTTCCACTCCAATGAAAGCAAAGTCATTATCTAAATCATTATTAACTCTTTCCGTGTCGTTTTTTTGCTCCCCACAGAGTAGATGTACTTTGTAAAAGCTGCAGTTAATGACAAAATCAAACCACTGCACGTTGTTTGAAGTTAGAAAGCATTTTATTGACTGCAAACCCAAAAGAAAGAGTCTGATACTTTGTTATGATTATACTTTGGGATGAGCTGGCTGTGTGAGAGCAGACTACCCCGCTCCACTTCACTCTGAAAGACACTGTTCCAAAGCCGTGCTCCAATAACTCACATGAACACAACAGATATGCAAAATGTGAGAGCTGGAGCTGTGGATTTAAAAACCTTCCTCTGACAGCATGAAATTCAGGAACACCAGCTTTAAGTTTAGGTTTAATACAAATGTAAATGCTCATTAATATGAAAATGTTGCTTGTTTCTGACTCAACGCACGGAGTGGGATGAGACACAAGACTGTCTTAACGAGAACTGGACGATATTTGACACATTTTATTATAAAATAATCAATAAATATTTTGTTAACATAACTTGTTTTATTGATATTTCTTCATTTGTGGATTACTCTTAGTGAAAGGATTGATTGCATCCAAATGTCCACGCTTTAGTAATGTAATGTACTGTTACCTTGTCGTTTAAAGGGGCAGTACCTGATTTTTACAGTTTTGAAACAAGAAAAACAAAACTAGTTCATGTTAAAGTCTTTACATCAGTCACATGTATCGCTCACTTTCCAAATACAGTTCTAACATCCTAAATATTCACCGCAATGAGTTTATAAGCACTTCACATGTCTCAGAGTCCAGAGCAAGTTTTGCCGTCCCGGGTCAAGGTAACAAACATTAGCATGCTAACGGCACACTTCCTGGTTCTCGCAGAATAAAACAATCTATAAATCGATGCAGAAAAAGTGCTGTGGTCTCATTTTCACCCAAACAAATGCTTTCACAATATATCTGTGCTGTAGCAAATCAGATTTGACTTTATTACATGAATAAAATTGAGAACATTAACTAGTTCTGTTTGTCACGTTTCAAAATAGTAAAAATCAGGTAGAGCCTCTTTAATGTAATGTAATCTGGTCCCATCCTACAGCAGTGAACAAGAGAGACAGAGGCAATGGTCCTGGTGCCCTTGTGCGAGTCCAGCTCAGCAGAGGCTGCGGCAGGATCACATTTCCATCATTTATTCAACACTTCGACAACAGACCTGCCCCGTGTCAGGGGAAAGAGAGGCTGTTACTCCTGAGCCAATAAGAGAGCTCAAAGACAAGTGAAAACTGCCAGAGGAGACAGAGACGGGAGCTGAAAACGAGCGCTAAATACTCACATGCATCACATCAGCTGCAGGCTTTATTTTGTAACTATCTTTGACTGCATTGTCCCTGCCGAATAAATAAAATACAAGGTCAACTCTTTGAAATCGAGATGAGATTTTTGAGCAAACGGTTTACTTGCATATTGACAATTATCACATCACTTTAAAATGTTCAATGTATTCCTTTCAAAGTGTCAAATCAATCAATCAAGACTCAAATAATAATGCCTTTCCAGTACCTTTCACTTGCAATTATTCAAAAAGAAGACAAAAGTGGAATAGATGAAACAAACAAACTGCAGCGCCAAGGTGATGTTGTTGTTTTGGACTTCCTAAAGTATCATGGTTGGACATCGTTCAGTCTTGGCTTCTCGTGTTTTGTTTCCAGTACAGTTTGACTTGGGACAATTTGTTCGGGACGTCTTCTCAAAACTCTGCTCTTTCCAGATGTTTATTTCTGGGGCCAGACAAACCGTAAATTGGGGGAAAGTTAGGATAAAAGCATGGTTATAATCTGTAGCTATTCCACCAATAAAAGTGTATTAAAACTGTTGACATGTTGCAGTGATCAGTGAAATGCGTTTAAATATTCAGTGTTTGGGAGAACGTGGTGAATTTGCACAGTTGCAGTTTCTAACATGCACATCTCAGGCATGACATCGGTTTGTGTGATCCAGGTTTATTATTATTCAAGGCGTGAAGGAAATGTCAGCTCCCAGAGTAGACTACTATTTGCATTTGGCCTTTGGAGCTTCCCCTTCACTAACATTTACAATCACAGCGAAGGAGATGGAGAGAGGAAGAAAAGGAGGGCGAGAAACAAAGAGAGGAGAGAGAAAGAGCGAGAGACGAGGTGGAGAGATGGAGGTCTGGTGATTGACAGCCGTGCACCAACAGCATTTTGTACGTACAACATCCGTCAGTGTCGATTAATCACCCAAATGTAATGTCTACAACGTACAGGGCATCTTACTCAACATGACATGACACTAAACTGTAACAGGTCTGAAGGGCTCGCTGTAATCTACTCAACATTAGTCGACTAATTGACCAAATCAGGGTGTTAGTGCAGCCAAAAGCTCAAATAATTTAGAATGACCAATATATTAATCCTTTAGTGCTGCACAATTAATTGAAATCGAATCCAAACCACAATCTAAATGGACACAAAGGCTGCAAAAAAACTATCCTGTTTTATTCTGCGTGAAAACTGCTATCCCTGTAGTTTAGATTTGTTAAAACATCTTCTGAAACAAGCAACAAAAACGCGAAAAATGTGACAAAAACGTGACGAAAATGACAAAAATATGACTAAAAGTGACCAAAATGTGACTAGAAGTGACCAAAAAGTGACTAAAGTGACCAAAACGTGACTAAAAGTGACAAAGATGCGACTAAAAGTGACAAAAACATGACTAAAAGTGACAAAGATTTGACTAAAAGTGACAAAAACGTGACTAAAAGTGCCAAAAACGTGACTAAAAGTGACCAAAATGTGACTAAGAGTGACCAAAATGTGACCAAAAGGGACCAAACGTGTCTAAAAGTGACCAAATCGTGACTAAGAGTGACCAAAATGTGACCAAAAGTGACAAAACGCAACTAAAAGCATTAAGAATACAGCTAAACAAAAACGTGACTAAAAGTAACCAAAACATGACCAAAAGAGACTAAACGTGACTAAAAGTGACCATAATGTGACTAGAAGTGACCAAATCGTGACTAAAAGTGACAAAAACGTGACCAAAAGTGAGAAAACGTGACTAAAAGTGACAAGATCTTGACTAAAAGCTACACACACACACACACAGAGGATGTTTGTACAAATCCAAACTACAGAATCTGCTGTTTTTATGCGGTTTTGACTCTTTTTAAGTCAAGATATTTTTCGTTTGTGAAGAAAATAATGACTCTTCAAATACTGCAGCCTTTGTGATTTGCTAATTGCTAATTTCAATTTGATTGCGGTTAATCTTGCATCCCTAATTAACGTAACGTATTAACTGCCCCACTCAAATAAATAAATAGAATTACATGCAAAACTGTCTAGTACTTGGCACACACATGCACGAAAACAAAAAGATTTTCACAGCCACATGTTTGACAAGAGGCTTTTCTCACTCTACTCTTTATTTATTTAGTTAAGTCTTGCACCAAATTGACAAAGTTCCCCTGCGGTTAGTCTTTGTAAGTGTTTTGTGACGCTCTGGTTTGATTCGGACACGGCCTGTTGAGTCTGAGCTCCGTGTTTTGATTCAGTGATGGATTAGAGTCCTGATATGACCCGTGTTTAGTGATCTGTGAACCTGATAGAGAGCAGCGGCGGCAAAGGAAGAGGCGAGGAGGGAGGTCCCGGGACATGAGAGAGAGAGAAAGAGGAGGAGGAGGCGTCACGAGGGCAATGGGGCGTTAAAGTGAACCTGTCTGCGTTCAGAGCCGCGAGGAGGAGCTGGGAAAGTGAGACCTGTCAAAATACGATGACAGCACGAGTTAAAGGAGAGCAAGACGTCTTATGTTAAGCCCAACGTTTGACAGATTCAGAAAGAAGCTGCTAAAAGGGGAAGAGGGACAATATATGGAAACGTTTAGATTATAGGGAATGCTGTTTTGAATAAATTTTAATATTGTGCGTATTGTTTATTAAAAATGTTCAGCTAAAAACTGTTTTAATATAGAGTATAAAGTGATATTTCTTTATGATTGTGGGTAATTTTACAGTTCATTCACATTTGTTGGATACTTAAACCTCAACTAATAGATGTTTAAATATATTTTTGTTGGATTGACAAGCAAGACTGAACCAGGACTAAAACAGGACTAAAACAGAGACAAAAACAGGACTAAAGCAAGTCTTAACCAAGGACTAAAACAGGACTAAAACAGGACTAAAGCAGGACTGAAACAGGACAATGGTGCAGGAGTAAAACAGGACTTAAACAGGACTTAACCAGGTTTTAATCAAGGACTAAAACAGGAAGAAACAGGGATAAAAGAGGACTAAAGCAGGACTGAACCAGGTCTTAATCAAGGACTAAAACAGGAGTAAAGCAGATCATAACCAAGGACTAAGGCAAGACTAATGTAGGCCTTAATCAATGTGTAAAATACATCCTAAAACTGGACTAAAGTAAGACTAAACCAGGTCTTCACCAAACAACAACAATAACAAAACGATAATCACATTTAAAAACTAAAGCAGAAGTCAACATTTCATACTAAAAGCCAACAAGAAAATATTGATAAGAAACAGTGGATTTTCAGAACCAGTTAAAGTCTGATCTCTGAACAAAAACTTTATAATGAACTGACAAAATTAATGACAAAAATGCTACTAAAAGAGGCAGAAACATGAAACAAAAAGAGACAAAAACAAGTAATAAAAAGTGGCAAAAACATGTGACTAAAAGTGACAAAAACATGTTACTAAAAGTGACAAAGACAAAAACGAGACTAAAAGTGACAAATCCATGACTCAAAGCATAAAAAACAACTAAACTAAACTAAACTAAACTAAAAGTGACAAATTCACGACAAACACATGACAAAAAGTGACAAAATCTTGATAAAGGCTACAAAGACTAATAAAAGACGAATAAAAGCAACAAAAATTACACTACAACAGACAAAAATAGAGACAAAAACTCTAAACACGCAATTCTTATATTAGTTTGTCAGTGCATATTTCAGTATTTTTCTCAATTCTCCTGGTTGTCTTTAAAATATGAACTTGAAATATGAAAACATAAATCGCAAATCTTACCACAATCGCAAAACTGGTCAGAAAAATTGCAATTAGTCATTTTTCCCAAATCGTGCAGCTCTAGTTTCGTTCCTGAGTCGCAGCCTGGCACCTGCCGAGTTGTAAATACTTGCCCCAGAACAAATGTGCAGAGAACACAGCCCAACAGTGCCACGGTAAATATGAGCGCGGCACATTTAGCTCTTTTACAAGCCGAGCCGGTCCCTCTGGCGCCAAATACCACCAACCACGGGACACCGGCACAAGAACCGCGACGGCAACTGGGCTTCGGTCATTTAAAGGTCCTGTCAAATCAAAACAAAGGTAATATCCAGATTTTGCGTGCTGAAATGATGACTTAAATGACACATATTCTGCATTACTTGTGTTGTTATTGACTGAAGGATATAAAAACCTGGATGTCACTTAATTATCTGCTCCTTAACCCCGAAAGGTAATAGTACTAGGCCAGGCATGTCCAAACTATACAGTTCCTGGTGAACTGGCCCACATTGTCCTGAGAAGTACTTTTTATGGCAAATTTCAATTTTTCTACACTTATAACCTAAATAACTAACATTTTGGTGTGGGATGAACCTGATATTAAGGCACTGAGATTGAATTTAGGTGTGAGGCACGTAAAACATCAAAGAAATGCAACATTTTTGAACATTTCACAATTGATTCCACAATGATTTGTGGCCCTCCTCTTGGTCTATATTTCAATATGTGGCCCTCGATGGAAAACGTTTGGACACCCCTGTACTAGGCCCTAAACATCTGCGAGACCAGATAGTCAGATAGGACAATATCAGCCTCCAGCTCTAATGTAAGAAACCTTGGAGTCTTATTTGACCAATAGCTCTTGTTCAAAGCACATATAAATAAAGCCTGTAAGACAGTCTACTTTTATTCCAACTTTTTTCGTCCTAAAAGTGACACTGAAAAACTCCTCCACGCATTTGTCACATCCAGATTAGACCGTAACGCCCTGCAGCGTGTCCTAAACTCTATAAGAAGCTTTCAACTGGTTCAAAATGCAGCAGCAGGTCCACATTACGCTTTACTTACGCACATTACTTTTGTGATTATTATTATCGCTCTTCTGTTATGCTGATCTCATGTGCGATGTGGGAGTCTCTCGACCAGCTCCCAGTTCACAGTAGGATTCACCAGCTCGAGCGTTCCAGGGCATTTTTTCAAGTCGGAGGTGGGAAATATCCCAGTTACCAGTTGCCTTGAACGCAGCATTAGTCGACCAAAATTTTCTTTAGTCGGCTACACCCCTGTATAGTCCACTTAAAGTGCCTCTGACAGGTTGAACTACTCTTTTTTTAAAAATGCAGTTAAGATAAATATAATTCAGTTTCTGCTAGAATCTTCACAAATTTTACCCCAGTTTAGCTATTTTTTGAGGTTTTTAATTTTACTTCCTGGTTGTAAAGTATGACATCACACTAGGAAATTACCATAGCAACCACACTGTACACTGGCCAAAACTCATCTCATGTCACAGATTTTGTTCATTTGACAAAGAGAAATGCATGTGAACACCTTTATTGCGTCGAATCAATGTTTAAAGCGTCAAAAAAGTAGTTTATTTTGTGTAAATTTTGCATAACCTTTGTCTCCCAGTGTGTTTACTTCCTGTAATTTTCAACAGATTTTTCGACTTTTCTCCGCAAATGGTGACCTGATTAGTGTAAAAGTACAATTCATATTTACAGGAGGTATTAATACACTGAATAAAGTAAAAATCAGAAAATCAAAAAAACCCGTCATCCGCACTTTAACGATTACAATTGTCAGTTATTAAAGTCCAAATCCAAATCCAAATCCACTTTATTTGTATAGCACATTTTATAAATAGAACTGTTTCCAAAGTGCTGCACAGACACAAACATAATCTTACTGCTTGTAAAACCAGTCAAATCAAATCCAAGCAAAATGATAAAACCATAAAATAGAAATAAATTAATAGAATAAATATATTTAAAAATGATAAAACCCAGAGGACCACACGCGGTGTTAAAAGCCAGAGAATAAAAGTGGGTCTTAAGACGAGACTTAAAACACTCCACTGTGGGGGCCGTTCGCACGTGGGAGGCAGAGCGTTCCAGAGTTAAGGGCCGACCACAGAGAAAGCCCCGCCCCCTGGTTCTAAGTCTGGTCTTAGGCCCCACTAGCTGGAGCTGGCCCTCGGACCTCAGAGCGCGCGGGGCGATACATTTGGATGAGGTCCCAGATGTACTGTAGGGCCAGCCCATTTAAAGCTTTAAAAACAAACAATAAAATTTTAAAATCAACTCTAAACTAAAATGAACAGGAAGCCAGTGCAAAAACGCTAAAATCGGAGTTATGTGCTCTCGTTTTCTGGTTCCAGTTAAAAGGTGCGCTGCGGATTATTTTTTACAGTTGTCAAGTCATGATGAGTCCATTAATTGTTGCAGCCTTATTACTAATGCTGCTACATTTTTTTAAATAAAAGGTCTTTTGGTGTGTGTCTTAGAGTCTGTAAAGTGCAGATAATGATTACAACGATCAAAAAATAATACACTATAGTACAATACAACACTCAACTGAAGCTACTGTACGTTGCAAAAGCTTATTTAAAAGCATCAGAGTGAACTTTACACTTGAATGTGCCTGATCAGCAGTCTCTCTCTCGTGTGTTTTTTCCTCATTGTTGTAACCATGATGTTGTGTTGGGAGGACGTCATATCTGGAGTCACACAGATCAAAGCTAACCCAGACTCAATGAGCTCAGCGGAGGAATAATTGGAGAAATTCTTGTGGCGAACCCAGTCATTTAATGTAGACAGCTCGACACATGAAGTCAGAGCACATTCTTTGCTTTAATAGATTTTAATGTGAAAATTAAATCACAAAATCTAAAGCCAATCTCTAAAAAAGCGTTGGTCTATGATGTTTAAAGTGCGTATGACAGGTTTTAAGGATTTTCCAATTTTGACTTTATTCAGTGTATAATACCTCTTGTAAATATAAATTGTAGTTTTGCACCAATCGGGTCGCTATTTGTGGAGATAAGTTGAAAAATCTGTTGAAAATTACAGGAAGTAAACGAATCGATGACATCACACTGGGGGGGACAAAGGTTATGCATAATTAACACAAAATAAACTACTTTTTTGACCCTTTAAACATTGATTCAACAAAATAAAGCTGTTCATGTGCATTTCTCTTTGTCAAATTAACAACATCTGTGACATTAGATGAGTTTACCGTGTGGTTGCTATGGTAATTTCCTAGTGTGATGTCATACTTTATAACCAGGAAGTAAAATTAAAAACCTAAAAGAATTGCTAAACTGTGGTAAATGTGTATAGATTTTAGTGGAAGTTTAAATATATTTGTCTTAGCTGCATTTTAGTTAAATGAGTACTTCAACCTGTCATAGGCACTTTAATAATGCAGCACAGACACCATTAACACTAATAAGATTTAACTAAAATCTTGTCTAGTTTTCCTAGTTTGACAATTTTATACTTTTCCTTCCTGGTTGGACATGAGCAGCAGATCGTCTTTTAAGAACTCAGAACTACTTGTCAACTTTTTTCTTTTATTTTTACCTCACAAACTGCCACTTCACTGACATAAAACTATGAACTCAGACTAAGCTGCACAGTTATCAATCTGAAATGGCAATTTGAATGGACGCAATTAGCAAATCGCAGAGGCTGCAGTTTTTGAAGTGCCATGATTTCTTCCACAAAATATCCAGTTTTATTCTCCATTAAAACCGCTGAACCTGTAGTTTAGAGCTGTTAAAACATGTTCTGAAACAAGCGGCAGAAACCCGACTAAAAGCAACAACTAAAAGTGACAAAACTGCGACTAAAAGTGACAAAAACGACACTAAAAGAAACAAAAACAACACTAAAACAAACAAAAAACAACACTAAAAGTGACAAAAACAACACTAAAAGAAACAAAAACGATACAAATAGAAATAAAAACAACACTAAAATAAATAACAGCATTAAAAGAAACAAAAACGACACTAAAAGAAACAAAAACGACACTAAAAGAAACAAAAAACAACACTAAAACAAACAAAAAACAACACTAAAAGTGACAAAAACAACACTAAAAGAAACAAAAACGACACAAAAAGAAATAAAAACAACACTAAAATAAATAACAGCATTAAAAGAAACAAAAACAACACTAAAAGAAACAAAAACAACACTAAAAGAAACAAAAAACAACACTAAAAGAAACAAAAACGACACAAAAAGAAATAAAAACAACACTAAAATAAATAACAGCATTAAAAGAAACAAAAACGACACTAAAAGAAACAAAAACGACTCAAGAAACAATGACACTAAAAGAAACAAAAACGACACAAAAATAAATAAAAACAACACTTAAATAAATAACGACTCTAAAAGAAACAAAAATGACACTAAAAGCGACAAAAACGTGACATAAAGTGACACTAATGTTATGAAACACATGATAGTTTGTCAGTTTGTATTTCAGTCTTTTTGTCAATTCTCCTGGTTTTGTTTAAAATGTAAACTTTAAACAGAATCCTATTAATTAAATATAAATTGCAAATCTAATCGCAGTCGCAAAACTGGTCAGAAAAATCACAGTTTGATGTTTTTCCCAAATTGTACAGCTCTACCACAGATGGATGCTATTCCACCAAATGAAGTAACAATTACCAAAACATAAACCTGTCACGCAATATATGGATCCTATGCTTGATCCAAAACATTCTCCTTCATGTAATTTGGCTTAGAGCTGGTCGATATGGCAAAAAATTATTATCATGATTTTCTTGGGGTCAGATCATGATTTCGAATTTTAATCACGATTCATGTTCACTTTGTATTTTTCTATTGCCTTTAACAGAGCTGCACGATTTAGAAAAATATCTAATTGGGATTTTTCTGACCAGTGCGATTGTGATTAGATTGTGATTTGTGTTTTAATATTAGGATTCAGTTCAAATTGACATTTAAACACAATTTTGTCGTTTTTAGTTGCGTTTTTGTCACGTTCAGTTGTGTTTGTCATATTTAAACGCATCTTTGTCACTTTTAATCGCATATTTGTCGTTTTTAGTCGCTTTTTGGTGCATTGAGTTGCGGTTGTTGTTTGTAGGCACGTTTTTGTCGCTTTTGAACGCAGTTTTATCACTATTGGTCATGCTTCTGTCGCTTGTTTCAGAACATATTTGTACAAATCTAAACTACAGTGCTAGCAGTTTTTATTCAAATCAAAGCAAGACATTTTGTTTGAGGAGGAAATTATTGCACTTCCAAAATTGTAGCCGTTGCGATTTGCTAATTGCATCCATTAAAATTGTGATTCTGTGTGGATTTGGTTTAATTGTGCAGCCCTGGTCTATAAGAGATGAATAAAGTCATCTGCTCAGAGCCTTCAGAGGCTAAACAACAGGAGAAAAAGTGTGTTTGAACAGACAGCTGCATTAAAGAGACAAACAGTGAATCACGATACGACGATTTCACAAAAATAGCAGACTGTCACAGGGACGAGCTCATGATTACATTTTAATCACCGCATCAACAGTGAAAAAAAGAGGAATAAACACTCTTAACAACATTGCTTCCTTTGCACTAAACATTTTGATATTACGCAACATCCATTTTCCAAAACTCACAGCTTCACTAACAGGGTGTTTCCCCACTCCCACCGGTCCTTTGTCCAACATATTTTCAGACGGAAAATCTAGGCCGACAAACACGAAGTCTGTGACCTGGTCCAGTCCAGTTTGGATCCAGCGAGGTCCCTCTAGACTCCGCCCTGAGGCATCTGCTGCTCCCATTCTCTCACAAACTGCTCCATCTGGAAGACTCATCCAGAGGAGGCCGCAGCAGCTCTGACGTCACCCCGAGCAGACGCACTCGCGAGGGGGACACGAGGAGGTGGAGGTGGGGCGTCTGGTCCAAGTATTTGTTGGTTTGGGAAGAGTTGAATATGACAACAAGGGGTTTTTATGCCGCGTAACAGGTGGGAGAAGCTGGGTTGTGATCCGGAAGTAAATTTCTCATTCGTTTTTGCGACAGACTTTTAGAAAAATGAAATAATCAAAAGCCCGACGGAGCCAAAGCCGCTCGGTGATGACCACTGTCCATAACGCAGGACACATATTCTGCTACAGTGACTTTTTTGAGATTTTAACCATGTTCTAACAATGTTCCGCCATAAAAAACACACCTGAAGCAGCATTCAGTTGCATTCACGCTGTTTTGAGAAATGTTTATTAGAAAATCTTCCCTACTCCGAGGATCAGACACACTATCTGCGAACTACTTCTATCCGGGACGTATTTTCGGATCATCTACGTCACTTATCAGAGAATTTTCCGCTGTTTTTAGTCCTTAAATCGTCGCTAAACTGAGTATTTCAGTCGTCTAAACGCCATCACTGCTGCAGCAAATACGCATCATAACTTATTTTCAAATCTAACTGCACTAGATTGTACATAGTGCTGGCGCCATCTGCTGGTTGGATGCACTCAGTAAGTGTCATTTCATAGTGACTGATAACACAGGTCATAGAATGATTAATACACTTTTTTTTTTCTCAACATGATATTGGCAAATTTAAGGCACTCATGAGCATGTTTAAAGGCTAATAACAATATGAAAAATGCAGAATATTTTTCCTGTAATAACTTAATAACTTTAATAACCTAATAGCAAAAAAGCCTTATTTGTATGTAAAACATGTTCTGAAACAAGCAGCAAAAACATGACTAAAAGCAACAAAAATGCAACTAAAAGTGACAAAAACGGCAGCAAAAGAGACAAAAACAACACTAAAACAAACAGAAAACAACATTAAGAGACAAAAACGACAGTAAAAGAAACAAAACAACACTAAAAGAGACAAAAATGACACTAAGAGAGACAAAAACGACACTGAAAGACATAAAAACGACACTTAAAGGAACAAAACCTCGCTAAAAGAAACAAAAATGACACTAAACTAAAAACAAAAACTACACTAAAAGACAAAAATGTGACAAAAAGTGACACTAATGTTCTGAAACACATGATAGTTTGTCAGTTTGTATTTCAGTCTTTTTCTCAATTCTCCTGGTTGTGTTTAAAATGTGAACTTTGAACAGAATCCTATTAATTAAACATAAATTGCAAATCTAATCGCAATCGCAAAACTGGTCAGAAAAATCACAGTTTGACGTTTTTCAACAATATGAAAAATGCAGAATATTTTTCCTGTAATAACTTTAATAACCTAATAGCAAGAAAGCCTTATTTGTATAGCACAATTCATACAACGCGCAATTACAAGTGCTCTACAAACATTAAATTATGTTTAATATATTTAATAACATATTAAAACATGAAAAACACCATTCAAAAATAAAAACATAAATAATTATAAAATTTGTTTTGAAAATATAAGATTTTCTCAGTCAAATGCACGACCAAACAAAACTGTCTTTAGCCTAGAATTGAAAACTGCCGACAACATCAGGAATATCGTTCCAGATCCTTATGTTATAATCATAAATAAAATGAACTGCCTTCTGTTCAGAGTTTTAAGTGCACTCCTTTTGACACTCAAAACCTGGAGCAAAGGCACTTTTCTAAAACATTACCAAAAAAAATATTCAGTCTATACTTTCTCTTCAGAACAATTTTGACATAATATAAGTAATTGTTCGAAATAATCGTGATTTCAATTATGAGCCAAATAATCATGCTCATCATTTTTGCCATAATCAAGCAGCCCTAGCCACAACTGCATGAAAATGACACAGAAAATGTGTAAATTCAGTGTATTTGATTTGTATTTTGTATGCTTGTGAATAAATGTACTCCACCGAGATCCTTAAACAGCTTCACTTCTGCTTCATCTGGGTCAAATTTAGTAAAAATATCTTCATCATGTGACTTTTGGCGTTCAAAACAACTACTTGATTATACAAAACGATAATTGCTGGACTAATTGATAAGCAAAACGGTCGATACAGCCCTACAGCTCATAGAAATAAGGTTTAAATCTCAGATATTTGGGAAGAGGCTGCAGGACGGGACAGAAGCACAGACTAAATTTCCCAACAAGTTCAAAGCAAATGTATTTTCAAGACTTACGTAATTGCCCACTTAGATTTCTGAACTTCCCCACGCCGCCAAACTGTTTATTTCTGATCTGCCAATATAATCCTTTTTGTGAAACGACTGCCTCTCATGTGGTTTCCTGAAACGTCACATAAACCTGTTTATTTGTGGGACTGGTTTGGCTGCAGGACGGGACCGAGCAGGTTAAAGATGGAAAATAACGCAAGAGTCCGTGTGGATCCAAAAACAGACGGGTCAACACTGAGGTCAACTGCATCAAAACTATTTTTTTTTAATTTTCTGACCAGTTTTGCCATTCATGTTTTAATAATGAGATTCTGTTCAAAGTTCACATTTTAAACACAACCAGGACAATTGACAAAAGACTGAAATATGAACTGACAATCTAATAAAAATCAAGTGTTTTTTAATTTTTTTGTCACGTTTTTGTAGCTATTAGGAAAGTTTGTGTCACTATAAGTATTGTTTTTGTCTCTAAGAATTGTTTTTGTTGCCTTTAGTCACGTTTGTGTCACTTTAAGTAGCATTTCTGTCACTTTTACTCACGTGTTTGTCGCTTTTAAAAGTGTTTTTGCCGCTTTTAATATCGTTTTTGTCATTTTTAGTGTTGTTTTTGCTGTTCATAGTTGCGTTTTTGTTGCTTTTAGTTGCGTTTTATCTCTTTTAGGCTTGTTTTTGTCACACATTTGACGCTTTTAATCACATTTGACACTTCTAGTTGTGTTTTAGTCACGTGTTTATCGCTTTTAGTAATGTTTGTCACTTTAAGTTGGATTTTTGTCTCTTTTAGGCTTGTTTTTGTCGCACATTTGACGCTTTTAATCACATTTGACACTTCTAGTTGTGTTTTAGTCACGTGTTTATCGCTTTTAGTAATGTTTGTCACTTTAAGTTGGATTTTTGTCTCTTTTAGGCTTGTTTTTGTCGCACATTTGACGCTTTAGGTCATGTTTGTCACTTCTAGTTGTGTTTTATTCACACGTTTGTCCCTTTTAGTAGTGTTTTGCAGCTTTTAATAGAGTTTGTCACTTTTGGTATAGTTTTTGTTGCTTGTAGAAGTGTTTTTGTTGCTTTTAATAGAGTTTTTGTCCTTTTTAGTGTTGTTTTTGTTGCTCATAGTTGTGTTTTTGTCTCTTTTGGGCTCGGTCACACATTTGACACTTGTGTTTTAGTCGCGTGTTTGTTGCTTTTAGTGGTGTTTTGCAGCTTATAGTCGAGTTTTTATCACTTTTGGTACAGTTTTTGTTGCTTTAGGTTGTGGTGTTTGCCACTTTAGTCAAATTTTGTTGCTTTTTTTTGTACTTTTAGTTATGCGTTCGTCACTTTTTGTTGCTTTTAGTTGCGTTTTTTTTTCACTTAATGCTACACTAAAGGGTTAGCCGTTTTTATCCACGATAAAACAGGACACATTTCTGTTTGTGGAGGAAATTATTGCACTTCAAAAATTGCAGCCTTTGTGATTTGCTAATTGCGTCCATTCAAATTGCGATCTCGATTCGATTTCGATTCATTGTGCAGCCCAACTATTTAACGTCCATTTTTACGTTGAAAAGCACACATAAAGTCAGTGCAAAGTCTACGGCTGGTTGTAGTGACAGGCGCAGACCAAAAGCATTCCTGGCCCGCTCCATTTCAAATCTGCAGCCATAATTATCCAGCGCTAAACAAACAGAGCTAAACATAGAGCCACAGCTTCTCCAGAGCAGTGGAAACACACCCTGACAAAACCAAGCACAAGCCCAGGCACAGAGACGAACCAGCAGCTACAAACTTCATGAATGAATGAAAGAATGCATGGTATCACTGTCAAAAGACATGAAGCTCAAGTAAAGTAAATGATAAAAGTCACCCATTTATTTTAGAGGGAAATGTACACTTGACCGTCTAATCACTAACCTTTATCTCCTTCTGTAGCCACATCTGCCCTGAGCCTGATCTGGCTGCCAATCAGCAACCTTTAAAACAGGGGTCTCAAACTCATTTTGAGACGGGGCCGGATTTAGAAAATAAGAGCTGGTCAGGGGCCGCAACAGAGACAGACTTAAAACGCACTAAAATACATTTTCCTTACCCACAAAATATGTATATAGGACATTTTAGTTACCAGATGTTTTACATTTTTAAGGTATTCATTCATTTCATTCATTTTCTACCGCTTATTCCCGTTGGGGTTCGCGGGTGACTGGAGCCTATCCCAGTGACTTTAGGCGGGGTACACCCTGGACAGTGGCCAACTCGTCGCAGGGCTAACACAGAGGACAAGGACATTGACAGACAACCATTCACTCTCACATTCATACACTAGGGACAATTTAGAGTTCTCAATTAACCTACACAGTCATGTCTTTGGACGGTGGGAGGAGCCGGAGAACCCGGAGAGAACCCACGGTAACACGGGGAGGACATGCAGACTCCACCCAGAGAGATCGTGTGATGTTGAGGTGGAAACGATAATACCTTATAAGTCACAAACTATCTTCAAACTATGTGTTTTAATAATAAGCTCATGTTGATATTAAATAAGTAATTAATAAGTAATAGGCCCAATGATAACTGTGGAGTGATCTGGGCCATTTATAGAACAAATTAAAAATTATCTCGGGGGCCACCAGAAATTGTCTTGAGGGTCGTATTTGGCCCCCAGGCCGCGAGTTTGAGATGCCTGCTTTAAAGCCATCACCAAACACTGAAGCATAAGAGATATTTACAAAAATCTCAATGTTTATTTTAGGGAAAATCCCGATAACGATATTCAGACTGTCAAATGTCTTAAAACACGTCTTAAATAGTATTCTTTAAACTCTTTAAATGTCTTAGTTGAGGTGTAATTATCAGAGAAATGTGAAGTGTTTGTAAAATGAATCACAAAAGGGCAGAAATATCACCTTTAACCCTTATTTATTGTAACATCACATTTTTCATTTTTGATAAACTCAATATTCTAATTTTGCATCCCGTCAAAATAAGATTCAGAATTTATTCAGAATTTCAGAATGTATGATATAGCAAAGTGTGCAAAGTGTCTTGCTCAAGGACACCACAACATTAGGCACTGATCATAGCGTTCATGGTTGTGTAATATGCTGTAATACAAACAAAAACAGTTCAAAGGTGCACTGTGTAACTTTTCTGGTGACGTAACGATACGCACATCTTACGGTACAATTATTAATTTCACTGAAAAATATTTATTGCAATATTGTGGAGAGGTTAACAGAATTGTAGAAGAAATTATCCTTTTTTCTTTTAAAATGTCTAGCAAAGCATTATGGTCTATGATGTAGTTCCCTCTGTTTTTGTAGCTGCTGTTGCTGCTTTTGACAAAACTATATTATTGTTTATTGTTTATGGATCCCATTAGCTGAAAGCGAAGCAATCAGCTAGTCTTCCTGGGTACATTGCAATCATATCAAAACATACAAACACAATAATAAATTATCATTACAATATTAACATTTCCTTACAACGCATAAAAGTTCATTACACAAATTATTTCACATTTTTCAATGGAGGACAAAGTACAAATACAAATAACATTTCTGTCCATATGGCAAAATTTATATCCCGTTTAACACATGGCACTTAAGACTGTTTTTAAATAATTTCTTTCTACGATATTATGATATTTTGGTTATTGTTACAAGCACTTTCATCTGCATCATCATCTATCGATGCTTTTGCCAGTGCCACACCACTCCCCCCTTTGAGTCAACTAATCCCTCGATTTTCAACCAGTCCTGAGGAACACCAGTGTGCCTTGGTGTATGGAGTGTCCTGAACATACTTATGTGCTTTTACTTATGTGCTGTTAAATTTAAAGACCTAGAGCCACAGATATATCCATAACATTGATAGATTTCTCTGGGACACTGTAACTTCAAAAGCTGTTTTCTCTAAGTGCATTTTTCTCCCCTCGGGACATAAAGACCAGCCTTAGAGCAGCTCCTACACACACCACACTTTACAATCTTGGTCTGAACAAGATTCTGAAGAAATGTTCAGAAGGATTTGTTGATATCTAATTCTAAACCTGATTTAGTACAATTTTAAGTAAAAAAGTGAAGTGAAATTTAGAAATTTGAAACTGTGTACAAAATTGGGGAAAAAAGTAATAAGAAACTATAGAAAAAACATATAGAAAAATAGAATAGAAAAAAGTCATTTTTTTTTTTTTAATCACACGCTCTCTCTGGGTGGAGTCTGCATGTCCTCCCCGTGTTACCGTGGGATCTCTCCGGGTTCTCCGGCTCCTCCCACCGTCCAAAGACATGACTGTGTAGGTTAATTGACAACTCTAAATTGTCCCTAGTGAATGAATGTGAGAGTGAATGGTTGTCTGTGTCTCTGTGTTAATCCTGCGATGAGTTGGCCACTGTCCAGGGTGTACCCCGCCTAAGGCCCAAAGTCACTGGGATAGGCTCCAGTCACCCGCGACCCCTAACGGGAATAAGCGGTAGAAAATCAATTAATGAATAGTCATTTTTCACATAAAATGCAATAACATTTTTATGAAATTGAAATCTCTAAATATAGGATTTTCTCTTTTCCCCTGCAGTGTCTCTTAAACTAAACGTTCTGATTTGGTCATGTTTTAGTTGGTGATGTGCCATGGACAGAAAAAAAAAACCCGCTGGAATAATCCGTCCTCAGAGCATGGCTTTCATCAACCAAGATTTTCTTTTGTCGACCATAGACCCTTTAAAATGTGATGTCATCTTAATTCCACAGCGGAGGCGACTGAGGCAAAATGAAGTGTAAATTTGTTCAATGATTCGCTCACATTGATCTAAATTCTACTGGTTTTATGTGTTTGTGTTGGAAAAAAGCAACACATTTGAATTTCCAGGGTAGAAAGGTCAGTTAGTTTGCTTTTCTATAACAAATAATGGACAAAATACAATTTTCTAGCCTTGCATTTTGTATTTTAGCCTCAAAAGAATCAAATTTATGGTATTGTGTCTAATATATCTCTAAATAAAATGAAAAATTATTGTGGGTTCAACATTTCTGTGAGTATTTTTCCAGTAAAACCCATAAATCTGGATTGTTCCTTCATCAAAAATACAAAGAGTTTGTCATAATTTCCTAAAACATAATGTAAAATACAATAATAAATGTGTTTAAAGCAGCTCTGGTGTCACTCACATGTGTCTGAGGCTTTTACTTTGACAAAATTATCTACATTTTTCATATTTTGTGATATTCTGAGGTTAATCCCAGTTTTTCCAGTGAAATCACATTATGTTCCACTTCACTTTTGCCTCCATTCTGAATTTAGAGTGTTTTTGTTTACAGACTTTTAAAGGGTCTGTAGCCCCGGTCACGTATCTTTGGTGACGATCTCGAGTGAAACGTTACAGAACGCTTGGTACAGCACTTTGCTCTTGTCAAAATGACTATAATCAGATTGTGGAGAGCGCTGCCGTTCCTCTGCTGTTTGAAGAGCGTCTAATCCAAAAGGAATGTGAGATAAAACGTGACATCATTCAGAAAACTCTCCTGACAATCATGAAACTATAAATCAGCAAAGAATCAGCCACTGACAGGAGCTGGAGGCACAGGACATTTAGGAAACTGCAACCCAGAGAAAGAGAGAGACTTTAGGACAGTGTTTTTGAGCCGTAGCATGTTTTTTTGGTTGAAAAGGCAGCAAATATTGTCAACCATGTCACTAAATTTGCAAGTGTTGATCATTTTTGGGTTAGAAGTTTGCTCTGGACACTGCAAAATGATTAAAAACGGTAAGCTATTCAATTGCATCCATGTGTGAATCTGAAATGTTTTCAAGGCACGTAAGCAATTCCTTAAGGCGCACTAGAAGGAAATAATGATTTAGGGAACTGTCACTGAGAGGAGAGAGAGAGAGAGAGACAGAGAAAGAGGGAGACAGAGGGAGAGAGGAGGCGGGATGGGAGGAAGAGACACTGAGATTGGGAGATGTTTTTTAGGAAACTGTACTGTCACTGAGAGGAAAGAGAGTGAGCAAGAGAGAAGATATTCAGGATACTATGCTCACTGTCACTGAGGAGAGAAAGAGAGAGAGTGGAAGAAAGACAGAGAGAGAGTGAAAGAAAGGGAGATGCAGGGAGGAAGAGAGGGAAAGGAAGAGAGGAAGGTAGAGAGAGAGCAAGAGAAGGAGATGGAAAAGAGAAAGGACGAAAAAGAAAAAGACAGATAGAGAAATCTGGAAGAAGAGAGAGATAGAGAGAGGGGGGGAGAGAGGGAGATAGAGGGGGGCTGGAGAAAGAAAGAGGAAGAGATAAAGAGAAAGAAGGTGAGAGAAAGATGAAGAGAAAGGGAGAAAAAAGTGAAAAAGAGAGAGAGGGAGACAGAGGGAGAGAGAGGCAGGGAGATACCATGTTGAGAGAGGGAGGATTAGTGGGAAGAGAGATTGAGAGAAAAAAGAGTGACAAGATAAAAGAGAGAGAACCCCAGAGAGGAGGAAGAGAAAGAGGGGAGAGTGAAAGAGACAAAGAGAGAGAGAGAGAGAAAGAGAGAGAGAGATTTAAGTGAAATGAGGGAAGACAAGGGAGGAGAGAGTAAAGGAAGGGAGTGAGAAAGAAAAGAGAAGAGAAAGAAATTGAGAGAGGAAAAGAGAGCGAGAGAGAGAAAAGCGAGGCGAGAAGGGAGACAAGACGTGGAGGAGGTGGGAGAGAAAGAGAGAGGGGGGCGAGAGAGAGGAATAACAATGGGCTCCAGGAGAAGGAGAGGGGGGAGTCAGGGGGAAGGTAAACACAGAGAGGGCACTGGAATGTGTTTGAGCTGCAGGTCTGACGGAGCGGGGTGAACATATGAAGGGATTCCTCCTAAACCAGGACTCAGAGCAGCCAGTGCTTCCACGAGCAGCGACCCAACCACAAAATCACTCACTTTACTGACGCAAAAGGGTTAAAAGGTGGAGTTTTAGAGGATTAATAAATGAGCAACGTTGAGAACAAATTGCACGTTGATTAAAAAACAAAAAAAGACAAAACCCTTTAAAAGTTTGTGGGCAAAAACATTCTAAATTCAGAATGGAGGCAAAAGTCAAGTGGAACATAATGTGATAAGTGTGACTGGAGAAACTGGGATTAACCTCAGAATATCACAAAATGTAGATGATTTTGGAAAATGAAAAGCCTTAGACACATGTGAGTGACATCAGAGCTGCTTTAAACACATTTATTATTGTATTTTACATCATGTTTTTGGAAATTATGATGAGGAACAATCCAGATGTATGGGTTTTACTTATCATTTTTCATTTTATCTAGAGATATATTATAAACTATACCATAAATTAGATTCTTTTGATGCTAAATTACAATGTTAAGGCTAGAATATTGTATTTGGTTCATCGTTTCTACCCTGGAAATTCAAATGTGCTTTTTTTCCCCAACAGAAATGTATTTTAAGAAGTTACTATGTCCTAGAGAAATCTATGGATGAAGTGGATTAAATGAAATACGAAACATCTTTAGGAGTTTGTTGTTTCCACATGAAAGTCTATATGTTGAGAGAGCAAACTGATTTAAAAAAAAAAAGAAAAATTAAAAAAAATGGTGGTTGTGTCTCATTATTTTTATTCCTGGACCATTACAGGTCTCTGAAATGCATTTCCAAACAAAACTACGGTTCACTGAAGGACATTTCACCAGATTTAAAAAGATAACAAGTGCGTAATTCTTTCGTATAAACAGAATAAACACACGACGCTAAGGAAAGCGGGACAAGTTAAATCCCTAGTTTGGTCCGAGCGGCGCAGGGTGGAGCGACAAATGGAGAGGATGTGTTATTTTACACAGGAAGAGCAACAAACAAAAGGTCAGAAGGACGCCAAACTTTCAAAAGAAATCTCCAAGAAGTACATCTACAAATCAAGAATCAAGCTGAATGTTACTCTCTGTTTGGAGCAGACAAGATCGACTTAACAGTTGGGAAGACATTGATTTACAAGAATAAAGCTGCACACATACGATTTATTCATTTACTTTTTTAGGGATGGGCCGATATAGATTTTTAAAAATCCAATATTTGTCCTGCCGGTGATCGATATTTGGCGATACCGATATTATATAAGACTTTTACATCCATAGCAAGGCCCACAAATCTATTTACGTTGAAGTAAAGTTCACAAATAAAGTTTTCACTGATAAATCAACAATAAATAATGTCAATAATAACAGATTTTGTCAGGGATATAAATATATTTGCTGCATGATTGCGTAAACGTACAGGCATATTTTTAGCCTAATTGCTCCTCTATTTTCCAGTTTTACAGTGCGCTTCTATGATTTTCAAATTTTGACTTTATTTGGTGAGATTACACCTGTTGAAATTATGTGTTGCGTCAGTCAAGAAGCAGTTTGAGAGGAAAAATATAATCAAAAATGACAAGAAACAGAGCAAAGTTCAAAAACATATTGGCGACACCACTACAGGGAGACTTTTTGGCACAATTTACCACAAACACATTTTTATGACTCTTTAAATCTTAATTCAACAAAATAATATATATTTAGTTATAATAATATATTTTTATTTGTTAAATAAGAAATATTGTGCAAATTAGACAATATTTTTTCCATGTGTGCTATATGGTTGCTAGGTAACAGTTACAGAATTTCCTTGTGGGATGTCATCATATCCAATCAGGAAGTAAACTTTTAAACCACAAAAATAGCCAAATTGGGGAAAATGTTTAGAAAAAACAGCACGTTTTCTTAGCTGTGTTTAAGACAAATGAGTTGTCCAACCTGTCGTAGGCAATATATATTAAAAGAAAAGAAAAAAGGCACCAAATATAGACTGTATATTGCAGAAAATTGTTCAACAATGAGGCTGAAACCGATATATATCGCCCATCCCTATATATTTTAACACAATAATTTCAGTTATATTAAAAGAAAAATATACATGCCTTTAGTTTATAGTCAAAAACAAACTTAACAGACATAAAATCAAGACAATAATCAAGGCTAATTGACACCGAATAAGGAAAAACATGAATAAAATCATCCTTTCTCTACAAATTCATTATAAAAACTGTATATTTCTGACAAATGGAGGATCTTGGTGTTATTGCGATGCATTTAGTTTGTTGTGATACTCATTATTGCTATGTGTGCTTTTGCGATTTGTTGTGCAGCCCTAGAATAAAATTGTGGTCACCTCCTCTTCGATTAATCATTCAGCCTCAGTACTGGACGGCTCTGGGTCGGCAGGAGTTCAGTTTTTGGACATTGCTCTGTGTTTGTTTCATGCAGAAAGTTGGTTTTGAGGTCCAGCCATTGTCCACATGCGTCTTCCTGTTTGGCCGCTGAACAGGAAGCGGGATCAACCAACCGTTCGCTCTGACATTTGGATCCATTCTCTGCCTGGTGCTGCCCTTCTGTGTTACAGTAAAGCTGGGAATGCGCTTATAACTTCAAAGAGCTGCGAAATAACCAACCGAGCAAGAAAGGCAACAAAAAAGGACATATGCAAGAGTGGGTTCTGTGCATGAATGCTTAGAGAAACATTCAGCCTCGTGGACAAATGACCTGTGTCCAAACCTGGTGTGCGCAGAGAATGTTAACGGTTTGAAGAAATGAGCAGTACAGCTTTTCACAGATAAAATTCAAGCACTTTTCAGAATCAGAATCAGCGATCAAAATTCACAAACATAGGAACTTGCTTTGGCGTAAGGTGCAACATAAAACAATGAATAAAATATAATAAAAAATAAATATAAAAGAGGCATGCATAAGATTAAGAATAAAATAAAATAGAATAGACCAAGATTATATACAGAAATGTACAGTTCAAACACCTTTATACTCATAGACAAATATTATGCATTATTTGGATTGTTATTGGGCTTTAAAACAGAACTAAGTAACATTTTTACTTTATTAAACGTCTTTGTAAGTCCGTGTGGTGGTTGTAAATGTATTTTCAGCCAGTTTGACGTAAACAGCCTTGCGAGATTTCCTGACGTCGACTGGATGACAACTCTCCTGAGAAACCTTGGCTCTCTTTTTATATTTGGCGACATGAAATGGTTTTGTATGTGATTGTACTTCTTTATTTCAATAAAACTGAAGGGAAAAGAAAAAAAAAAGCTTTTTACTGGCAGCGTATTTTCAGAAGAGAGCTGCAGGGAGAGGTCTGTCGCAGAAGTTACTTATAGTTGTGCTTTAAATATTTTCTTGAGTATCTTTACTTTGACATGTTTTAGAACTAAAAATAACATGTGTGTGTGTTTTTTGTTTTTTTTTACAAATAACTATATAACTTTATCACAGCCTTGGGAGATGCCATATTAACTTAGCTGTGGATCCATCCACTGACAGCAGAGGCAATTACACATTTGTATATACACAATGGTTTGATATGCTGTTGGTGCTAAGCGGTTACAGTGATCGTGTTTAGACAAGTCTGGCGATGATTTAAGGACTTAAAACAGCAGAAGATTCTAGAAGATAAGTGACGTATGAAATCAGAAAAAACGTCATCGATCGAGGGAGTTCAGCAGGAAGTGTTTTTGACGTTCCGAGGGGAGAGGATTTTCTAACCAGCATTCTTCAAACTTGCGTGAATAAAGCTAAATGCAACTCCAGGTTTGTTTTTGATGAAGGAACATTGTTAGAACATGGTCAAATAAGTAAACCTTCACTTCAACTTGTAAATGTCTATCTCAACTGTAGTTTCTGAAATTGCATGTTGAGAATGTGTTCAAATGTATCACAAGAAATGGGCTTGATGTGCTTTGTCGCAAAATTTGAACAAAATGATTAGGGGCATTTTAGACAGTTGCATAAAGTAGCACGGAAATCCATATGAAAACAAAAGTGCATTCATTCATTCACTCGATCGAAGTCAGCGTCCAACTCCTCAGCGACAAACAAACATCGGTGTTGTGAGGAAAAGCGCCGCCTCCGCTCAAGTGTACTCGTGCCGTACACAGAAAGTATTTAGAAGGATTGCATACAACACTAAGAGACTGGCACGAAGCAGGTTTGAAGACTGAACGAACTGAAGACCATAGTGCTCTTCAGTGTCAAATGCATAGGATACAGATAGAACGTTTAAATTTCAAGCATTTTCATGAACTTCTTCCAAAATTCAAGCACTTTCCCAAACAACACAGTAAAATTCAAGCATTTTCAAGGATTTCAAGCACCCGTGCAAAACCTGTGTAGAATACGAAGAATGTTAGTGGCTTTTCTGCACGATCTGTTACACAAAACAAACTAAATGTCATTTCTGTGAATACATACTGCTATAAAAATGTCAAATTAATTAACAAACTATGGATTTATAATAAAAAGATGCCCCACTTGATCATTTCAACTTGGCTAAATACATTAATATTATGGCTCCAGTCGACTAAAGAAATTCTTGCTCGTCTAAAAACTGTGGATCGATTAGTCGACTAAACAGAAAGTGGCATAAAACTGGTAGAAGATCGAAACTTTCTTTAGACTAAACAGCACTTATGAAAGGACAACTGCAGAAGGTTAGGCATAAACAACAATTTGTACACAAAAGTACAAAGAAACAGTTATGTAAAAAGGCACAATAAATTCATAATTCATTCCCGATTCTTCAGATGACTCACTCCTTCTTGTTTCACCTGTTGTCCCATATGAATCCTTGTCATCTACATAAAATAATGAGAGACTAATTCAAATTTTGGTCGACTAAAGCAGTGGTTCCCAACCTTTTTTGTCTCTGGGACCCCTTACGTTTTGTTTCAGGCAAACAAATGGGTTTACTAGTTGAACATAGTCAATTTTTATTATATGTGTTGTTTTAAATATCTTCATGGTCCAAGATACTCCAAAGAGATGCTAAATTTACAACTAATTACAGTTTAAAGTACATTTCATCTTTCATCTTCATTTAAAACCTAAAACCATTCCAAGTACCCCATGGTAATTCCTCAAGTAGCCCCTGGCCGATTAATCGACTAAACGACTAAAGGCGAACTCTATTTAATACGGTGAATAGATTAGTAGATAGATAGATAGTATAGTATAGAAATCTATAGATCCCTGGAATGCTCACATATTTTGCAGTGACAATTGTATAGCCATCTCTAGGGATAACGATTAATTGACTAATCGTTACTAGTTAAAAAAAGAATCAACTTTGGATTTTGATAATCGAATAAACAGACTCAGACAGTGACATTATAAAATCAAAATGAACCTCCCCTGGCTCACAGCACATTGGTATTTGCAGCTCACTGAATTGAGAACACATGAATCAATCTGAAGAGGCTTTCACTCAAAGCCATCGGGAGGTAAAAACAAATACTTCACGCTGATTAGTCAAAGTGTTACAACAGTGGAAGAGGCAGAAACAATTTGATTGTGTTAAATGAAGTGGAGAGAAAGAGAGTCATCTTGCCCATCCTCAAATGCACAAGCACCTCTATGAGCACATTTGGAAAACAAAATAGTATTTCTACTATAAAAGCCAAAGTACTGTTGGCGCCGCCATGTTTGTTTTGGTTCGGTTGTTTTGACTTCTGCCCAAACCACAATGCTGGCCTGTGATTGGTCCACTTGAGCTCTGTCACGGATCAGCGAGAGCCTAACAAGATCGTTTGTGAACTCAGAAAAAAAGTGAGAATTCATCTTTTTTATTTAATCTTTTGTCAAGAGGCAGCAGCAACAATGACACAGAACATTTCACACATAAACCACTCACAGTGTAGCAGCATCAAGTGACTCACGAGAATTTCATCTTGGTGACAACGTTATATTAATACACTTTATTTGTAAATATTTCCTGTCTACAAGTCTTCTGTCTCCTTATTTGATTGTGATTTTGAGCACTACAAAAATACATTTCATTGAATTGAATTTGTTTGGTTGATAATGTATTTGAAAATAATCTCAATAATATAATTAATTGTTTGATTATTCGACTAATCAAAAAAAAAACTCTGACTAGTCGCTAACTAAAAATAATCACAAGTTGCAGCTTATCTCAACCTTTGTCTTTTGTGCAATTTTGACTTTTCTTTTAATTCAATCAGAAATCACCCGATAAAATGAGAGATTTAAACAGGATTAATGAAGCACAATAGTCCACATTTTGTTTTAACATTGCTTTTATAATTTAGGGCAACGCAAATATGAATTGAATTGAGTAGAAATGCGCTGTATTAAACCCATCACACTCCAGCCTCTAAAGCCTCGCGCATGCTGCACAGTTGGACCTTGAGCACTCGGGCTGGGCCTCTCTTTGGACCGGTTTCCATGACAACCTCTGTCTCGACTCGCGCTCCACAGTCTCCAGTCACTGTCAGTCCATGCATGTTTACAATGGCAGCACGTTTGACCATTCAGAGTCCATAAACCGGCTGAAGAGGGTCTGGAGGGTCTGGAGGGTCTGGAGGGGCGCGGGCAGCTGTGCAGGGGCCGGGCAGATGGAGCTGTCGGCCGAGATACAGCGTCCCATTAGAGACGCTCACCATGAATATTCAACCCAGCAACCTCCGTCCGATCGATACGGTCCTTCTGACGGCTCAAGAGGACACAAGGAAACCGAGAGGCAAAAGCACGACAACGGGGATTTCAGTCTTTTCATTCGTTTGATATTGAAGTTCAAAGGTTCACCGCAGACGATAATTTGTGCTGAAATGTGCACTTTTGAAGGGTGTCAGCAAATGTGTTTCGTCAAGGATACAGCTTATACTGATTTAGATAGCCTATTAATTATTAAAAAACACTTTCAACACAAATTAAGAGCAATTTAGAATGAAGATGTGTGTCCTAAACAAGCTCTCGTTAAAAATATATATATATTCAGGAAAGACATAAGCCTGGCAAAATAATTACTTATCATTCTATAAATAGAAGCTAAGACAATGTTTTTTGGAGCTCAATGTTTATTGCATGCACTTTTTGAAAATATTTTAACTGTAGAGGTTGAAAAAAAAGAACCTCTAAGATTAATTACAGAAACAGAATGGAGCCCAACAGTGATTGCCCACCGCTTGGTTTCAGAAGTAAATTTTCCCAAAGAGATTCAGAAAATAATTAATCTTAAATGTTTGAAAGTTTGCTCGGGGCTAAGAAGCTCTGTGTTGAGTAATGAGCTCAAGACCAATAATTATATTTAAAATCAGCTAATAAAACTTTATAAAGTGGTAAGTTATTAAAACTGTTTTATATGTGTTTTTTGGGCTGAAATCAACTGCGTTATGGACATTAGTTATCACAAAAATGAAGTTAAGATAAATTTATTTCAAATTCTGCTAAAATCTTGAACATGTTTACCTCAGTTTAGCTATTTTATTGGGTTATTTGTACTTCCTGGTTGTGAATGATGACATCACACTGGGAAATAGCTAAGAAACCATCCTGTACGGTGCACCCAAACTCCTCTAATGTCACAGATTTTTTTTTATTTGACAAAGAAAAATACATATAAACATCTTTATTTTGTTGAATTAATGTTTAAAGAGTCAAAACAGTAGTTTATTTTGTGTAAATTATGCATAACCTTTGTCTCCCACAGTGTGATCAGTGTCAGTGTCATCACTTTGTTTACTTTACTGTAACTGATTTTTCACCTTTTCTCCACAAACAGCGACCTGATTGGTGTAAAACTCTAATTTATATTTACAAGAGGTATTAATACACTGAATAAAGTCAAAATTAGAAAATCATAAAAAACATAATTAAACTCTTAATATGTGATTTTTTTCCCCTAAAAGTCTATCGCAGAAATTTATGAGAAATTTACTTCTCATACCGCAGTGGGAAGTGGGAAGGACTGTTGAGCTCCATAAGTTCAAGTGTTTCATTCTGAAATTTGTTGCAGCTCAAAACTAACCCTATCTACAAAAAGCTTTTTTACAATTAAGACATTTTAATTACGAGGTTATTAGCATGTATGCTAATTTTGGTAGCAATCTGCACAAAACAGTACAAGTGGTTATATTTTCTAACGTGGCTCCGATGTTACTCTGTGTCCAGTGGCTGTCCGTCGCCAAAACAGCCCTGGTGTTTTATAGTTTGTGATGTTTGGAGGCTAATGCTAACTCCCTCATTGAAAATGCATTAGAGCTGGAACTTTGGCATGAAAATTTCAAAAGGTAAATTCACAAAATGTGAACCTGATGATTTCTATTAGTGACTAGACCAATTATCATCATTATTATTAAACATTACTGGCAGATAGAATGTTGTGATGTCATCTGAAACCCAGCAATTGGCCAGAACAATGGCCAGACAACAATGAAAGAGGACTGAGACACACTTCAACGACAAATTGTGTTCAGACCACGACATGATTGAATAACAGGGGAAAAGTCTCCATTTCACATCTTTGAAGTGCTTTTTCCATAACATTCTTTTTGCCATGTTGCCCCCAGCTATAAATACCACCCAGATTGATTTCTATACAAACCGAAAACAAAATCAAACTCTTAAAAACATTTCAGACCAAATTCTTCTGGAGGTAATCTTCTCCAGTGGTTTGTTTATTTGACTTTGGCAGGAAGAGTTTGTGACCTCTTTGAGCGTCTGGCAAAGTTGGCGTTGTAATGGTTTACTAGAAAGCATTGTGCAAACCACTTGATAGATAACTAGATCTGAAGAACGAAAGTCTGCTGTGCATTAGCTGGAAGTCAAGACAAGGATTAGAATATAGGAATTTAGAGTTATTGCTCAATATATTATCAATACAATTTGGCAACTCTTTGGCAAGACAAACGATGTATGCATGAATTCATACGGTTTGAGAACATTTATAGCAGAGGAAGGCAAACTAAGGCCCGGGCATCTTGATCCGACCCACAAAGCATTAAAAAAAAAAAAAAAAAAAGGAGTTAAGTATGGCACATTTTTCATTTATAGTTGTCTGAGATTGCAGCTGCTTGTTCATTTAAGATCAGTTTTGAGAATAGGCACCACTAGAATAACACCAGTCTTTGATGCATTGGATAAAAACAGTGACCAACGGCACTGTTCCCACTAAATAAATAATGATTTTTGCTATTCTCTTGTATTTGTTTGTGTAGTTTAGGCATTAAGTCTATGTGTAATCGTATGTGTGTCATGTACTGTAGTTAACGACATCCAAACTGTAAGTGTAAGTGTCAAAATCCAGTGTGGCCCTTGAGTCAAAAAGTTTGCCCAGACCAGGTTTATAGAGTTGTTTCAGGAAAGGCATCAGGAGTATATTTTGCGGGAAATCAACATACACAGTGGGAACCGGATTTTTCGCTTTGGTGACGGCAAAGAAGCTCAAGCAGCGCAGCACAATATATCGCAATTGAATCAAGGCCGCAATTTGAGTTGGTGGAATTATCAAATCACAAGTCGGGCTGTAGTCGACTAAAGACCTGTCCTATCGACTGATTATCAAATAAAAGGGGTGTGGCAAAATATATATCAAAATGTCAATGTGTCTGACCCAACCTGCACTCAAAAGAACACAACTGCACAGGAAGTCATGAATTTTCCATTGAAAATATGTGACTATTTTCTCAGATAAGTACTAGGAAACTGTGTATTTATATGTTGGACTCCAAATTCTTCAGCAAACTCACTCCATATTTTCTTGTTTTTGCCATATACGTCCTTTAAATTGTAAATAAAATGATTAGTCAACTATTAAATGTTGGTCGACCGAGAAACCATCGACCGACTGAAAGGGCTATGGCAAAATTTTTCAAAACTATGAGGTATCTACGTGCATTTGACCCAAACTGCATTTAAAAGACTTCAACCGCACAAGAGTTCATGCTAAAATAATTATTTATACAGAAAAATACCTGTTTTTGCTTGAACATATCAAATCAAATCAAATCAAATCAAATCAATTTATTTTTATAATGCCCAAAATCACAACAACAGTTGCCTCGATGGGCCACAGAAACATGTGAACAGCAATGAACAGACTACAGTTGAAGTAATATTAAATATTGTTGATAGATAAAGTAGGAAGAACCAGAGGATAGTGTTCAAGCTGCCATACTTCCCCCAGCAGAATTGCTCCAAGGGCAGCATAGCTAAAACTGTAGGTTTTTATTTCTGTTCCTAACTGGCCTGACCATAAGCTATTTCAAAGAGGAACGTTTTGAGCCTGGTCTTAAATGTAGAGACTGTGTCGGCCTCTTTTACATGAACAGGGAGCTGGTTCCATAACACAGGAGCTTGGTAGCTAAATGCTCGACCTCCTACTGTGCTTTTAGAGACTCTGGGGACTAACAATAGTCCAACTGTGTACTAGTATATAAATACACTAGTACACAGTTTATGTATTTGGTAGAAGTTGGATTAAACTCATGACTCACTTCAAAATCTTCAGCTAATTAACTCCATATCTTATCGTTTTTGTCAAATAAATCTTTTCTAATCTACATAAAATAATCGACTGACTATTAAAAATGTTGATCAAATAAAACACCATCGACCGAAGGTACACAGCCCTGTCACAAAGGCTGCCATTATTTAGATAATAATGTCCTCTACAAAGAACCACATATCTTTTTCTTAGTTGTACCTGTAGTTTAGACGGCTACAAACATCAATGTTATTCTTGTATTAGTTTATTTATCATTTGATGTTTCAGTCTTGCTCCTGGAGTTGTTTACACTGTACATTTTGAACAGAATACCATGTTGTGAACAAATCATTCTAATCTCAATTACATTTTTTGTCCAAACGTGTGCAGCCCTAGTGCAAGTGTACAATTGACTTTTATGTGACATGCACAACGTTTATTTATAGACTAGATGGGAACATTTTAAGGAAACAAACAATAACAAACTAAGCTCATTATCAACAGTTCAAGTCAACAAAAAGTGATAATTTTATAGAATTGTGGCTACTGACTATTATTATGTTAATGCACAGAGCCCCGAGCCATTCGGGCGCTAAATATTTATAAGTTACGTACGTTTTAGGAATAACAAATTAGTGTTATGAATACTGTGAGAAGCAACATCCTGATTTTATTCACAATCGTTAGCACATTGACCAAGCAACATTGAAATCTTTACTTTGCTTTTCTTTCTTTCTGACTGAAAAAGTAATGCTATTGTCACATCTGCCAGATAAAAAAGTACTTTCACTTAGTTTGACTTTTAGGCAGTTTAGGTTGAACTGAAATGACTCATTACTGCTGCCTACGATTCTCACAATTATCATGTTTTAGTTCTTCTTATATTGTGACTGGGGCTGGGCGATATGGCAAAAAATTATTATCACGATTTCAATTTTATCACGATTCATGTTCACTTTGTATTTTTCTATTGCCTTTAAATAAAAAATATAGTGTCTAACCCAGACTTGGAGAGACTTATCCATGCGTTTGTCTCCAGTAGGTTAGACTACTGTAACGGCCTGTTCACTGGCCTCTCCAAACGAGCTGTAAAACAGCTGCAGTGCGTCCAGAACGCTGCTGCTCGGGTCCTGACAAGAACCAGGAAGTACGACCACATTAGTCCTGTGCTCAGGTCTCTGCACTGGCTTCCTGTGGCTCAGAGAATCGACTTTAAAGCAGCTCTGATTGTATTTAAGTCCTTCCATGGCCAAGCACCAAAGTACATCTCTGAACTGTTAGTACCATACGAACCATCTCGTACTCTGAGGACCTCAGGGACCGGCCTCCTGGTGGTGCCCAGAGTCAGAACTAAACATGGGGAATCGGCATTCCAGTTTTATGGAGCTAAAATCTGGAACAGTCTCCCCGAAAATGTAAGACAGGCCCCCACACTGCCAGTTTTTAAATCTAGGCTTAAAACTGTTCTGTTTAGATGTGCATATGATTAAGGGAATTTGATCCGTATTTTATTGTGTCATGTACATTTTAATGTATTTATTTATGCTCTTATTGTGATTGTATTGTTAGTTTTAATGTGTTTTTATGACTGTAAAGCACTTTGTGTTACTTTTGTATGAATTGTGCTATACAAATAAATTTTGATTTTTTTGATTGATTTAATAGAGCTGCATGATTTAGGAATTGTGATTTTTTTGTCCAGTGCGATTGTGATTAGACTTGTGTTATATGGTTTAATAATTGGATTCTGTTCAAATTCTTTTATTTAAAACATAATTTTGCCACTTTTAGTCACATTTTTGTCACGTTCAGTTGTGTCTGTCATATTTAAACACGTCTTTGTCACTTTTAGTCGCGTCTTTGTCGTCTTTAGTTGCGTTTTTGTCACTTTTAGTTGTGCTTTGGAGCATCGAGTTGCATTTGTAGTTTGAAGGCGAGTTTTTGTTGCTTTTGACTACATTTTTATCGCTTTGGAAAACAAGACATTTTATTGTTTGTGGAAGAAATTATTGCACTTCAAACATTGGCGCCTTTGCGATTTGCTAATTGCATCCATTAAAATTGTGATTTTGTGTGGATTTGGTTTAATTGTGCAGCCCTGGTCTATAAGAGATAAATAAAGTCATCTGCTCAGAGGCTTCAGAGGCTAAACAACAGGAGAAAAAGTGTGTTTGAACAGACAGCTGCATTAAAGACACAAACAGTCAATCACGATACCACGATTTCATAAAAATAGAAGATTGTCACAGGGACGAGCTCACCATTCCATTTTTATCAGCATATCGCCCAGCCCTAATTGTGACTTTCGTTATTATCACTGAACCGTTTAAGTATTTTATTCTCAATGTGATGCTGATACTTAATATTCAGTTTCTTTATGTTTGATAACTTCTTCTACTGGTCAGCTTCACGTCTATAACAAAAAAGGACCATAGTTATTCCTCCCTAGTGACTAATTTGAGCAGACGTGCCCTTAACCTTCTCATGACATTTAGCTTGTATTTCCGTCCATTTGAATCCTCCTTTACCTGCCCTTTAGAACTATAATGCAATGTAGCAGCTGTAGAATATTAATAGGTCACATTCTCATAATAAAAACAAACAGGATCTTCTTTTTAGAGTCCTTTCTGACATTGTCTCGTAAATGCACGCTCAAGTTGGAGGCCAAAGAGGCGGGAGAACAAACACAAAATCAATCACTCCTCATTCAATCAGCATTTTATAACTCACAAGGGGAGAGTAATAACCAACAAGGCTTCGCTCACCGTCAATAACAAACGAAGCAGACAGGACGAGCGGAATACTTAAGATGTGTGCGCTGTCCTTTAGCTCCAGTCTCAAATGAATCCGTATAAATGAGGAGATTTGTGAAAGGAAGAGCGTCTGGCTTAAAACAACGAGTTACATGATGACGTGCAATCGTGGACCCGTTATATTTGCAAGAGTTAAGAATTTATTTTCATCGTTTGTCTCAAGCAACAACAAAATTACGATTAAGCATCAATTAATCAATCAATCAGCGTATAGTGTCAGTGGATTTGATACATAAAAAAGAGATAGGGCTGTACCAATAAATCAAATCTTAAAGTGCGCATATGACAGGTTTGTAATATTCTAATTTTGACTTCATTTGGTCTATTAATACCTGTTGTAAATATAAATTATGGTTTTAAACTGTTTGTGGAGAAAAGTGTAAAAATCTGTTGAAAATTAAGTTACAGGAAGTAAAAAACAAATTGATGACGTCACACTAGGAAGACTCAGATGCATTCCATCCAAAGGTTACAGATAATTTTCACAAAATAAACCCTTTAAACATTAATTGAATAAAATAAAGGTGGTCACATATATTTTTTCATTTTGATTTAAGTTTTAGACCAGTGTACAGTGTGGTTGCTAGGTAATTTCCTAGTGTGATGTCATCATTTACAACCAGGAAGTAAAATTACAAAGCTTAAAAATAGCTAAACTGGGATATAATTTATAAATGTTTTGGCCAAATTTTAAATATAATTATCTTACCTGCATTTTAGTTAAATGAGTAATCCAACCTGTCATAGGCCCTTTAATCATACAGAAATCCAAAAGTTGAAATGGTCAATAATCAGTTTGGGGATTTTAAATCGAGAGGACAAGAGCCAAACCTGACAGTAAAAGCATGAGATTGGAGCAGAGTTTAGACTTTGGAGGAAGAAATGTGACTATTTTTTGCTTAACTGCACGATATTGTTAACTACTGCAATATCTATATTATTGTGACGTTTTAACATACTTTTTAACACAATAATTTCTGTTATATTGAAACAAAAAAGTATGTGCCTTAATTTACTAGTAAAATAAAACAAAAACGAAAAATAACAGAGACTAAGGTTAAATCAAGACTAATTTTGGACTGAATAGGGAAAATCATTCATAAAAACTTTTGTCAATGTCATTTAAAAACAGTACATTTATGTCACATGGTGCAATTGTAATACATTTAGTTTGTTGAAATATCGATTATTATTATTATTATTATTATTATTATTATTATTATCAGTATTGCAATATCGATACTTAAACAATATTATTATGCAGTCCTATTAATTAGCACTGATTAAAAGTTGATCTTCTTATGTTCAGGAAATTCATATTCTTGCAAACCCATTTTAAATAGACAAAAGAAAAGTAAGTCGAACATTTGTTGATCAAATTGAGAAACACAAAAGAAAAAAGGGGGGATGAATTTCCCCCCCATGTCAATAAAATTTTAATTTAACAGATTGAAGCATGCAGAAGATGCTATTTATCTATAATAATTAAAACATTATTACACTGCAGCTCATTTAACTATTACTATTCACAGCCAGGACCACATCCACTATTCACCACAGTTTATTGCACTTTTGTTAATTGGGATACACTGTGTTTTACTGCTCTAGTCTCTCCATTCAGCCCTGAGGATAAGAAGTCTTCCCTGCTGGTACCACTCCTATTATTTAATTACATGAAGAAGTAGGCTATATCTAACCACCCCTCACCCATCCACCCATGAGTTTTCATTTACTCCTCAGCTTGGACACAATCAGATATGGATGACACCAATGTTATGGCTATTATTAAGGCTTAACTATTCAGGCCAGCCAATAAAATCACAACAAAAGGGGTTGGGTTTCTGCAAATCAGTCCTGAATATTTGGGGAATTCCTAATTAAGGCAGCATTTTCTAAGTCTACAATACACATGCTACAGGCTGCTATCTGGAAATCATTAGTTTTGCAGGTAGAACTCCAACAATCTCAGATAATATTGGAAGGCACTCCAGCAAACTTTAGAGGGAGCACAACAACAACATGCCACAGCAATGAAAATACAAGAAATTATGACATATTAAAGCATTTGTGAATATATATTCTTGAAATAAAAGTGGAGAGGAGGAGAAGAAAGAGTAATTTTATGGCACACGTCGGCTCAAAGCTCTTTCTCAGTGAATTCAGCAGGAGAAAACGGCGTTTTACGTACCGTTTGCGTGGGAATCGTGGACAATCCTGCAAATTATGACGAGATTTTATCCAGCTAAAGCTGAGAAGAGTCCAGATTTCTGCTCCAAATCTCGGTAGAGTCCAGCAGTGGTCGGTTTTCTTCAGACTTCAGACGTGTGTGTGTGAAAAAGAGACGAGGAGAGAAAAGGGGCGGGATCAAGAGCTTTGGAGACGTTTGACCAATCAGTGACCACTACAGAAGCGACTGAGCTCAGACAGCCAGTCACAGCCTGAGGCCCACACACAGATCAGCGCTGATTGGCTGAAGTTGGAAAGTCCCTCCCAATTAAAATTGGCCAAAGCATCAAGAGAAATAACAAAATACAATAGAATTGTATAATATACAATGAAAATGTATTAAGAATTACTCAACATAGAAAAAAATAATATCAATAATCAAAATAAAAATATAATGTGAAATGTTGCTGCTTATAAACATTTAATTGCTGTATGTAATGCCTAATGCAAAATACACTGACTACCTGATCGGGACTGATGGTTGAAAAGGTTCCCGTTTTATAATACACCACAAAAAGGTGTCCAAACACACCACAGAGCAATGGCATACCTGTGACAAAGAGTGGGCCAGTGTCGCCCTCTAATGGTCAGATAATCATTTATGCTCAGAGAGCATAACTGTGACGCAGAGGTACATTAACTTCATTCGTAGGGTTCATGTGACAAATCGTGAATCAAAAAGACAATGTTTTTGACGGCGTAACAGTATATTCACTCAAGTAAAAGTTTTGGTTGTCTGTCTACCAGTAACAAAAGCTTTATGTTAACAATATTAGATCATTGGAACATTTATGTTTCCTGCACTGCTCCTTCAGATATTGTTTCGTTTTTCCAATTTTGTGGATTATTTAACTAATGCGTTGTCCTTCCAATTAAACTGCAAATTATATAAATAAGATGTTACATCCAGACAGTTACTTGAGTGGTGGTTCCCCGAAATACTTTTTCACTCTTTGTCAGACCACTACTTTGCAGTACTTAATATTTGAATAATGTTATTTTGAAGTAATTTTACCCTTACTTAAGTAGTTTTTGGCTACTCTGCTCACCTCAGGGCCAGTGTTCATGTTCATATATATAATTCTGGAGGCAACATATATGCAGGAACAATGTCTGGAATTTAGGGGGAAAAATATGCAATATACTGCATAGTCATTATTACAATCTCGTTAACCATAGGTTTCAGAATGATGTGGAATTAGGGGGGATTGCCATAGCGATTAACAGTTTAATTAACTAAGTATTATCTTTCTAATCAGGACAATGTCCTCAAAATGCTGCATGTGTGTGAAGTCCATGGATCTATAATAATGGTGACGTTCCTTAAGGAGTGATTTTAAAAAGTAGTCAACACTGTTAATTGCACTAATTGCGTGTCAAAGCATTAAATGACAAAAAAAAAGTCGCATGCGCAGGAGCTGTATTTTGAAGCGGTTAAACCGGATGTCGCACTTGTTCCTGATGCTAATGCTAATGCTAGCTGACCCGTGCACCAGAGTGAAAACAACACACAGGTAAAGACTCGTTATATTCTATAAATACGGGAGTGATTTGTAACGACAGGACAACTACAACCATCCAGCGGACCGTGAGGTCTGAGGTCGTCTTTCAGACTGAGCAGCTAATGCGTTTGTGATTTTTAAAGTTGTATCTGGCGAAGTAAAGTTCACTTCTACCGTTAGCCACAGCGTAGCTTAGCATTTAGCACGAGATTAGCTCCGCAGCTGTGGTTTTGTCATTTTTAATATTTTGTTCATCCATTACTTTGAATATCCAGCAAAAGACAGCCTAGCTGATAGACGTGATGGCATATTGTCATAAGAGTGGGTTTGTTTATGAGCTTGTAAATGGACATAGCTTTGTGGCTAATGTTTCCAGAAAAACCTGTCCGCGTCGTGTTTTTGAAGAGAAACCCACAGCCTTTATCAACCTGAGCCCAAAACGTGGTCCTGTTTCACTTGCTACTTATTGAAGCTTGTAAGTGTGACAACTGTCGGCATTATAATACTTCAGTATATTTGAATGTGGGATGTTGCAGATTTTACGTCCAGGTGTTTAACTCAGTTAGATGTGTCCCTTGTTCAACTTTTCCTGAGTTGACACGAGGTCGTTCTCGCCTCTGCAGTGTTTCCTTTAACACCGGAGACTGTGGTGACCCTTCAAGGTCTAAAAACAAGCTGAACACAAAATGTGACACAAATAATACTTTATGCTTGTAGTATTTTCATAAAGGTGTAGAAGTTAAGCTGTAATTAATCTGACATCTGTAAAAGACAGTAAGTGACATTTATATTCCAAAAGTAAATTGATCCAAATTTAGATTTTTTGCCATCAAAGTCAAACTGAGACTTTGATGTGGGAAACATTGCTGTACATTGGATTTCTGGTTAAATGTGTTCATCCGTTCACTATCGCCTCACCCAGATGTAAATTTACTCTGTAATAGTTTCAGTTTCTTTTGCATCCTGACATTCTTGTAAAGCCGGTGTTTACTGTGTGGCTGTAGATTTAAGATGCATTCACACTTGTTTGTATTTGGTCCTGCTTTCACCCCAGTTTAATTCTGATTTAGACAGGTTTGGTCCCATTCTAGTCCAGCTTTAGTTTTGTGTTTGGTTCCAGTTTTAATGTGGGTTTTCAATATTATATTTGCAACATTTTATCAGAATAATTGTGACTAGTCTACTCTTATAATCTTAATTGTTATCTTCACTTTACAGACTTGAAAGCAGATACAAAATGACCTTTTTATAACACACAGCAGTGTTATTTAAATTTAAAAAAAATCTCTATAGTATCTAGAAGTCTTCAGTCACCCCATTTGAATCTGTTTTTATTTAAAAATGTACAATTGAATCATTTATTTGACTAGTCGTCGACTACTAAATATATGGAACATATTTAGCATAGTTTTACATTTTTGAAGTAGCAGTTCCAGGAGAAATTTTGATTAAATACAAGTTTAAAATTACAAGAAGTAGTGCTGAGTTGTAAAATCCCTCTGTGATGTCATCAAAATGTGACGTACAGTTGAAAATAAACCGGCAGTTAACACTCAACTGACTCACTTTAAACGGTCATTCAACAAAATAAAGGTGTTATCAGGTATTATTATTTGTCAAATCATAACTATTGTGTAATTAACATGGATTTTGGCCCTTATTTTTAAAAATGGTTGCTAGGTAACAGTTGTAGAATCACCTCCGCCTGTCATGTCATATTTGCTGCTCATGTCCAACCAGGAAGTAACATTATAAAAGTTATGAAAATGGTCAAACTGGGAACAAATAGGCAAAATGTTGAGTAAAATCTTAAATACAATCATATTCATTACATTTTTGTCAAACGTCTAGTCTAACCTGTCATATAGACTTTAAACAAGAATTAGATGTCTGCTTTTGCTTTGTTTTATGATATTAATCATAAGGAATGAAAGTTGTGGGATGGTTATCCTCTTAAATTTGTATTTTGTGTATTTCCCTACATTGTACATTTATTCACTCATAGTTTGACATCACTGTTCTACCACAGCTAACTCTGGCAAAACTTAACATAACATAATTAATGTGATTTTGTGTCCGTTTGCACCATGTGACTGTTGTGTTTAATGCTTACATTTTTATAGATACATGTTTTTTTTCTTTGCTTCTATTGTAATTTTGATGCATCCTTTCTTGTTCTGTAAATCACGTTGAAATACTTCGTCTATAAATTATGCTCTACAAATGCCTTGCCTTTATCACAGGTTAGGCAACGTCAAAGTACACGCAGTTCATTTCCAGTCGACTATCACTTTACATTTTAGCTTTACGTTGTCAGTCACTTCGATCGCTGCTGTCGAGCTGATGTTTACCTTTGTGCTTGCTGCTCACGGTTTAAACACACAACTCTTTTTCCTCAACATTTTCTCTCTCTAAGCTAAAAAGTGCTCTGTGTACGCAGCGTGTCTGAGCCAACTGCGACAGAAAACACGTGGTCTACATCTGTCTCCTGCACTTTTCAGTTCTGTCCAAGTGGCACACCATTCTAGCTACCATTGAAAATATATATATACGCCTTATTCACAAGAGAGACAAATTCTAGGATTGTTTTATGATCTATAATTGCCCCAAATAAACATTTTGACTTTATTGAGCCACAAGGGAAATTACTTGGACTCAGATGCTCACACTCTACAATATAACAATATAAAGAGATATAAAAAATAAATGGTAATACAATTTAGAATAACTAAAGGAAAACTAAAAGAGAAATTGCAACTTAAATAAGATACAAATACAGATTTGTTATAGGGCTGTAGTCGTCTAAAGAAATTTTTGGTCGACTAAAGACAAGTCCTATCGACCGATTCGTCGACTAAAAGGGGGTGTGGCAAAAATATATCGAAATTATGTAAATATCATCATGAATCTGACCCAAACTGCATTCAAATGACCACAACTGCACAGGAGCTCATTCAAAAACAACTCTTTGTACAGAAAAGTATGAGGAAACAGTGTATTTACAAGTCAGAGATGTATGAATTGAATTAAACGCATGATTCACTCAAATCTTCAGCAAACTCACTCCTTATATTCTTATTTTTTCTGCTGTTTTGTATGAATCCTCATCCTAATCTAGATGAAATAATTAGTCGACTAATAAAAAATGTTGGTCGACTAAGAAACCAGTGACTGATTACTCGACTAAACGACTAAAGGATTACAGCCCTAATTTGTAAATGGCTACAGTTTTTTGTCCAAGTATTTTCCTTCATTGATCAATAAAGTTCAATCTGTTATAGCATGTTGACTTGCAAACACTTTTTATCCAGTATTAGGCCTGTACTGAGTGACTTTATTTACTTGAGAAGCCTGTTTTGCTTGTGTTCATTGCTTGTAACATCCTAATAATAACTCATATATTTTCTACTCTTTAGATACTGTAACCTTTGACCTTTTGGAATGGAGACGGCTGGAGTCTGCGAGCTGGACGTGGCGACGAGGAGGATTGTAGGAGGCAGCGACTCTCCTCCTGAACTGGACAGCCCTTGTCAAGTAAAAAAACACATTTCTCAAACTCATTCAGTTGTATTTTAATAAAGCATGAAACGCTTTCTGTGCAGATTTAGTGTTTGCTTAGAGTCCATTTTATCCACATTTCTGTCCTCCCCTGTTGTTTTTCAAGAGTACTTTAGTCGTCATAAAATAGTCCTGGGTTAGACCGGGTCAGTTCCTAGTTTAGCTCTGGAGTAGTTCTGTTTTAGGTCTGTTGGGAGCAAAATATTTTCTTAGGTGGTGCTCTAAATGTTTTGATAAGCACTGATTTAACTTATTTGTCGGATTAACATTTTAAATAAAAAGTAATTCATGCTAAAACTTTCCTATTTATATATCAAACTGACAACTTCCTGAAAACCATCCCAGTCCATCTAATGCATGATAGTTTGCTTAATTAACTCACTATTGCTGATTAGTTGTAATGTTTGGTGTTTGAAGGAGGTGGAGGCCGACTTTGGTTCCTGCTGCGCCGACGAGGAGCGAGGGGAGACTCCGGGTCGAGAGGACAGTCCCACAGACCTCGGAGAGACTGAGCTGGACCCTGGAGGTTTGGAGGGTTTATTTTGATTAATATTAGCAGCAGTCGACCTAACATTGGAAGGTGGCGTTACTATTTCTAAAATGACTTTCCCTCTAGACACCAATTTGAATACCAACCAAAACTGAACTAGGGCTGGGCAAAAATAACCAGTCTTCTTTGCTCGGAGTGAACGATCTCAGGCTTTCGTTTGATTTTCATCTTTTAGTCTGAATATTCACCTTATTCTGCCCCGCCTCCTGCCCCCTGCCTCTTTTTATGTTTATGATCTGCACTCTTGTAGTAAAGGGACTTCCTGTTTGACGCTAACGGTGTTTGCATAAATGACGATCAAGGGAAAAGTCTCTCACTAAAACATTATATAGAGTAGATTGATTTGTCTAAAATGTTTAATGTTTAATGAACATGAGCAAAAACAAGTCAGCAAAGCATTGATTTCCTGGGCGGCCTGACAACGTCTTTTTACTCTGTGTAGAACTTATTTTCTGTTAAGCTCTCCTGCCCCATGTAAACTACAACAGAAAAAAAATGGCGTCGCCCATGGCAACTTTCGGAATAAGGTGAATAAAACTAATTAATTACTTGCAATACTATTTTCCTGAACATAAACAAAGCAGACGTGCAGTAATTGTTGTTTGAACGTTTGAAATCTGCTCAAAGCCTCTTACTTGCAGAGGACCTCTTGATTAAAAACGATTAGAAATGACAGAAACTTGATTAAAATAAATGAATTAATTGCACTTTCCTAATACTCTGTTTTATTAGAATCAATCTTCCAAAAGTGGTGTCTAATGTTGCTAAATCTTGTGCACTGAGTTTGTCCTGGTGTTATTTCTGGTTGTAGGGAAGGAGGTGGTGGTGCTGATGCAGGCGCTGAACTCTCTGGACACTCCTGAAGAGAAACTGGCCGCTTTGTGCAAGAAGTACGCAGATTTGGTGAGACTGGCTCAGATTTATTATTTCCAAAGAACTATGAGTGGGAAAAAAATAGATTATATAGTAGCGCTGTAGTCCTTCAGTCGTCTAATCGATTAATCGGTTGATGGTGTCTTGGTCGACCAACATTTTTGAGTGACTGCCTATGCCTGCATAGGCAGTCACTATTTGTCACTATTTGTTCTTGTATTTTCCGGTATTTCGGCACGTTTCACAGGCCGCAGTTTTTAAATTCTTTGAATTTTTTTGGCATTTTTCAATACTTCCTAGTCTTCTAATGTCTGCTATTACTTTTGGTACATGTACCTTTTGTAGTTTTTTCATAATTTGCCGAGCAATTTTTCCCTATCTTTTACAGTGGGAGCCTCTCTGTTGGTCCTCTACAGGAAAGTTTGCTGTTTAAACTGTTTTAGGCGGGTGCACGGTGGCAGAGCGCCTCGAGCTTCTACCTCCCAATTAGGAGATTGTGGGTTCGAATCCCAGACCATACCAACATCACACGAATTCAATTGCGCAGTCACTCGCAATAGCTTCAGCTATTGCAACAGCATCTAGTATTAGTTAGTAGTTATTTTATTCAGAATAAGGCAAAAACAAGAAGATATGGAGTGAGTTATCTGAAGATTTTAGAGTGAATCATGATATCTAATGTGTATATATATACAATATTTACTAATTGTTTTCTGTATAAATAGTTGTTTTTCAATGAACTCCTGTGCAGTTGGTGTCTTTTGAGTGCAGTTTAGGTGAGAGAGACTTACAAGATATATCATAGTTTAGTCCACTAATCGGTCGATGGGGCAGGTCTTTAGAGTTTATTTAATCGACTACAACCCTGTCAGATAGATCCGTGTTGTGAGTGAGATGAATCGTTTGTTATACATGTATCATAACCAAAAGGATCTTGTGCAAAAGTTGTTTGTTGGTCCGTGCGTTTGTTTATTACGGAGTGTTTGTCACGTCTGCAGCTGGAGGAGAGCCGGTCGATGCAGAAGCGTCTCAAAGCGCTGCAGAAGAAGCAGGCTCAGATCGTGAAGGAGAAGATCCACCTTCAGGCCGAGCACAGTAAGGCCATCCTCGCACGCAGCAAACTGGAGAGTCTGTGCAGGGAGCAGCAGAGGCACAACAAGACGCTCAAGGTACAGCACGCGCCTCACAGGGAGGTTAAAGTGCGTGGGGCAGGTTTTTATGATTGTCCAGTTTTGGCTTAATCTGTCGTTTTAATACCTCTTGTAAATATTGTATAAATTATAGTTTTACACCAATCGGGTCGCTGTTTGTGGAGAAAAGTTGAAAAATATGTTGAAAATGATGGGCAGTAAACAAATTGATGACATCACACCAGGGAGACAAAGGTTATGTATAATTTACACAAAATAAAGCTTTTTGACCCTTTAAACCAACAAAGAAGAAGAAGAAGAAATGGCCCACTGTACAGGATGATTTCTTGGTAATTTCCATCATCATTTACAACCAGGAAGTAAAATTAAAAACCTAAAAAAAAAGAAAAGAAAAAAAACTAGGGTAAATATTTTTGATTTTAGTTTGAAGTATAGTTGAACTGAAATGCATTTTAGTTTAATGAGTTGTTCAACCTGTGAGAGGCACTTTAAAGGAGACATACTATGCAATAGTGACTGAGCTTTTAATGTTATAACTTGTGCTTGCACTTGTGCTCGTGCTGGTTTTATGACCTGTTTACAAGGTTGTTTTTCAGAGACTTAGAAAAACGATTGGTTTCAAATTGCCCAGAACTGTGACATCCAATCCGGAGGTCTCCTATGCTGTTTTTAAGTTCTTAAATCATCACCAGACTCGTTCTGAGCATTTCTTCCGCCAAATTACATTATGTTCAATAAAACAACATGCCTAAGTGAACATACCGGCTGCAATGCCAAAATGGCCAATTGTTTTTCCCCGATTGTGATTCCGACTGTTGCCAGTAGATGGCAGGCTAACACCAAATCCAGATTGATGGAACTTAATGTAAATTCTTATCACATATGCAATATTTTAAGTTCTAAATGGCCAGTAACAAACAAATCATGCTTAATATGTGACAGTTGAGACATGTTTGGTGGTTGGAAGCATTTTCTTTTTTATTTAATGTTCCAAAAAAAAAAAAGACTAAACATGCTTGGTCTTGTGGATACGTTTCCTATCTCTGTTATAAAAACACCAGTTAGGACTTGGATTGGGGCCTAACTCTGTCAAAAAATGGGTTACCTTGCTGCGACTTTGGAATTCAGGGCTATATTTGTCACAGAGGCCCTTTTGTAGAAGACAGAAAAAAAAGTTGAAAATAGTCACACAGTGTGAATATGTAAAAAGCCTGGGAAATATTATTATAAAATGTACAACACAACATCAATATTTGGATTTGATCAAAGAAAACTGGGCAAGTATTATTTAGTTGATCAAAGAATGTCTGTAGTACAGTATTTTTCAGAGCACAACAAAGATAACAGAATAAGGTTTTTAAAAAAGACAAGCTGTACAAACACATTTCTTGAACCTGCTGCTGTTCGACTTCAGGAGGAGAATGCGCAGCGGTCGCGGGAGTACGACGAGCAGAGGAAGGAGGCCATGCTGCACTTCCAGTCCACGCTCAGCGACATCGAGGCTCAGATGGAGACGCACAGCTCCAGAAACGCCAAGCTCCGGCAGGAGAACATGGAGCTGGTGGAGAAGCTCAAGAAGCTCATCGAGCAGTACGAGCTCAGAGAAGAGGTACAGCTGACATTCTACTGGTTAAGCCTCACATTTTAAAGTAGGGCTGGCAATTAATCACATTTTAACTGAGATTACTCCAAACCAAATGATGTGGAGCTCTTAAAACAATGCAGAGTTCAGAAGTCTCACACATCAGATATTAATCAACACTAAAACAAGACTGAACTACTTTGAACATTTATCGACACAAAAACTATCACAAACGAGACAAAATTTGACTGAATAGTTTCAGAATGATCTTGGGCTTCATCAGAACTAAGTTTAAGACTTGGATGATAACATAAAGAAAATATTATTTGGTGTTGAAAATTAGTCTATTGTCCAAAAATATTTTTATTATCGTGTTATTAAAATCTGCATTGAGTATCAAGCCTTTTCCTTATATCAAAATAAGTTTGACATTTTAGTATTGTGACACTAGTTAAGACCTTTGCTGAAGAAATATGACATTTTTTGTTGAATGACATGAATGACATAGCTTAACGTCTTATTGCCCATGCCCGTGAACCAATACTGAAAGCCATTTTATTTTGAATTGGGAAAAAAACTACTCAAATGGTACTGAGATCAGTCAATGAGGATGAAAACATGTGGATTTTCTTCCCATCTCGCCCAGCTCTATTTAAAATGGCTCATAATTTTGAGCAGATGTAAACGACAGCTAAACTTTCTAAACTATTGAGTTGGCTGATTTTATAGGACGTCATGCAGAGAACACTAACGAAATATTTGGATGTGTCAAAATAGAAGTGTAGTCTAACTTTGTGTTTCATGTCCTGTCTGTATCAATTATTCCTTTCTGTTTATCAGTTTATTTCTATAGACCCTTTAAAATGCAACGTCATCGAAATTCTGGAATGGAGGCGACTGGAGACAATCAGGTTTTTTCAACGATTAGCTCACATTAGATCTAAAATCTAATTGTTTTAAATGTTTGTGTTGAGGAAAAAAGCAACACGTATGAATTCCCATGACAGTTCCCGTGTCAGTTAGTTTGCTTTTCTATAACAAAGGGTCGAAAAAATACTGTTTTCTAGGCTTAAAAAAAAGATTTATGGCATAGTATCTAGTATATCTGGAACTAAAATGATAAACTATTGTGGACTCAACATTTCTGTGAGCATTTGTCCAGTAAATGTATCAAAAATGCAAAGAGTTTATCATAATTTCCTAACACAATACAATACAATAAATGTGTTTAAAGCAGTTCTGATGTCACTCACATGTGTCTGAATGCTTTTCATTTTCTAAAATCATCAAAATTGTTCATATTTTGTGATATTCTGAGGTTAAATCCCAGTTTCTCCAGTGAAATCATATTATGTTGCACTTCACTTTTGCCTCCATTCTGGAATTTAGAATGTTTACAAACTTTTAAAGGGTCTATAACTTACACGGTTGACTGTTAAATCTGAAGTCCTTTTCTCCAACCCTCTGCACTGCCTTTGAACCCCTCTGCACTGCCTTTGAACCCCTCTGCACTGCCTTTGAACCCCTCTGCTCTCCGGGTGAGCTCTGGGGCCGAGCTGCAGTGCAACAGCAACGTCTTGTTCATAACTGGAGCTCTCTGGACTCACAGCCGGACTGCTCTTTTAAACACAAGACACAACCAAAGCTCAGCCACATTCAGAGAGCACTTCATTGTTTTTGTTTAAATTCCTGTGCAGTTGTGGTCTTTTGAGAGCAGTTTAGGCCAGAAACATGGTATGAGATACTAAACATTATTTGTAGCTTTTGTAGCACACCCTAGTTTAGTCGATTAATCAGTCGATAGGGCAGGTCTTTAGTCGACCAAAATTTTCTTTCGTCGACTACAGCCCTAGTCTTGTACAGGTTTAATCCAGGTTTATGGGTGAGATTTAACCAGGACCAAACTCATAACTGAACATTGACGAGACCAGGGCTGAATCAGGACCAAATCAAGTCTACGTCAGATTTAAACTGGACTCAAACTGGGACTAAAAAGTGCGAACCCACCTTTAGTCCCAGTTCAGTACATTATTTGATGTGGTGCATGTTTTTCAAAGATTTCTGAGCAACAGAAACACCTGTAATAAAATAAATGTTTGATACTAAGATATGTTTAATGCTAATGTTGTGCAGTGTACCTGTAATATGGACATTTAGTGTAACCAATCTCCCTGACAAATGTTTTATTTTTTTTTGATAAGGGTCATTGCACATTAATTAATGTAAATGTGCCCGAGTTAGCTGCTATGAGCTCATTTGCATCGGTAATCCCTTTGCTAGATGTCAGAAAGGCATCCTAAAAGTAAATAAACTTACAAATTCATACATTAAACTTTACACAAATGTACAATGAAACAAATACAAAGATCACAAATGTGTGTTTTTACAAGCCACTTTTTAGCATTCCTTTTTAAAGAAAGGAACAAGGGACACTCTCTTATGGCTTCTGGGACAGTGTTCCACTGTTGGGAAGCTCTGACGGAGAAGACGGCCTGAGCAAATACAGTTCTTCTGCGAGGAATGATGCAGTCCTTCCTCACTGCTCCTCTGGTCACTCTGCCCTCACAGAGTTTCAAAATGATGAAAAATTAAGATCTAACTTGGCGATTAAGAATTAAAAACAAAATAGTATATCTTTTGAATGGAAAAAGGCCCCTGAAAATGTTGCATATAAGAGGAAAATGAAACCCATGAACAGGCCCTGTCAAACTGAAGTGTTAAATCAGCGTCTATCACTCGTTTCATAACTGTATTGCGTGTCTTAACTGAGCGTCTGGTCTTTTCTGCTGCAGCACATGGACAAAGTGTTCAAGCACAAAGAGCTCCAACAGCAGCTGATGGACGCCAAGCTCCAGAGAATCACCGAGATGATGAAGGAGGTGGAGGAGAAGCAGCAGAGGGAGCGCGAGATGGTACGAAACACACGCGTAAAAGGAGATATTAAAGCCCACTATGTCATATTTGAGACAAAAAAACAGACTGAACTTGAAAGGCATGTATTTGATTCCAGGTGCTATTATATCTCCAGTGTTCCAAAGTTTGGTATTAAACTTTGTGTCTCCATGGAGTTGATCTTACACCGTGCTGCTGTAATGTAAATAAAAGTGTATTTCTTTGTGAAATGTTTGACTGGAACTGTGCTGCAGCTGCTGAAAAACGCCACCGACTCCAGACGGAAATGTGAACAGATGAAAGATCAGGAGACGCAGCTCAAACAACAGGTGAGGCCCGAAACACCTGTGTTTTTATGCCGTAAACGCTTTATAATGATGATTAATTCTGTCCGGAGTGAGACCTGCAGGTTAACTTTTAAAAGCAAACTGATTTAAACATTAATTAAAGCTGCTGAAAAGAGTCATTTTCTGGTGGTTTTAAAGGACGAATATTATGCAAAATTGACTTTGTACACCTTTTAGCCATGTTTTAACATCGTCAAAAACATACCTGGAGTAGTATTTAGCTTGATTCACAGTTGTTTGATGAACGCTCCTATGACAATCCTCTCTCCAACACTGTGTCCTTCGATGTGCGACACAGACAATGCTGACGTCATTTATCTCAGAATCTTTTGCTGTTTTAAGTCCTTAAATCATGGCCAGACTCGCTCTGAACATTTCTTACGTTTAATCCCGTTAACTACAACTTCTTCAGATCCACTGCTTGTTGCAATGCATTGTGGGTATATATTTACATGTGTGTAATTTTGACTGCAACTAACGATTATTTTGGTAAAAGATTAGTCTAGCGATTATTCTTTCGATTAACTGTTTACAACGCTAAAGGTTAGTGAATATGAGACTTTTACTTAATGTTACTCAAATAAAGCTGAAGTGAAGCCTTTTGATGACGTCCTGATGAAGAATATCTAAAGATGAGTAAAGTCATGATGAAGTTTCCTCTGTCCTTTTTGCATGAATCCTGCTCTGTCTGATTAGTAAAACCTTATCTTTCAGCTCAGAGAATGTTTTGGAGTCTGTGTATTGACAAGTTAATGATTATTCGATTATTTAATTAGTTGACAACCATTTCTATAATCTATTAGTTGCGATTAATCGATTAACTTGTTGCAGCCCTAGTGTAATTGCCTCTGCAGCCAGTAGATGGAGCCACAGCAAAGTCAAAATGGCATCTCCCAACGTAGTGATTTAGTTATATTTTTCTTTAAAATTATTTTTAGTTCTAAAACATGAGATTTCAAACTGAAGACCCTCAAGAGCAGGTTTAAAGACTAAAAACAATATGAAAAATGCTTAATATTTGTCCTTTTACAAGTAACTTGTTTAAGCCCTATTCAGACAAGATTAGTTTTACCTAGGCTTGACAGTAGAGCCATTTAGAATCAATGAAAGGTTCAACGCACGGACAAAAACCGTTCAAATCACAGACATTTGCACAAGACTAAAATTACCAGAGGAGCTCTTTGTTGAAATGCAGTAGGTAAAAGTATGGGACTTTCTACGTATCATTCGCACAGGACTGGCCACACAGGCGACGTTCTTAACTGCAATTTACTCGAGGTCCTGAGGTCAAACTAGGGCTTTTGAGCGACGCTTTACAACTCCAGCTGTTGATTTGACCTCTTCTGCTGTGCGTCTCAGCTCTCTCTGTACATGGACAAGTTCGAGGAGTTTCAGACGACTCTCGCAAAAAGCAACAAAGTCTTCACCACATTCAGACAAGAGATGGAGAAGGTACCACAAACCGTATTTACAGCATTATCGTTACCTGTTTCATTTGTTTCCACTCATCGTTTTGCTGCTAATTTCAGATGACAAAGAAGATCAAGAAGCTGGAGAAGGAGACGACTCAGTGGAGGACCAAGTGGGAGAGCAACAACCAGGCGCTGCTGCAGATGGCCGAAGAGGTGAAGTCTACATCTGTACTGAAAATTAAGAAAAGTCCATTAACAATTCATTTTTAGTTTGTTTGTTAATCGCAACTAATCGATTATTGAAATAATTATCAAGTCATTTAGTATTTGTTTTCTCTACTATACATAGACTCCAAAGCGAATCATGTTAGTTAATTTTTCTTCGGTCCATAGAAGTACAAAAACAAAACAAAAAAAAGCAAGAAAACAAGAATAAAGAAAGAAAACATTTTACAGACCGAAAAGGTTTAGGCTCAAGTTTAACACTTATTTTGCTTAACCCTAATAACTTAAAGTATGACGTGCCAGATAGTGACAGATGAACATAATAGAAATCTATATACACAGGCACATATAACACTTTTATATACATAAACATGTATAATATAGACACAAACAGTTACTGACCTGCACAAACACACACATTCTTTCGACTTCTTGATATTTTTTTGATTACATTGGACATTTTGTTTTAAAAGTGGTTAAAAATGGTTTTATAGTCTTGTGTGATGTGATGAAAGAAGTCGTTTCATGACTGAGACAGAGCAGCCATTAGCATAAAACGACGCTAGAAATGTGTGAAGTTTGTGTTTTTAATTGTTATTGATTTATTTTTTAATAATACACACAATGAATATTCTCCAGAAGCATCTCTTTAGCTTCGTCTTGGTCAAATTCAGTAGGAATCAAAACATCATCGAAACAACTAATCGATCAATTGAAAGAAACAATCAACAAACTAATCGAACCAAAATAATCATTAGTTGCAGCCCTAGTTTATATAGCTTTGATCCATATTTTGAGGGATTTGGTTACTCTGTTAAGGTTTTTTTTTACTTTAAACGTTGCTTTGAGAGAAAAGAACATTAGAAAAACCGGCAGAAGCAGGAGACCTTACCATTGTGAAACACTTTGAGTAAATATTGCCACACTAAAGTTAGGAATGTGAAAGAAAAACTGTTGTTGGTGGATAAGTGAGCGCTGTCAAAAAGTCAGCTGCAACAGTTCAGTCTCGGTTGTGCGATTGACTCAGAAATAAAGCAATAAAGTTATCTGGAGAAGAAACCACAACAGTCCCGTTCCTGTCTGTTAACGATTATTTCAACAATGAATTAGTTGCGATTAATCAATGAATTGTTGCAGCCCTTGCTCATTTATTTCTACCACTGTTGATGTTTGAGGTCGTTAAATCCTCTGAAGTCCTTTTCTCCAACCCTCTGCACTGCCTTTGAACCCCTCTGCACTGCCTTTGAACCCCTCTGCTCTGCCTCTGAACCCCTCTGCACTGCCTTTGAACCCCTCTGCACTGCCTTTGAACCCCTCTGCTCTGCCTCTGAACCCCTCTGCACTGCCTTTGAACCCCTCTGCTCTCCGGGTGAGCTCTGGGGCCGAGCTGCAGTGCAACAGCAAAGTCTTGTTCATAACTGGAGCTCTCTGGACTCTCAGCCGGACTGTTCTTTTAAACACAAGACACAACCTCAACTAGACAGTAATATTTATGAATAAAGTGTATTAATCTATGTATTTATTTTTATATTTTGATGTATTAATGTCATGGTCTTTGTGATAAAAGGTCTTAGAGTTTTGGACTCTGCATAGCTCAGTGAATGATTACTCGATTATCAATTTTTATTGTCGACTGGTCACGATTAGACAATGAATCGTCGTTCATTGTATATGAAAATGACATAATTAGGCCAGTGCCAATATCAAATTATGAGGTATGATATATATTTTGCTGCAGAAATATCATGATCAGCCGTTCTGAATCAGGATAATCCCAGTAAAAAAATGTCTAAATGTAAATATCACAAAACAAAAGCTGCTACAAATGCCAAACGAGACAGTTGACTTGTTGGTTATGATCTATAATGAGTCATGGAGGTTACTTATTTTATTCTTTACAGTGAAAATTGTTTCTTTCTACTTTACATTAACAAAAAAATCCCTATTCCCTATCACTATTGCAAAGAAAATGAACAAGAAAAGTTGATATAGTAATTATCGTAGCAATCAATACATCTATCACCATCCGAGAAGGACATTATTACGTTCAAAAATCAAATGCAGCATTATTTATGTTTCTGTTTAATTCCAGAAAACCTTACGTGACGGTCACTTCAAGGCCCTTCAGGGTAAACTGGAGCTGCTGGAGCGTTTGTGCCGCGCTCTGCAGAAAGAACGGAACGACCTGAACAACCGCCTCAGCCTCCTCCAGGACCAGGACCAGAACCAGAATCAGGACCAAGAGCAGGACCAGGGCCCAGAGCAGCCGCCCGGGGCCCCGCCAGCGGAGCCCTCGGCCGGGGAAGAGCCGCAGGACGAGGAGGGCACCGGGCTGGAGATCCACGAAGCGCCGAGACCTCCAGAAGTCCAGGACCAGAGTCGGAGCACGACGGAGTCCGAGGGAGAAACGTCAGCGACTGAAGCTCCGAGCGCCGCGCAGGAGAAGCCCGACTCGACACAGGACTAAACCGACTCTAACACACACCACAAAGATCTATTTTTGCTACTTTAAACATATAAATGCAACACATTTTCTCAGTTTTTAGTCGATTGAGTAAAAGACGCAAGATTGACATTTGCAAATAAAACATAATATTTAATTTGAGTTGTTTAGCGAGTGCCTCTACATTGCTAAAATTATCCTTTTCAATTGGACTAAGGTCATATTTTGTGACTAAATGATTTACCCCGTGTGAAAAATATAAGTATTTTCAGTAAATTATTTGTAACACTAGCCCAATTCAAAAGTATTCAAAGTACTTTTCGCGTAATCTTGGAGTTAATTATTCTTTTACACAATTTATTTTAAAAAGTGGAGCAAAATAAGTGTTGCATTCATATATAGATATAATTCCCCATAGGCTCCATTACTTTCTCTTTGCAATTTTTTAATCCATTGGTTTCAACGAGAGCACTTTCTGTACAATTGATTGTGTTTTCATCGAATCATAAAGTTCCCAACGCGATTTATCTTTTCTCAACTCACAAAACACTTTGAAATTGTTGTATCATGGCCTTGAAATTGCCTTTTGGTTGTCGTGGCGATCGAGTGCTTCTCAAACTCTTCTTCGGTATAAAGTTTCCCGCTCAATTTACTTGAAACTGTCGACCGAGGCCCAACTAATACATTCCTCCATCGACTCGGAACAATTTAAAATGTATCTATGACGATTTCTTAATGTGTTTCAAAAATCCAGGACAAAATTTAGTAACATGTCTCTAAAATAAAGTTAGTGAAGACTTGAAACTGTACTTTTTACTTTGAGAACCACTAAAGCCGTAATTGTTGGGTTTGTTTTCCCATTCTTTTTCCCCATAGACAAACTAAATCATGTTGCTAGTTTAAATGTTTATGGGATAATAACATTGTCCTGTACATAAACTATAACTTAATTAAAAAAATGTGCATCTGAAACTTTATGAACAGCAAAATTGTAGCTGTATTTAATTGTATTTTCCCTTATTTTGCTTTTGAGTTGTGTGTAATCGTCTGTATTTTGTGTCTATGGGACAAAAGAATGGGAATCTAGACCAAATGGACCCTTTAAAATACTCCTAATAATAATAACAATAATCAAAATCAGGAATGGAGGCAAAATGAGGACGAACATAACACAATTTTTAAAGATTTTTAACAAACAATTCGGAAATTCCTGGGTAGAAATGTCAGTCAGTCTGCTTTTCTATTACACAGGATGGAAAAAAAACAATATTTTCTAGTCTCAAAATGATATTTGAGCTTCACGTAAATACAATTTATGTTAAAGTATGTCATAAATCTGTAGATAAAATGGAAAAACTATTGTGGGGGAATATTTGTGTAAGATTTTGTCCTGTAATGTTCATCAAAAATGCAATATTTTTTATCATCTTCTATTAAACGATGTAAAATACAATAGTAAATGTCTTTAAACCAGGCTCTGCTGTCACTCACACGTGTCTGAGTGCTTTTTATTTGCCTGGATTATTCATATTTTGTGATATTCTGAGGCTAATCCCAGTTTCACACTATGTTCCTCTTCACTTTTGCCTCCATTTTGAATTTAGATTGTTTTTGTTTACAAACTTTTAAAGGGTCTATCGTTGCGCTTCATTTTTCTTTTTCTTATCGGAGTCGAAACACGGTGCCACTTTTGACAATCGCGCCTATTTTTGTTCCTGCGCTTTCCATGAAAAATCCACAATACGAATTCTAATGATGACGCTCTTGGCTCGTATCAAAATGTGAACGTTTCTGACAACTTTAACGGTTGTTTTCCTGTCATAGGAGGAGAAAGTCAGTCTGCTTCAGTAATAACACTTAACGGTCTGATAAGTGAATGTACAGATCATTTACTTAAGTGCTTTGTTTGTTTGCTTTGATTGTTCAATGACCATGACATTCCTTTATTATGTTTTGTCTTTTTTCCTAATCTAAAGGGACAGTTAATGTTTGTGTTGGCCTAATTAACAAAGTAGATCGCCCCGTCAACGTAAAAATAGAAAGCGGTGGAAGAAGTACTCAGTTTTGTTAAATAAAAGTACAAATACAAGAGCAAATACAAGTAAAAGTAGCACGTACAAACATCTACTTAAAGTTCTAATGACATGTTTTTCTAATTATGACTTAATTTGGTGGAGTTGAACCGGTTGTTAATATTTATCATAGTTTTACACTCATTTAGTTGCAGTTTGTGAATAGATTCTGAAAAATTAAAGTTTAAAATGACAAGAAGTAGAGCTAAGTAGAGTTTTAAAACTGGTTCCCTCAGTGATGTCATCAAAAAGTGACGCGTCATTAAAAACACAAAGAATTCACAGCGACTCCAGCCTTTTTCTGACAGTTCAAACGATCGTTCAAGAAAATAAAGGTGTCATCAGGTGTTATTTATTGTCAGTTTCTAATTAATGTGTAATTTACGTGGATTTTGGACTTGTTTATGGTATCGTTGCTATGGTAACAGTTGTGGAATAACCCCTGACCGTGTTCAACCAGGAAGTAACGTCATTAAACTTGACAAAAACTGTCAAACTGGCGACAAATAGTCAAATTGGTGAGTCAAATCTTAAATATAATCATGTTCACGACGTTTTAGTGAAATGTGTCGTCTTAAATTGTCACGTAAAAGTAAAAGTATAAAGTACCTGTTTAAAAAAAGCACTTTAAGAGTAAAAAGTCAACGTATCTGACAAAAAACTGAAAGCGTCAAATGCAGTGATTTTGATAAAGTGTTGATGTTTGTTCAGCAGTAGAAATTCAACTCAATGTCCTAATTTTTCTTTCTTTTTTCTCTTTTCTCTGTTTTTCATTGCTCAAAACTGGGACTTGAACATTTACACTGAATGTTACCTAAAAATAACCCGTCAAACCACATGAAAAGTACTTAAAATGTTTCCACCCAAATCAAAAAGTAGTGAAGTAGAAAGTACAAACACCTGCTCTCAAATGAAGTAAAAGTAAAAAGTATCCACTGTAAAAATGACTAAAGTACAGATAACTGCAAATTTGACTGTACTTTTTTTTACTTGACTTACTTTCCATCACTGCCAGAAAGCAATTAATTCTGGTTAAGATGTGGAACTAAAAGACAAAATGGCTATATATATGTTTTTATTTAACCCTTAGTTTGTGTCACTTTAATGGTTTTGGCAAATTTCTATCGAGAAGTTACAATTGTTGATGGTTGTTAGGGAAAATGTCAAATAAGAAGTACATTTATCGTAGAATTTGGAGTAAATCCATCCTCACAATTAATACTGAGTGAATACAGCACGACCACAACTAAAGACTAAAGTGCATACGACTGGTTATGATTTTCTAATTTATTAATTTATTATTCAGTGTACTAAATTATAGTTTTACACCAATCAGGTCGATGTTTGTGGAGAAAAGTTGAAAAATCGGTTGAAAATTACAGGAAGTAAAGAAATTGATATCACACCAAGGAGACAAAGGTTATGCATAATTTAAAGGTGTTCACATGTGTTTTTCTTTGTCAAATGAAAATAATCTGTGACATTAGAGGAGTTTTAGGATGGTTTCTTGGTAATTTCCTTGTGCAATGTCATCATTTACTACCAGGAAGTGAAATAAAAAACCTAAAATAAAAATATTAAACTGGGGTAAAATTTGTGAAGGTTTTGGCAGAATTTTAAATATATTTATCTCAATTGCATTTTAGTTTAATGAGTTGTCCAAACTGTCCGAGGCACTTAAACTGGGGCTAAAATAAAACTAAACAAGGACAAAAAACAAGAATAAAACTGATACTTACTTCACTTACGACAATTTATCCAAGTTGGCCGAAAACTGAACTGTCCCTTTAGATTTTAAACGTGCTGAAGGTCAGAGTCGATCTTTCTTTTCACCTGAATTCAACGATTTGAATGATATTGTCCACGTTTGTTGGCATCGTCCCAGATCAGACTCAGGTATTCGAATCTACCTCTGCAGGGGAGACAGACTGTGAAGAGTCACTGCAGCGTCGGAAAAATATTTTTACTACAGAGAAACGAGAGCCCCAACGCGTCTGATTGTACCATGTTCTGACACAGTTGTCCTGTCGTGCTTTTCAATAAACTTTTGTAGAGTTTCCAGAAAAATGAGTGATGTTTTCTTTGCAAATGGAGTGGAATATGGCACATCACTGACACTAACGGGTGTTTTAGTAGTCGACGAGTCAAATTGTTATTTCTATTGTACATTGAGAATTTTAAAATACAGTTTCGGTCAAATAATTGATGAAATATGATGAATGAAGACTTCTAGATAAAGAATATTTGGGAATGAAATGTGTTATTGGCAACGATGGGAATAACTGAATACCTGAACTGAAAATATTTATTCAGAAATATCAATTTAGACCAGGGGTGTCCAAACTTTTTCCGTGGGCCACATGTTGAAATATAGACCAAGCGGAGGGCCACAAAACCATTGTGAAACGTTAAAAAAAGCTGCATTTATCTGATGTTTAAGCACCACCACATCTACATTCAGTCTCATTGTCTTAATATCAGGTCTGTATTGCACCAAAATGTTAGTTATTTGGGTTGGAATTGTAGAAAATCTGAAATGTGCTGTAAATAGTACTTATCAGGACAATGTGGGCCAGTTCACCAGGAAGACTAAGGGCCAAGAAAAATTGGTCTGAGGGCCGCATTTGGCCCCAGGGCCTGAGTTTGGACATGCCTGGTTTAGAATAACTATTTTCTGGTACAGTTCTTTTGGTGTTCAGAATATACCCTTTAAAACATGATGCAAAAATGAAGTTGACTGAATGAAGTAAATTGTTCAATGATTCGCTCACATTAGATCTAAAAAAAACTGGTTTAAAGTGTTTGTGTTGGAAAAAAGCAACACATTTGAATTTCCAGAGTAGAAAGGTCAGTTAGTTTGGTTTTCTACAACAAAAGATGGGCAAAATACCATTTTCTAGCCTCAAAATTGTATTTTAGTTTCAAAATAATCTAATTTATGGAATTGTATCTAATATATCTCTAGATAAAATGAAAAATGATTGTGGGTTCAACATTTCTGTGAGTATTTTTCCAGTAAAACCCATAAATCTGGATTGTTCCTTCATCAAAAATACAAAGAGTTTATCATAATTTCCTAAAACATAATGTAAAATACAATAATAAATGTGTTTAAAGCAGCTCTGATGTCACTCACATGTGTCTGAGGCTTTTTATTTTACAAAATCAAGTTAATTTTTCATATTTTGTGATATTCTGAGGTTAATCCCAGTTTCTCCAGTGAAATCACATTATGTTCCACTTCACTTTTGCCTCCATTCTGACTTTAGAATGTTTTTGTTTACAAACTTTTAAAGGGTCTGTACAGTTAATTTCTAAAATGAGATGGAAAACATTGTGGTATTTGATCATAAAATTTAGACTACAAACTGCTCTGAATGACACCCCTTTTCAGAACCAGTTATGACGTTTTCCACAAAAAAAAAAAGTAAGAAAAAAGTCTGGCTCCTGGGGTTTAAAACTGGTTCTGACTTGGCTCCAGTTACACCTGACCTCTTTATGGAGAAAGCAAAACAAAGTCAGTTTCATCTGAAACAACAACAGAAAACTTTGGATCAGTTCAGAGAAAACAAGACAAATGCTAACAGTTAACGAGTAAACAATGTGTGGCTATGACAACAGACACGAGCCCTAACTTAGTACAAAACTGAGCTGATACAGAACCAGCACCGACACCAGCCCAGAACCAGAACCAGTCCAGAACTTACTCTGAACCAGCACCAGCCCAGAACCAGCACCGGCTCTGGTGGAAAAGGGGTTTAAGATAAGATAAGATAAGATAAGATAAGAGATCCTTTATTTGTCCCACAATGGGGAAATTCCACTGTTGCAACACACAGTTTAGGACAGGAATGAAAGAAATAGGCGCATGCAATAAAAATAGGATAAATAAACACGGTAATAAAAATACAATATAAAGTATAAAGTGCACACTCTTATTTACAGTAGGTGGCTGTCTGGGAATAAATAGTAAAAAATGGTAACTAAAGTGGCTTAAGTGTCTTGTTATATACAGTAAGTGACTATAGTAAGGTAAAAGTGTATTAATAGTATGTTAAATTATATTGCACATGATTATAACAGGTGAATGACACATGTTACAGTATTGCACATGATTATCACAGGTGAATGACACATGTTACAGTATTGCACATGATTATCACAGGTGAATGACACATGTTACAGTATTGCACATGATTATCACAGGTGAATGACACATGTTACAGTATTGCACATGATTATCACAGGTGAATGACACATGTTACAGTATTGCACATGATTATCACAGTGAGAAAAGAAGAAAATGCAGCTCTTGTGTTGAGTGCATGAGCAGCTTTTGCTTTTCTAAATTGTGATAACGGTTCTCTTATGAACAGCCTAAACGTAGAACAGTGAAATATAAAACAAAAAGCTCTTTTAATTCCATACCGTGTTTTCACTCTGAAGACCAAGGGGTTTTTTCCACTGAGACCAAGGGGTTTCAAGGGTGACCAGGGCCAGAGTGACAAACAGCCTAGACCAGCGCACAAATCAGAAAACATTTAAACAATTGAAAAATAAAAACAGACTGACATTTAAAAGCAGACAGTTTTTGTAGGAATATAATGTAACTCAGTGTGAAAGTCTTCAGAATATGTGACAAAATACATTTTAATGCAGGTATTCAGTATTCTGTAACTAAATACCTTTTCAAAGTATTATTTACTCTATTTTGTCGACTGATTTTAAAATGTCAGTGTCTTCGTGATAAATCTCTTTTTGTGTTTTTGATAATCATAATCTGACAAATACAGACCATCAAAAACATTTACTAATTGCAACTAACACATCTTTGGAATTTCAAACAGCCTAGTATTTCAGCAACTATATCAACTATGAAGACGTGAAAATAAATCAGAAATATTTGCATTAAAACTCACAATATAAATCTATACATTTGCAGTGTTGATGTAAGAAGAGGAGCTTTAAGGGTAAATATAAAAAGATGTAAAAGTTGACGATCAACACAGCACACAATAGACTCAAGATTTATTGAAAAGTTAAAATTTTATTGCAATTTTTCTTGAAGCAAAGAACAAAACAATTCACATTATGTAACAACGGAAAATGGGGAAAATAGACCTGTTTAATCTTTAGACCTCAAACTTCTCGCTCCAAAGTCCAAATACTGAAGAGGCTTGAGCCTGAAAACAGAGCAGGCTCAAGAAGGTTTTATCAAAGAAACCCCCACTGAAGGAAAACCACAAAATAGATGCAAAAAATGCAGATTTGAACACGTTTATGACTTAACCATATATTGTTATTATTAGAATAACTTGGACGAGTAGTGTTAAGTTGTCAGCACAGAACTTAAAGAATCAGGCAGCGCAAATAGTCTCCGTCATGTTTTTTTAACGACAAAAATAATCAAATTTGTCTTAAAAACTAACAAATAAGTGTAAATGGTCTAGTGGGCAAATGGCAGAAAATATTGCTTTAAATTACTCTTTTATGTCAATTCAAGTTGTTTTTTATGACAAAAACAACCAAATTGGACTCAAAAACTAACCTAAAATAAAAGTCTAAATGGTCTACTGTGGTCTCCTGGGCAAATGACTTTAAATATCGCTTCAAATTACACTTTTAAGTCAATTTAAGTCTCGTTTATTAATAATTATTTTATTTTTTATCATATAATTTAGCATTCACGTGACGAAAAGTACGTTTGCGTGTACTTTTTAGGCAGTTTACGTTTTTCCTTGGCTTGAGATACGTCTTCGTTAAAGATGATTTGAGCTCCGAAATGATCAAAATGAGTCTTGTAAAGGTGTAAAGACTGATAAAAGGTGTAAAGAGAATCGTAAATGAATTCAAAATGCAACTTTAACTATGTTTTTGATGAGAAAACAACATTAAAACACGGATAAAAGCTCAAAAAATGGCCAATTCAGCTTAATGTAACACAGTTCGATAGTATTAGCTCATTTATATTGTAGTCCACTTTATGATCAATGAACATTTCTATTACAGTTTTTGAAGAACCACTTTTAATTACGGTAAACCACTAAAACTTGACGCTATGTTTTAATTATAATGTACAGGAGACTATTTCTGATACAAGAGCTTCAGAAAATTGCAAACCTTTTCCAATCGGCAGCGACAGCCAAAGTTTCATCGCTTACAAATACTTTCTTCTCGAGTCGGACAAAGCACCGCCATTTTCTACGATGTTACTGTGATTCTCTACTTTAAAAAATGATTGGTTAGTCGCACAATTCGTCTTCAAGTTCAACGAGCAAGTCCCGAACCACAAATCTAACGTCTCAGTGTTAAAATACTTTGCGAAATGAGTTAAAAATTCAATGCAAAATGTCTATTTGGTTAATCGCAACTGGTTTTTAAATATAGTTTATTAAATTTTGACAGCATGTTTAACAGTAGCACTTGCCAATAAGAAAATACAATTCATTTTCGCCTACCTAACCGAGGGAAATTTGTCAAACAACTTAAAAACCTTGCACAACAAACCCATAAACTTGAGAGAGTAAAATGTCCGCCGTTAGTCCGCTGTGAATGGAAGTGCTGCATTGTCTTTGGGAACCTGTGGGAGGCGCTGTTGACGTGTTTCGGGGGCAGAGTCCATGCAGTTACGGAGGAGTTTATCGGATGAAGCTGCAGACGAGATCCGGGCGGCGTTCGTGTTGCCGAGGCGGGGTTTAGGAGCCTTGTGCCTCCAGCTCTGAGGCGGGAGTGTCGGGCTCCTCGTCGTTGTAGATGTTCTCGGCCTGAAGGGAGATGGACATTTGTCAAGACGCACACGGAAAAGACACGCCGGGGCTGGAGGGCGAGTCGGGTTTGAATGTACCGAGAAATACAAAGCAATGAGGTGTTCTTTGTAAACAGCAGGCAGTGGTTAGAGTGCGTATGACAGGTTTTTATGATTTTCTAATTTTGACTTTATTCGGTGTATTAATATCTGTTGTAAATGTAAATGATAGTTTTACACCAATGAGGTCACTGTTTGTGGAGAAAAGTTGAAAAACCTGTTGACAATTACAGGAAGTAAACAGACTGATGACATCACACTGGGGAGACGAAGGTTATGCATAATTTACACAAAAGAAACCACTTTTTTGACAATTTTTAAACATTAATTCAACAAAATAAATGTAATAATGCATTTTTCTTTGTCAAATGAAAAAATACGTGACATTAGAGGAGTTTTGGCCCAGTGTACAGTGCGGTTGCCATGGTAATTTCCTAGCGTGATGTCATCATTTAGAACCAGGAAGTAAAATTAAAAACCCACAGAAATTGCTAAATGGGGTAAAATTTGTAAAGATTTTAGCAGAATTTGAAATATATGCATCTTAACTGCGTTTTAGTCAAATTAGTAGCTCAACCTGTCAGAGGCACTTTAAAGGGGTGGACTTTGTGAACAAACACGAGCTTTAACGACGTAGCTATGGATAAACTCTAGTGCAGGGCTTTTCAACTTAAAGTGCCAATGACAGGTCGGACTACTCATGTACCGTATTTTCCGCACTATAAGGCGCACCGGATTATAAGGCGCACCTTCAATGAATGGCCTATTTGAAAACTTTGTTCATATATAAGGCGCACCGCATTATAAGGCGCATAGAATAGAAGCTACAGTAGTGGCTGTGGTTGCGTAGTTGCGGCTCAGTATTGATCCATATATAAAGCGCACCGGATTATAAGGCGCACTGTCAGTTTTTTGAGAAAATTGAAAGCTTTTAGGTGCGCCTTATAGTGCAGAAAATACGGTACCTAAAATACAGGTAAGATAAATATATTTAAAGTTTTGCTCAAAATAATTATACATTTTATCCATTTTAGCATCAGCATCATAATATCACTTCCTGGTTGTAAATGATGACATCACACTAGGAAATTGCTTTGCACACTGGGCTAATACTCGGCTAATGTCAGAGATTTTTTTGTCCGACAAATCAAAATACGTGTGAACACCTTTATTTTGTTGAATTAAAGTTTTAAGGGTAAAATTACTTGTTTATTTTGGGTAATTTTTTTGTAGTTTTTCCTCGCCGCGAAGGAGGGTCAAAGGACAGGGGCGTTCTGTGAGCTGGTCCTTGTGACAATCTGCTATTTTTGTGAAATCTTCGTATCGTGATTCACTGTTTGTCTCTTTAATGCAGCTGTCTGTTCAAACACACTTTTTCTCCTGTTGTTTAGCCTCTGAAGCCTCTGACCAGATGACTTTTGTGCTGATAGTAATATTTGGGGTTAAATAGCTACGCCAGTAGGGGGCAGCGTCAGGCTACATCTATCTGTCTGTACTAGAAGAAGTAGAGAGCCACATGTTGAGTACCTGTACCACTGCTATGAAGAAGGATAAGCGTATGGAGACTACTGGAGGCCTGTGGCCTACGCCTCAAGAGCAATGACGGCATCAGAATGTCGTTATGCCCAAATTGAAAAAGAGACTTTGGGACTAGTGTACGGATTTGAAAAGTTCCACAGCTACGTCTACGGCTTACCAACATTTGTGGCAGAGACAGACCACAAGCCATTGATAGCCATCATCAAGAAGAATCTCAGTGAAATGTCTCCACGCATCCAACGGCTCATGATGAAACTGCAACGCTATGACTTCAACCTGATATACACTCCAGGTAAACTTATTGTGTTAGCAGATGCTCTTTCAAGAGCAACAACACAAAGCAAAGATCACAGCCAAACTGAGACTGATGTACATGTGCATGTTGACCTGGTAGCTAAGACTCTTCCTATGTCAGACATGAAATCCAAACAAATTGCAGCTGAGACTCAGAATGACGCTTACTTGCAAAAAGTAATAACACTGTTAAATGGGACATGGCCACAAGGTGAATGCCAACCTTATTACAACCTAAGAGCAGAGTTAAGTGTTGTCAATGGACTTTTACTCAAACAAGATAGGGTAGTAATCCCACAATCAATGAGACGAGAAATGCTCAAAAGACTGCATGAAGGACATCTAGGTATAGAGAAATGCAAAAGAAGAGCTAGAACGGCAGTCTATTGGCCAGGAATAAATGCAGACATTGAGAAAATGGTGGCAACTTGTGAGATATGTATAAAGCATCAGGCTAAACAGCCAAAAGAGCCTTTGACAATAACAGACATTCCAGACGAGCCTTGGCAAAAGGTGGGAACAGACATTTTCCACCTGGATGGAAAACTACTTGTTGGCAATAGACTATTTGTCAAACTATCCAGAGATGGCTCTATTGTCAAATATGTCTGCCACTTGTGTTATTACACACTTAAAATCAATCTTTGCAAGACATGGAATACCTCAGGTTGTCTACAGTGATAATGGACCTTGCTATAGTTGTAGAGAGTTCCAACTATTCGCTCAGGAATATGACTTTAGACATGTGACATCCAGCCCATTGTTTCCTCAGTCGAATGGGAAAGCAGAAAAAGGTGTTCACATTGTAAAACAGTTACTGAAAAAAGCACAAGACAGCAAGGCAGATCCTTATCTAGCACTGCTGAGTTATAGAGCTTCACCATTAGAACACGGCAAATCTCCAGCGGAAATACTAATGGGTAGGCATTTGCGGACCACTCTTCCTTATACAGCTGCAAAGTTACACAAACAGATGAAAGTCAAGATGAAACGATTACAAAAGAGACAAAAAGCTAACTTTGACAAATCTTCAAAACACCTAAAACCACTTGCTCCAAAAGACACAGTCAGAGTGGAAGATGCAAATGTATGGACCAAGAAAGCAACTGTTCTGGAGGAAGTGAGCCCAAGATCCTACAATGTGCAAACTGAAGATGGACAGGTACTAAGAAGAAACCGACGGAGTCTACTAAAAACACAAGAGACAATCCCAAAATGGACAGTGTGGAGATGACTCAACATCACCAAAACCAAACTTACCTGTAGAGGACAGAGTTGTGCAAAATGACCAATCACTGGTGCTCAGAAGATCAACACGTACTGTCAAACCACCAGATAGACTGAATCTTTGAATAACGTTATTTTGTAAGTTCTTTGGTTATGCTATAAAGCGTGTAAGATTTGTTGCGTTGTTTGAACAAGTTCTGAATGTAAACAAATGTTAAAATGTCACTCAATGATGATGGAGTATAATTTATGTTTACTTAGTTCTGGTTAAGTCAAGATTTATTTTAAGCTAAAGAAAGAGGGATGTGCTGATAGTAATATTTGGGGTTAAATAGCTACGCCAGTAGGGGGCAGCGTCAGGCTACATCTATCTGTCTGTACTAGAAGAAGTAGAGAGCCACATGTTGAGTACCTGTACCACTGCTATGAAGAAGGATGATTAAATAAGCTAATGAGAACTCACGTCTTCATTTTTTATGTTTTATTGAAAACATAACAACTTTATTTACCTCTTAAAGGCCAGAGCTGCACAATTAAACCAAATCAACACAAAATCGCAATTTTAATGGATGTAATTAGCAAAACGCAAAGACTGCAATGTTTGAAGTGCAATAACAAAAAAAAAAAAAAAAAAATGTCTTGCTTTGATTTGAATAAAAACGGCTAACGCTGTCATTTGGATTTGTACAAATATGTTCTGAAACAAGCAACAGAAGCGCGACCAAAAGAGATGAAAAAAAGTGTTCAAAAGTAACTTGATGCACCAAAACGCGACTAAACGTCAAAAACGTGACTAAAATCAACAAAAACAGGACTCAAAATGACAAAGACACGTTTAAATATGACAAACACAACTGAACGTGACAAAAAAATAACTATAAAGAGACAAAATTACGTTCAAAATAACAAATCCCAATCGCACTGAACAGAAAAATCACAATTATATTTTTCCTAAATCGTGCAGCTCTATTAAAGCAACAGAAAAATACAAAGTGAACACAAATCGTGATAAAATCTAAATCTTGATCTGGCCCCAAGGAAATCATGATCATTTTTTTTACCATATCACCCAGCTCTAAAATAAACTCATTATCAGGTGTGTTTGGTACTGACCATTTGCCAGACTTGCATGATGTTGTCCTCAGACACGGAGCAGATGACCCAGGGCTCGTTCGGGTTCCAGGAAAAGTCCGAGATCTTCGCCGTGTGTCCGCCATGGATGAACTGGAGAGGGACGTCTATTTACTTATACCGTCACGTTTTCAGTTAAACAAATGATTAGGTTTTTATTTAATTCGACTTGAGACGTACCAGGAGCTCTGGAGGGCCGTCCTCTGCGTCCTCCGCCGACTGCTCCTCCCCAATTTTACTGCGAAGCCAAAAGAAATGGTGCAATGAATGGACTGTTTGTCAAATAGAATGGAGTTTTACGGTTTAAAATGTAGATCTTACCTGAGGTCCCAGACATTGAGGCGTCGGTCGGTGCCACTCGACGCCAAGATTGTCTCGTTGTGAGGAGACCACTGGACCTACAGGGCGAGGCGAGCTTTGTTATGAATCATGGACCGAGTTATGTGTTAAATATGTTTAAAATCTATACGGCAGGCGCTTGTGTTTTCTTATTATGACGTCACACTTCAGGTCTTGACGGTCAGTTCAGATTTTGTCCCAAATCAGATTACTTTACTTTGGAGAAGCTGTTCACAAATAAAACATGACTCCGTTCAGATTTCATGTGTGAACAAAACAGCCCTGAAGTGTCTGATGTGAAGAACCACAGACTGTGAAAGCAGTGGACGATCAGAGTGTCACCCATAGTGCTTCCTAGTGCTTGCTAGCCGCCATTGGCTTCATTTGGCTGGAGCCACTCCATATTTGGAAATCCGAGTGCTCGTATCGTGGCAACCACTTGGACCAATCAGGAGCGAGGTTGGTAACGGTTCCGCCCCTCGGAGGGAGGAGACGGCGGCAGGCGTTAAACGGAGCTAGCTGTCAATCAAACCTGTTGCTAACACGAGCTAAAAATGGCTTCAGGAAAAGGAAGCACCTGATTGGTCAGTTATTATTGCTAATAATGATTTTTTTTAAATTTATGAATAAATAAAATAATAATAATAATAAAATTTCATGAATTTATGAACAACCTAACAAGTGTTTCCAGATAGTGAGTTTGACAGAAGCAGCTACAGAGTAAAGACACCAAACACCAACAGCTCTGTTGATGGAGCCAGAACAGCCTCCACCGTCACTTCCTGTTTAGAGCGCGGCGGTGCGGGCTCTGGATGTTCAGTGATTTTTATACAGTCTATGAGAACAACAGGACAAAACCAGGAGTTGTGCTGTTGTTGAGTTTTTTTGTTGTTGTCACAATTTATAAAACCAATTCACTTAGAAACTTCTTTTTCCACTTTCTAGCTTCACTGTTGTGTCTGGCAGCATTTAAAGGTTTAATCTGTTTCATTCTTGTCTTGTTCTGTGTAAAAAAATCTGTCTCCCGTTTAATTCCAGAACTAGAAGTCAGATTAATGTGACCTGTTCAAACTGCAGTCACTTTGACACTGAATCTGATCCACATCTGATCTTTTGCACATATGAACGTGGCCTGGGTTGCATTTGGAAACATAATCAGAGCCAGATCATATTTAGACCAAAAAAAAAAAAATCAAACCTGAGTCGACCTGCAGATTTCTAAAACTGAATCGCTCTGATGTCATCAATAGGAGACATCAGTATGTTCACGATGTTTCAGTGAAATGTGGGGCTGCACTTTTAAATTGTTTAGTCAAATATTTCACCTGGAAGATTTCGTCTTTGTGCGATTCAAATGAGTGAAGTTTCAGTTTGAGGTTCCTCAGATCCCACAATGCAACAGTCTGGGGAAAAACAACAACAGTAAACAGTTAAAGAGGGAAAAGGCGACAGATCTTATTGCCACGATGCCTCACATTCGGACACAGGTAAAGGACAATGTGTGGCGTACCTTGTCTGCGGAGCCGGTGGCCAGGATGAACTCGCTGTACGGGTTAAAGCTCAGACAGTTGACCTCAGCCGTGTGAGCGTCCACAGCGTGACTGGCTTTGGACGTGTTATTGGACCGTGTGTCCCAACTGAGGACAGAACCACACGAGGGGTTATTAGAGAGTGTTAAGAGTCATACACTGGGAAACCTTTTATTGATCGTCTAAAAACAAAAAAGTATATGCATTTGTTACTTGCAAATAATTTAAAGTGCGTATGACAGGTTTTCGTGATGTTCTAATTTTGACTTTATTTGGTGTATTAATACCTGTTGTAAATATAAATTATAGTTTTCCACCAATCAGGTCGATGTTTGTGGGGAAAAGTTGAAAAATCCGTAGAAAGTTACAGGAAGTAAACAAATTAATGACATCACACTGGGGAGACAAAGGTTGTGCACAATTTACACAAAAGAAACTTCTTTTTTTGACCCTTTTATACATTAATTCAACAAAAAAAGGTGTATTTTTTATTTGTAAAATTTAAAAAATCTGTGACACTCTATAGTGTGGTTGCTGGGTAATTTCCTAGTGTGATGTCATCATTTACAACCAGGAAGTAAATGATGACATCACAAAAAACCTAAAAAATTGCTAAACCGGGATACAATTTGTGAAGTATTTTAGTACAATTTGAAATATATTTATCTAAACTGCATTTTAGTGAAATGAGTAGTTCAACCTGTCAGAGGCGCTTTAACTTTCTCAAAAATACATAGTTTTGGTACAATTTTGTATTGAATTAGGAGAGTTAAAACCAATACTGTATTAGAAGGATTTTTTTCCTTCATTGCTTTTTCAGATTGTTCTTCATTTACCTGGAGGAACTCTCTCTACACTGGATGAACTGTTCCTCATCTGTCTAGAAGAACTTGCTCTACACTAGATGAACTGTTCCTCATCTGCCTGGAGGAACTCTCTCTACACTAGATGAGCCTCCTTCCTTCCTCCTGAGTGGTTCTGGTTCAGTCCAAATGGACGTGTCAGTCCTGGACCATCAGCGGTTCCAGGCAACTGGTAACAGGGATATTTTCCACCTTCGACTTGAAAACTAGATCAGCTGTGACGTTACAACAAAGACAATGACCACAAATAGTAGTTTTGAGAGATTAAGTACCACATAAACATCAGAATATTGTTGGATTTGACTTGTAACTAACGTTTACATGGTTTATGGTGTTGATGTTCTTTAGCCTACAGAATAGCTTTAGCCAAATTGTTTACATAAAAGTTAATAGAGTTGGAACACTGAAGTCAGAACTTGTAATGTTCAAGTGGAAAATGACAGACTTCCAAGCTCCTCTGAGCGTAGCACTGGTCCTGTTTTAGTCTTGTTTTGATGTGGTGAAAGATCAAGTGTCACAACCAGATTCTGCCACACTTTTGTCCTCTGGTCAAGCTGAACTCCTCTTAAGTGCACTTATGCACTACTGCCACTTTTACCTGCTGATTTTTAAAACCATGCACTATGCATTATTAATTATCATTTATTGCGGCGCATAATGCATGTAGTTTCGTTTTGTAGTATCTAAATGACAGTTCAGTCCGTGTACATCCATGTATTGTACAATTGTATTTCAGATTCTCTCCCTTTAATGTTTCGATGGTAAACCCTTTGCCTTTAATGACGGCAGGAGCCACACGACTCACATCATGAGCTTCTGGTCGTCGGCCACAGATCCAAACAGCGACTCGTGCAGCAGGTGCCAGGACACGTCCTCCACCACCGCAGTGTGTCCAGTGAAGATGGTCTTAGCGTCCACCACCTTCCCCTCTTTAGGAGCCGCTCCGATGTCCCACAGGCAGATGGTCTACAGCAGAAGAAGAATTAACCAGGGCTGACGGCCTTTAGTCGATCACTGGAGTAAGAGCCGACTCATTTATTTAGATTATAAGGATTTTAATGAAGGAGAAGTAAAAGAGTGAGTTGGTCACGGATTTGGGATTGAATCATGAGTTTAAACTGCCTTTTTACATAAAAATAGTTTTCTAGTACTTTTTGTATACGTAGTTGTTTCTACATGAATTTCCATGTCGTTCTAATCTTGTGCAGTTTAGATAGTTTCAAGAGCCTTTTCCACACGGCAAGAAGGGGATTCCCTAAAAACAGGCAGAGCTTAGCGTTGTAATTTGTTAGTTTTTTTTTAAGTTAAGTTTTTTTCAATTGTTTATTTATGACAATATTTTATCTCACAATTAGGGTAAGGTTAAGATTAGGGTTAAGGACCAGTTAATTGGGCATTGGAACACTAAATGCAAGTCCCGCCCCACAATGAAATGCTGAACATTTAGGGAGCCTCCTCTTTAGTCGACTAATCGGTCAGAAGGGCATGTCTTTGGTCGACTGTAGTCCCAGAATAAACTAAATGGAAGAAAGTTTAAAGGCTTTAAACAGTTTATGGAGGTAAAAAGCCCTCACATGATCGTCCGAGGCGCTGAGTAAGTTTCCGCTGAGGTTTGGGTTCCAGGAGAGACCGTAGCCTTCTTTCTGATGCCCCTTCAGCCGCAGGTCAGGGGAGCACTCACCACTCGGGTCTGAGAGCAAAGACACAACACAATCACGTCATTTCACTGCAACAGAATAAGACTGATCTGCATACCTTTATTTGGCGTGTCCTGATAAACAGCCAGGCGGTATTATTTCACTCCAACAGAAACGTGTTAAAACATGTCTTTAAAATGTACTGGTTGAGATTTAATCAGACAAAAGTGAAATGTTTATGTGAAATTAAATCACAGAAGTGTGGAAATATCACTGTAATACCCTTTTTTTTGTTTGTTTAATAAATTATATACTCAATATCCAAATTGTGTAAATTTCCAAAACAACTGTGTGACATTTTCCAGTATTATAAATATTATTTCTGATTTACATGCAAAATATGGTAAGGCATTCCAGAATTTCCTTCTAATTTATTGTAGGGTTGCAACTAATGATTTTAGTAGTCGACAAACTATTTATACTGTGAAATGAGACTTTTAAAATAATATTTATGAATGAAGAGTATCATTGAAAAAAAAAAAAGGCAAAATAGTTTATTCTTTTCTGATATTTTGAATAAATAATACCATTGTGTTTGTTATAAAACAGTTTTTGTGTGTTTTTAGTCTGTAAAGTGCAGATAATTATAACAATTATCAAAATAGGAACCCTTGCAGCCTTAGTTTGTTGCTTGTCCACGTCATCTCAAACGAAAGAATGCCACTGTTGTTCATAGTTGTCAGTTTTAAGGACACATAAATATTGAAACATTTAACTTTAGAGAAAGCGCTGCACAGATTACACTTTTGTCAGAATGATTCCTCTGGTCAGTGTCAGATGATTCAGGTTTGGACTCTTTTGAAAACACTGATTTCGGACCCTTTATTCACCTTATTCTGCCCCGCCCACTTTTTACCAGACACGCACTTTTGTTGTAAACGCACTTCAGTTTGACGAGAACTCCGTTAAAGCTAATGACGAACGAGGGAAAAGTCTCACCGCTAAAATGTTACATAAAGTAGATTGATTTGTGTAAAATGTTTAATGAACACGAGCAACAACAAGTCAACAACGCTCCGATTTCCTGGTCAGTCTGAAAACGTCTTTTTAGTCCATGTAGAACTTATTTTCTGTTAAGCTCGTCTGCTCCATGTAAACTAATACAACGGAAACAAGACGGCAGCGCGTACGGCAACTTCCAGAATAAGGTGAATTCTGCACATTTATTGACTCGTCTGCTGGCGTACCTGGCTTGGACGGGTGCTTGGTGTAGTCGAACACGAGCACGTCGGATGTGGGCGTCTTTGTGGCGATGATGACGGGGTTCTGCGGCATGTATCGAGCTCGGTTCACTTCTCCCTCGTGGTTTATCTTGATCTCGATCTCTATTTTCCCGCTGACGGAACCGAAGCCTCCGAACTCTGACGAGACAGAAGCAGACAATTGTTACTATTATTAAAGGTTATATCTGTAAATTGAATTGTAAGGTGTTCGGGTTTACAAGTTAATGTTATTTTGGGTCATGAAAATAAAAGCAAATGAAATCATTACAGTAGTTTTAATAATATAGCAAAGTATAATAGAGCCAGGTGTGTGATGTTTAAATGACACATATTATGCATTCTTTCTAAAGTCATTGTCCTTTAAACATGCTCTTACGTACTTTTGCTTCGGCATCTGTAGAATTAGTCGTTTATATAATCCTGATCTCAATTATTACTCTATTCAATTACAATGTTTAATGTTAATCGTCTAAATGTTATAATCGAAAATAGAATTAACGGGTGCAATTACAACTGAACTCCTTTTACCACTGAAAACCTGGAGCAAAGGCACTTTTTAAAAACATTACAAATATATTCCATCTATGCTTTCTCTACAGAATAATTTAGACAATATAGAAGTAATAATCGTGATTTCAACCAGGAGCCAAACAATCGTGATTATAATTTTTTGCCACAATCAAACAGATTTTAGAACTTAAAAAAAAAAAAAAAAAAAAAGCTAAATAATGTATAATATACTAAAAAACGCATGCTTTATATCAGTCAGAACTCCATCTACTGGCAGCAGAGGAAATTACATAAAGAGAAAACAAAACCAAAAGATGGATTTCCAGCTTTGCTCTGAACGAGTCTGGAGATGATTTATGGACAGATCCGGGAAATTTGAAACAAATTGTTTTTGTGAGACTCAAAAGGGAAAGGGTCTCGTAAACAGGGTTAAAGGGACAATATTCAGCATTTTTCATATTGCTGTTGGCCTTTAAACTTGCTCTTGAGTTTCTTATTCATTCTTTGACCTGTGTTATCAGTCACTATGACTGACACTGAGTGTATCCAGCCAGCAGATGGAGCCAGAGCAATAAACAATCTAGTGACGTTAGCGCTGAAAAGATGTCATTGTGTGGATTTGCTGCAGCAGTTATCGTGTTTAGAGGCAGAAATGCTCTGAACGAGTCAGGCGAGGATTTAAGGACCAAAAAGAGTGGAAGATTCTTTGATAAGTGAAGATTATTTGAAAATACGTAAAAAAAAAATCTAGGAAGTTCAGCAGGACGTGTGTTTGACGCTCAGAGGGGGAAGATTTTCTAATTAACATTCCTCAAAACAGCGCAAATGCAACTGAATCCAACTCCAGGTATGTTTTTGATGACGGAACATTGTTAGAACATGGTTTAAAGCTCAAAAAAGTCACTGTAGTAGATTATGTGTCATGTTTAATAAGCCAAATTCAGCTCCAGGTATGTTTTTGATGGGGACAATGTTATGGCAGTTAAAAGCTAAAAAAAAAAAAATGCATAATACGTGTCCTTTAAGTTGAGTCTTTTGTCTTAGATTTTACCTTGTATTTGAAAAACATGTTACCAAACACAGTAATATCATACCATAACAAAAAACAAACCACAAAGAGAAGCCAGTAGCTGTTCATCCTTCAACATACCTGCTGGAAGAAAAAACAAGACGTGCTTAGGACTCAAAGAAAGCAGAGCCACAGAGTGCAACAGAAAGAAAACATCGCAATCACTTTTGTAGTTAGCTTTTCACTAAATAATTTCTATTGTACACTTTTTAAATACATTATCAACCAAATAAAATGAAATATAATCACTGAAGGCTTCTTGATGGGTAATATATACTTCAAATATTTAATTAAGTGTATAATTGTTGAAAATCAGAAATAGTTTATAATTCTTTTGACATTTTAATTTAATAATGTCACTGTCCTTATGATAAAAATGTCTGTACAGTTCAGATAATGAATAACAAACTACAACTATGATTATTTTTTATAGTCGACTAGTCATAATTGGTTGATTTATTGTTGATGTATTTAAATGACAATATCTCTTTGATTGAATATAAAAAATAAAACTATTTTAGAATCAGCACAATTAAAAACCACTTTTTTTAAACTAGTGTGTAACTAAAAAGCCCGTCTTGAGCACATGCAGAGCGCTCCGTCTGTGAAACCCGAGCCCGGTCCGTGCTCACCTCCCTTCTCGCTGTCATAGTGCGAGGCGTCAAACTGGGCGTCGTCGTTGGGGACCTGGACACTGGCGATCACCAGGTGGTTCTGTTCGTCCGACGTGTGAGTGCCCAGAACCAGCCTGTGCACCGTGTAGTCCTTTCCCTCCGGTCTAAAGACGAGCAGGAGAGCGCGTCAACAGAATATCACCCAACAGATGTGACCAACATACATTTCAACAATAGAGGGCTGTGATCAGTACAAGTGTTCATCGTCCTGTTTATGTTTTCCCACAAGAAACGTGAATGTGACTAACGTTGGTGACTAACGTTGGTTAAAGGGGCTGTACCTGATTTTACAGTTTTGATACATAAAAGAAAAAAAAAACAGAATCAGTTGATGTTTAAGTCTTTACATCAGTCACATGTATCTCTCACTTTCAGTCCTAGCATCTTAAATATTCACCATCATGAGTTTATAAGCACTTTACACTAGTCCTGCATGCTAACAGTGCACTTCCTGCTTCTCTTGTAGGATAAAAACCTCTACAAATAGGTGCAGAGTGAAAGTGTGGCATCATTTTCACCTAAATAGATACTTTAGCAAAAGATCTGTGCTGGAGCAACACAGATTACCTGCAAAAAATTGGGAACACGGACTAGTTATGCGTTTCCTGTTTCACAACAATAAAAATCAGGTACAGCCTCTTTAAAGGATACATTTTATGCATTATTTGTATTGTAATTAACCTTAAAAATGCTCTTGAGTACCTTTACTTTGGCATTTCATGTTTTAGAACAAACAAAAAAAAGTTTATAAAAAGAGCAAAATAACTTATGTACCTCTGCTGTTTCTCACCGACCTAACTGACTTTTGGCACCATCTACTGGCTGCAGAGGGAATTACACACATTTGATGAACCACCGCAATCTTCCCTCCGCATGCCAATGTAGCCACACACAGTTGGAATGATCGTGATTGGACAACAGAAATTTCTGAACAAGTCTGGGGAGGATTTATGTTGTTAAAAACCGCCCTGAAGATCTGCTTGTAACAGCACAAATCAGCTCACCTGTGGGAGTTTCTACTAAGCTCAAGGTCACTAAGCTTTAGATTGTCACAATATTAACATTTCAAACTTGATTAATGCTCAACACAGATTGGGGGAAAATGGAGAATCCAACAAACAAAACTGTAGTTTCTATAAAATTATTAGACGGTCTTACTAGTTCTGATTTGGAGCAAAACTATCCAAAGTATTTATTTTTGATGCTAGATATAGTATCAACATTTTCACTCTCAGTCAGTGCAGTGCCTCCATTTAGCGTCATCAAAACAATTACTAAATCAATGCTAAGTACATCTTTAGTGCCTTTTAAACTGATGTTTCTTGTAATAATGCACTGATAAGGCTCTATCTGGATCTACAGAAATGCATTGTGGTTGCTGCAGTGAAATACCTGTTGACGTCGGGAAGCCACTGCACCGTGAGACTGGGCCACTCCAGAGCGTGGGTCATCACCAGGTCGTACAGAAACGGAGTGTTCTTCTTCCAGATCTTATACTCCTCGTTTATGACGCGCTCCTCCACCGCGTCATCGTACACTGCAGAGAGAACATCTTATTATAACTATTGAACAAAGACACTTTTATAACGTAGTGTTGTTGCTTGTCACAGTCCTAAAGGTTTAAACTTAATTTTGATTCTAAGGAAAATGCTTGGTACTTAATTTAGACACCACAAAATATATTGTTTTTTGTTTTTATTTAATGTACTCCCTAATTTATCCCTGGTGTGGTCGTCCATGACAGAAAAGGTTTCAAAGTTTGTCAAAATCAAAACTGGTTAGAGCTTTGGGCCTCCATTTTGAATCTGAAGGGACTTGAAGAAGGGTATAAAACAATTCAGAAAAAAATAATTTGTGCAATAATGATCATTTCTGCAGTATCAACAAAACCAATTCATAATCTCATGTCTCAAGTTTTAGTACCGGTTAGTGATTGGGCATTCATATGTTTTGTCGACCTTTAAAAGAGTTATGCAATATAACTTTGTAGCTAATCAGATGAAGAGTAAATTGTGGGGTAACAATTGTGTGCATGTGCATTCTCCAGCTCAGGGTTCTGGTTAATGGCACTGTAGCCTGTCTTTATTAGGCCTGTGCCAATAATTACTGTGTCGATTTATCGTTCAATGAATGAAAGCTGGACGGAAACTTTGTGGGTTTTTTTTTTGGTAAGTGGTCAAATTTCAGCTGCAGAAGATTGAATCATTAACATATAACTCATAAAGGATACTAATTAACTACTTAATCTTCTTGCTGCTCATTATTTTTATGATTTGATTCACTTGGAGTAGGCTTTGCTTTGATTTTTGGGTTATTTTGTAAGTGGTATAAAGTTTCAATATTGTCGTTTATCGTGATATTTTCTGGAACAACATACTGCATACCAAAATCAGTTATTGTGACAGGCCTAGTCTTTATGTCTTTGGGCAAAACACTTAACCCCTTCCAGGGACGAGAAGGCTTTATGATAGTCAAAAAAGTCATTTTATAATTATAATAATCTATTCTCCTGCTGTTCTTGAACTGCGCAACTCTGGAATTTCCCCACTGACGGACAAACGAAGGTGATCGTGTCTAAGATTCTAAATGGCTAAACCATCCAGTGAAATGTAATGCTGTTGATTGTCTTTGGTACAAATGTTTATAATCACTCAGAACTTTTATAATTAAAAAAGGAATAAAGAAATTTTCAGTTTCACAGCAAAAGTAAAATAATACGTAAACAATGCATGAACTTAAATCTATGTTTTCCTAATATATATTTATTCATTTGAATCCTTTTTTGCTGCTGCTACCTTAACTTTTAGTATTTAATTCATAATTAGCCGTCTGCTCATTCATTTAGAAGCCTAGACAATTATATGTATTCTGTTGGTTTATCCATTTATTTATATGTGGTTCTGATTGATTTTTCTAGACCTAGATCCATTTGTTTTAAATGTATTCATAGTTTTCAGATTCCTGTTATACGACAAAACTATGAGAACTTTTGCTCATTCAAGTATAATAATAACTTTAATCGCTATGGCAACGGTCCTAATTCCTCATCATTCCGAAACCGATGGTTTCTGCTGACTTCTAGAGCTAAATGTTTAATTTATGCTACTGTTATGTGCCTCAAATCTATCTTGTTTATAAAATGTGCTATACAAATAAAGTGGGATTGGCCTGAATAATAAAAACAACAAAAAATGATCGCAAAAAGCACATAAAACAGCCTCTTTAAACCTAATCCAGTGCTGTGATCAGGAGAAGCTAATGTGTTGTTAGCATCTAAAGTGTTACCTTAGCCTGGCTGTCACACGAGGGAAACCAGGACACTCTTTTTAACGCTTTAAAACTTATCCTACCTTCTTTATCGGCCATGTTTGCGTGTGAGCGCTGGGGCACGGTGTCCGAAAAGCCCGATAACTCGTCCCCGGTGCGGATCCGTGCAGTTTTATCGGCTCCGTGTGCGTGGATTTGAGCCGCAGCTTCTTTCTTCCTTTTCAGCGCGGAATCAGCGAGCACGTAAGGCGCATGCGCAAACCAGACGTGCGCGCTGAATATGCACGAGCTCGTAATGAGGGCGAGGAGGGAGGAGCTACGGGGGAGTTACACGTAAATAATTATAAGGGTTGTTGGCTTTTACTCGTTTAGTCGATTAATCGGCCCGTGGCGTACGTTTTGTTTATTTTATTTTTTTTACGTAACAGCATAAAGTTGCAGATATTAAGTAACTTAGGTGCCTTGCTGAAGATTTGGAACTGAATATGAGTTTAACCTACTTTTTAACATAAAAATAAACAGTTTCCAATAGAGCTGCAACGATTAATCAACTAACTGCGGTTAGTTGATTATAAAATATGATCGAAATCAAATTTTGACAGTCATTATTGTTATCTGAACTATGCAATATCTCTAAAGCATGAGTAAAAACGTTTTTATAACAAAATAAACTAAAATTTAAAAAAATAACTAAAATTAAAATAAAAAAAAATGAAATCATAGATGCTGTATTAATTTACCTCACTACACTAGTACATACATATAAAGAATACTAATTTTGACAAACTGTATATCAATACAGTTACTCTTTTACCAAAAATCACTTGTGGTATTTGATCCCAAAATTTACACAGGGAATGGCAGATGAAAATTAGCTCTTCCTATAAACTCTGCATGCATTCATGTTAACTATGTCTGACTGATTTGTCAGATCAAATAAACAAACAAATAACTAAATAAAATAAAACACCGCAGCAGTCCTAAGGCAATTTGACAAGTGATGCTCAAAATGTATAACTACATAAATGAACTGAATTTCATATGTAAAGTAAAAAAATGCTGAATACTGTATCATTTAAAGGTCTGGGTTTGAAAACAAGAGCACACATAACAAATGACAAAGTCTCCCAAATTACATTCCAGTTATTTTATTTTGTAAAAGTCTCATACATAAACATCAAAATCAGATTACATTGAATACAAATTTTAAAAATGCAAACCATGTTTCAGATTCAACCATGAATGAATAGAACTGAAAACCATGATTTTGATGCTTCTCATTATAAAACATTTATATTTCATATTCAGGTTTTCAATGCAACAAACGAAAGTTAAGTGGAGATGTCTTTTTAGATAAGAAATCAAGCTTTAAATGTAATACAACCCTGTTCCTCTGTGAAATGTTTAATTTGAAGGACCTTTAAGATCGTACTAGTTTCTGATCATGGTCTGATTAGATTAGAAAATGGAGACAAAATGTAAACCAAAAAAAAAAAAACATGGTGGGTTTTCTAAAATAATACACAGACATTGGAGAGTATGTCACAATCCACTTGTTACAAGTAGCTGCCTCAGTAAAAAGGGGTTGTTTTTTTGCTGGCACTTTGATAGCAAAAGGTGATGCTACAAAGTGCTGGCCGCTTGTATGATTAGGGGTAATATTTTTTTACACCCAGGACCATATTTGAATTCAGGCAAGTGGAGGACGACAGAACCATAATCAAATTCTCATCATTATAATGTTGACTATTTAAGCTGTTACTTAATTAATTTAATATATTTTTTTATTTTTACACAAGCGCAGACACACGCACCATAGCTAAGACAACAAAAAAATTAAAACAGAAGGAGTAACAATTCTTATCAAAAGCTTGCTCCATTGAAATTAGTTTTCAAATGGAGCAGACTCTTAGACTGCAGTGACCTCTACTGTCCAATGTCTGCGCTGCAGCTGCGCATGCGTCTAAAAAGGGTTTGAAACATAAAGTAATGTATATCACAGACACACAGGTGCTTTTCTCCATAACATGACCTGTTTTCTACAGCAGTCTATTCTCTATAATGTACCTTAGCCCGCAGGTTAATACTGGAGTACACGGTGTAACCTGCTTGTGCACAACACTTACACTGATCTACCATTTGTCCGGTTATATAAAAGAGTATGGAATTTCCATAAGACCTTCCCATAGATACTGTATCATTGTAAAAACAATCCAAGCTACAACTAGAGTGATGAGTACATTGCAATAACCAACATATATCATAGACAGTAGTAGAGTATATAGGAAATATAGGAATGAATGTAAGTCTATGGAGTCTTATCAAAGCTGTTGACACATGAAGGTGACTGGTACAATAGTTATAATGAGACCAGTACAAATACTCATGATATCTACACTGTGTGGAGTGAGACACATGGCTTAGCTTACACCTGATAATTAGTGAAATTACAAATATTTGGAATCAAACCTAATACAATGAAACATCACAATGTTGGCTATAATATAAACAAACCGGGTCAACAGTGGGCAGTGTACTGGGGCCGTCCTAACCACTCAAGACTCGTGCTCTGAAAGAGCCTGGAACTATCTCTGCTCCAAACTCACAATCAGTACATTTCAGTATCACCAGATGAACAGTTGTTTCCAAGTTCACAACTTTAACCTCATTGACACGAATAGTTTAGAACAGAAACTGTTCCCCCATAAAAAAGGCTTTTGGTAATACATTCATTTTAAAGCTTAAAACAGAGAAATTGCAGAGGCTATAGATTCTCTACATAAGCTCATAAATCCAGTGTCAAAAGCAGGTATTTCTAAACTTACATTTAGGCTACATACCTTCAAAAATAACAAATGCTAAACTAACAGGACTAGGTATCATTTTATCACCAATAGACAGTAGCTTCATCTCCTCAGTTTCCATTTTCATTATAGCTACATGACTTTGAGGGAGATTTGACACAGGATTTACATCTGAATCACTAAATAAACATAAATAAAAAATTTTTCTTTGAAGTGTTAGGTTTTTTCAGGGACATTGCAACAACAAGTATTCCAGACAATTTACAAACACCAACTTTCACTGAGGGAAACTACACCAAAACTGTATAAAAAATAAATGTTGATTAATGTCTTACCCCTCGTTTTACCATTGAATGCGTCGGATGTGCTGTGACAGAATGAATGCTCACCTGATGTTAGACATAAACAAAGTCCAGGTAGAACAGATGAAGGTGACGACAGTGACGCAGGTGTCTTTGAGCTACACAGAGTTTGAGTCTTCAGGCCTTTGCCTAATGTTCCTCTAAGAGCATCTGGTTCTGATGGAGAGAAACCACATGAGCAGTGAGGACTTCACCAAACCTCTGTGGTAATAGTACTTTACTGTCACCACACTAAAGCCTCTGTGGTAGTAGTACTTTACTGTCACCACACTAAAGCCTCTGTGGTAGTAGTACTTTACTATCACTACACTAAAACCTCTGTGGTAATAGTACTTTACTATCACCACACTAAAACCTCTGTGGTAGTAGTACTTTACTGTCACCACACTAAAGCCTCTGTGGTAGTAGTACTTTACTGTCACCACACTAAAGCCTCTGTGGTAGTAGTACTTTACTATCACTACACTAAAACCTCTGTGGTAATAGTACTTTACTATCACCACACTAAAGCCTCTGTGGTAGTAGTACTTTACTGTCACTACAGTAAAGCCTCAGTCATAGTAGTACTTCACTATCACTACACTAAAGCCTCTGTGGTAGTAGTACTTTAGTCACTACACTAAAGCCTCTGTGGTAGTAGTACTTTAGTCACTACACTAAAGCCTCTGTGGTAGTAGTACTTTACTATCACTACAGTAAAGCCTCAGTCATAGTAGTACTTCTACACTAAAGCCTCTGTGGTAGTAGTACTTTACTCACTACTCTATAGCCTCTGTGGTAGTAGTACTTCACTGTCACTACTCTAAAGCCTCTGTCATAGTAATACTTTACTGTCACTACACTAACACCTCTGTGGTAGTAGTACTTTAGTCACTACTCTAAAGCCTCTGTGGTAGTAGTACTTTAGTCACTACTCTAAAGCCTCTGTGGTAGTAGTACTTTAGTCACTACTCTAAATCCTCTGTGGTAGTAGTACTTTAGTCACTACTCTAAAGCCTCTGTAGTAGTAGTACTTTAGTCACTACACTAAATCCTCTGTGGTAGTAGTACTTTAGTCACTACTCTAAATCCTCTGTGGTAGTAGTACTTTAGTCACTACTCTAAAGCCTCTGTGGTAGTAGTACTTTAGTCACTACTCTAAATCCTCTGTGGTAGTAGTACTTTAGTCACTACTCTAAAGCCTCTGTGGTAGTAGTACTTTAGTCACTACTCTAAATCCTCTGTGGTAGTAGTACTTTAGTCACTTTAGTCACTACTCTAAAGCCTCTGTGGTAGTAGTACTTTAGTCACTACTCTAAAGCCTCTGTGGTAGTAGTACTTTAGTCACTTTAGTCACTACTCTAAATCCTCTGTGGTAGTAGTACTTTAGTCACTTTAGTCACTACTCTAAATCCTCTGTGGTAGTAGTACTTTAGTCACTTTAGTCACTACTCTAAATCCTCTGTGGTAGTAGTACTTTAGTCACTTTAGTCACTACTCTAAATCCTCTGTGGTAGTAGTACTTTAGTCACCACTCAAAGCCTCTGTGAACATGCAGCGTACCTTACTATCAGAGTTCTGGTGGTCGTTGTCCTGCTCTCCGTCGGAGCCGCTCTTCTGATCCTCTTCTTTTCCATCTTTGTCATCTTCCTCTGAGAGCCGCGACAGCTTCGACTTCTGACGTCGACACAGTAAGAACAGCAGAGTGGCACAGGACTGGATTAGAACTATTTTCCACTCCAGTTTTTGAGTCAAATAAAGTTATGATTTAAATATAACGTATGCATGTGTTAGCTCAGAGACCTGAGTATTATTATAAGGAGCATCACTGTCTCAAAGAATGACCCATATTAAGATCACACAAACTCCTCCAGGACAGAGTTCAACAAGACTGTGACGGCCCAAAACAGGCGAACAGCAGCAGGGCAGTCTCAGGGCAAAGAGAGACAGGATCATTTCAGAAGAAACTCCTCCATTCCTAAATGCACCACAAGTCCCTGAATGCTCCGCAGGTCCCTGAATGCACTGCAGGTCCCTGAATGCACCACAGGTTCCTGAATGCACCACATGTGCAGAGTGTGATGGAGCCCAGTTGCCTGGCAACAGCGGTTGCTAGGAGAGGAGTGAGATGAGAGTTTTTGGACCTGCCGCGGTGTTCCTCTGTACAGTATTCTGCAGTGCACCAGGGAGCACAGAGCTGGGCCCTCACAGCACTAATGGAGACGTGTCAGGGCCATAATGCAGAGAGATGTGCAGGTAATAAAGGGTTAACTCGGTTAGATGGAGTTCACATTGGTCTTTATTATCAGCAGTGCAACAGCTGCCAAAGCCCTGCTCAGCATCAGCCAATCCTGGTGCATTTAGAGTTAGTTTTAAGGTAATCAACTGTTATATGCAATCAATAAACACTAAGGCTGTAACTAACGATTATGTCCATTGTACATAGAGAGAGATATGTACTTTTTGACCTTTTGATTTCATAAGTCCACTGTCTTTTAAAGAAAAAGGTCTTCAAATGTATTTTAGAGTCCGTATAGACAATATAATGATTATGATTATCACAATATGTCACGCTCAGACAATGAATTGTTACAGCTTTAATAATCGGTTGAGGTCAAGGATGTAATCACATGACATCACAACAATCTTTAAGCCGTATAGTTTAACCGAGCTGGACACAGGTCTGATCTCTATGGTAGAATTTGTCAGATTGTAGATTTGTTATGGTTCATTTCTTTGTAATCACATGAAAAAAGAACTGGCTGGATTATTATCACAAGTTTGTAGAGCCAATACCTAACAAACAATTGGATGAGCATTGAAACACACATTTTTTCCAAAGATTTTTTCTCCATTAGAGTTATACAAGCCCCTGCCCTTCATCATCCTTGATATTATGACACCATGAGCCTCTGTGTGATGCACTGTTCTCCAGAGACCAATAAACTCTACACCGTTAAAAATATGGAACCAGGGGCATTGGAGGTCTTCAGCGAGACACTCTATGAATAAACGCAGTCTTATGATTTAAAGGTCCCATATTCTGCTATTTTGCCCTTTACACAGTCTATTCTAAGGGCTTTGTTGATAAATATTTGCGTTGTGCAATATCCATAACATAACAGTTTCCAAAAAACACCCATTTCTTGGACTGGCCCCCCTCCTTGTAAAAGCAAACGGCTCACTCTGAGATCTGACCCCCCCAGAACAGAGAGCAGGCTGCCTCCCCCGCCCAACCCACACACCTCCCCCGCCCAACCCGTGCCGAAGCCTAGAGTGGAGATAGTGCGCATGCGCCGTGTGCTCCGGTAAACAGCGATACACAAACACAGGAATAAACCTTTTATCCGTCCTGACGGTGCGTCGTGTTGAGTCCTACGTCCTGGATCTGACCTGGAGTTTGACGTGCTCCAGTACCTCGACGACGGACGTTGCAGTTTGGTAAATAACAAGCTAACTCTTCGATCTGTCGTGTCCATCGTGTAATTACTGTGTAGCATTAGCGTTAGCTGTTTTTATTCTGCGGCTGCGCGCTTCCCGGAGGCGTGGCTTAAACACCGTGTCATCCTTGTGAAGCCGCGTCATCCTTGTGAGGAGCCCCCGTCTGCCTTCTCAGCCGAGGGGACGGAAAAGACAGTTCTCTAGCGAAAACATGCGGGAATCAATCAAAAAACCACTTTGGGCACAACATACGAGGCCCAAATAGCACTGTAGGAAGGTTAAAACCTCTGAAAAGTCGATTTTGCATGTTATGGGACCTTTAAAGGCAACCACTTCTAGAACCGTTTTATACTTCAGCGTGACGTAAGCGTACCTTAGCAGAGCCGGTCTTTTTCCGCTTGGACCCGCTCTTATCGGCCGGGATGTTCTCCGCGTCCTCCTCTTCCTCCACGGAGTCGCCCTCCTCTCCCTCGTCTCCCTCGCTGCTGCCGTCTGCAGTGTTTCCCGCGTCCTCTGCCTCTGATGAACTCTGCATCACCTGTGGGACCAGCACTGCGTGTCTGATATCTGTTCAAGTGTGAGACGCTGCGGGAATTGCTACAGCTTCATTTTCTCTCGGCGCTTAATAAGCAAAAGCATACTGTGTGGCTGTTTAACGGATCTTTTCTTTCTGTGGTGTGACGGTGAGGACCAGGTGAAGTGATGGTCAGACGGCCAGAGGGTTTGGTGGTTTGATCAAAGCTCCGATCAGCAGTGTGTTCTGACATAGTGGTCAAAAAGGCCTTAGAAGCCGCGCAGATTGGCAGATGTGTTTCCATCAGACGACCTGAGGACTATGTGAGCCGCTTTGGGGCTGCTCAACCTTGCATTATCATTGATTTTATTACTTCATTGTAAAGCTGCGATGATTAACTGACAAATTGTGAATGGTCGACGATAAAAATGAATCAAACAAAGCAGAACTCTAAAACACATGCCAAATGACTTTTCTATACCAAAGACAAGGCAGTCACAAATCAGAATTTCAAAAGATAATTAAAAGAAAGTCTGTCTTTCATCAGTAATTCACTTTATTTGTAAATATTCTCTATCTAGAAACCTTCACTCACTATAATTCAATCTTTAAAATAGTCACAATGGACAATATAAATCATTGGCTCTGTCTGGAGGAACTCTCTCTACACTAGATGAACTGTTACTCATCTGCCTGGAGGAACTCTCTCTACACTAGATGAACTGTTCCTCATCTGCCTGGAGAACCTCTCTCTACACTGGATGAACTGTTCCTCATTTACCTGGAGGAACTCTCTGTACACTAGATGAACTGTTCCTCATTTACCTGGAGGAACTCTCCTTACACTAGATGAACTGTTACTCATCTGCCTGGAGGAACTCTCTCTACACTAGATGAACTGTTACTCATCTGTCTGGAGGAACTCTCTCTACACTAGATGAACTGTTCCTCATCTGTCTGGAGGAACTCTCTCTACACTAGATGAACTGTTCCTTATCTGTCTGGAGGAACTCTCTCTACACTTGATGAACTGTTCCTCATCTGCCTGGAGGAACTCTCTCTACACTAGATGAGCCACCTTTCTTCCTCTTAAGTGGTTCTGGCTCAGGTGGATGTGTCAGTCCTGGTCCACCTGCAGCCTGTCCGTCTGTGGGAGTAGGATCTCTCCTTCTCTGTGGTTCTCCCTGAGGTTTCTACTTTTTCCCGTGGGGTTTTTGTAGTTTTTCCTTGAGAGAAGGGTCAAGGACAGAGGATGCTCTGGGACAGTTATCCATTTGTTAAATTCATTTGAACGTGGTTTAATCTGCTTTTCTATTATCGACCACTGATGATTTCATCGTCGCCCACCGAGAGAACTGTTGTTGAAATTGAACTGAATGAATGTGTTTTATTTAGTCTAGGAGCGTGAGACTGCAGGCTGTCAGACACATGGGCCCCGGTGTATTCACTTTGTCTGTCTGTGCACCTCGGACTCATTAGACTGACCTGATATCCCATGAACTTGACTCCAGGGTTGTTCTCGATCTCCCACAGGCCCTCATTGAAGCCTTTCCTCTTGTTGGACTTGCCAAATTTGTCTTTGTAGTCTTTGTAGGGGAGCAGATCCTTTGGGCCCAGAAAGGCACTATGGAAAAATGCAAAACCAAGAAGCACATTATAGGTGATGATGAGTGTATAAATACAACAATGTATGTGATAAACTTAAGGCAAGCCACTTTGTCCGATGTCCAAATGAATTACAAATGTACACACTGGACCTGTTGTGGTGCTTAGGTACATGTTTTGTGAGACAATAATTTCATAATCACCATCATCATCATCATGCAATAATAAAAGAAATGGAAAAAGGAAAGGAAGTATGTGAGATACAATAACAATGGAGCTACAGTGAGGAGGGAGCTACAGCCAGCTATCAATAGAACAATAGATCTTAGCCACAGGTGAAACTAGGTAAAGCCAACTATTAATCAAACAAAGCAGACCAATTAATCAAGTCTCAGGGACAAACAAACAATTTTCCAAACAAAGACAGGACTCAGTGACTCCTCCCTGGGGGCAGGACTCCCAGTACTCAGAGTAGCATATAAGCCTGAGTTCCCAGACCAGCTCTCTGATTGACAATGACTTTTGGATAAAAGTCGAAACGTCTCGATCTTTAAACAACGTCCGGATGACAACCCCTGAAATCCTTTCTACTATGTGAGATACAATTTTAATACCACATTAATCACCATGACTTTTGATAAAAGCCAGTGACTTTAAAGTTTGATTTGGCACTATCTCCAGTGCATGTTACTGTGGCGTCTCATGCCGGTGTCTATACATTCGTATGAGGAGAATTTAATGGGTGAATGCCTGATAGAAGGAGTGAAATAAAATGCAACTGAACTTAGATTTCAGTGAACATGCCCATACTCTTAGCGTAGGTGTGGATATACAAAGCCCTATGGATGCTCACGTCTCGTGTGTCCCGAAGAAGAAGATGGGATATTTGTTGGCTGGAGGCTTCACTGCTCCTTCAGGAAGTTCATCAATCTGAAAAGGATCATAAATGTAATTACTAAGTTGTGTTAAGAGGAAATAATGTTATGGCAACTGGTCAATTTGCATAACAGGAATAACACGATAGCAGAGCGGTTAGAGCTCTTGCTGTTTGTAGAAAATGAATGAGTGGAATATAGTGTCTGTAAATTGGAATGTGTTGTAAGACACACTCTCCCCTCAGTCCACAGCAGCCTCATAAGACCAAGGCAGAAAGCAAACCAGTCAAATGCTCAGGTGCTCGACAGTTCTGAGGCGGAGGAGAATGGACCTTAACAGGCCTAACAGGGCAGGTTTCAGTCTGGATGCCTCCTGGACGAATGAGCGATTAGACTGAGCTGAGTACAAAGTGATAGGTTAACGACCCAAACTTCGACCTGAGAAACTACTGTCATAAGGAAAAACATAATTATTTTATGGTTAATGAAATGTAGAGCTGTAATGATAAACTTTACAGAAGCAAATAACATGCCACAGCTTCATTAAAATACACACAATCTGGACATCTTTTTAAAGAATCTTTGGGGACCTAATTTTGGTCCCGACCCTCAGGTTGAGAACAACTGCTCTATTCAACACAGTGACCTAAAGCATACTTCATAGAACAAGTGCATAAATAATGAACGTGGGAGCGCGCACAGAGGTTACCTGAGGTCAACTAACTGCTTACTAACCACTGGCTTCAGAATAATGAATGCCAGATAATTCACCATTTAATAAAACAAAAATATCAGCCAAAGGTGTCTTATGATTGTGAAAAAGTCCTCAAAATGTTACACGAAGAGAAGCTGAAACATATAAACATACACACATATAATTCCCTAAATAATAAAATTTGAAATATTAATTAACGATAAACACACATGCTAAAACTTAATTGAACGGTAACCTAGGAAACCGCTGAATCTCTATTAATCGAGAATGCTATTTGCTATTTGTGCAGTTTTCGCCAGCCCTCGCAATGCGGACGCTTCCAGGCACATACTGTGACATCTCCGCCAAAACTGCACGTCTTTATTAACGTGATGTACTAATGCATCGTTGCAGGCTCCGCGGGAGACGAGCGGCGGTCCTGAGTGCAGCCTCCCCGCCTCCGTGCGCCTCCAGCCCGGCTCCGCACTCACCCTCGCTGGCCAGTGCGGGTATCCTTTCATTTTCGCGAAAACCAAATCCCCTGCCTTGTATTCCCGCGGTCGTGGTCGAGCCATGTCTCCTCCTGCGTGAGAAAAACGCGCTTTCACGTCGATCAGGTTGTAGATTGTGTCCCCTCCGTGCGCTTCTCTCGCGTGGGCCCGTGACGGATGCAGCAGCAGGCACGGTGGAATTATTGACCATCCATGTTTTTTATATCAAGACTGCTGCAGTTTACACGGAAATAAATAATTTAAAAAGGCGGAAAGCGAAGCCTGGATGTGTGGGCTATCCTTTTACGCACGAAAACAGGTGTAAGTGTGATGGTGAATGGCTCCAGTGAGAGCAGCAGCGGCTCGTGCACCTGAAGAGAGGACGCCACTGAAACAGAAACTCTACTAATATCGGCAGAACTGTGGCGTAAAATAAATACAGACTTTTGCACGCCAGCAGCCATTTTGATTAGAGATAGGCTAAGTTCTACTAATGCATTTTTCTTTTGCATTTTTCTCTGCAGCAGAAAACCAGACAGAAGGGGAAATTGCAGCAAATATCAGAACACAAACGTTCAAGAAATTAGATTAACTCCTATTCACACGTCTTTGCTTTTGTTTTGTTTTGTTTATTATATTAGTTTCAGTTTAAATAGGTTTATTAGACTATAAAAATGGTAACTTTAAGTAAAACTTAAGTTAAAACTATTGAATTAAGTAATATTTATCTTGCCGTTCTTAAAATAAGATTTGCCAGTATGCTTTGATCTTATTTCAAGTGCAGTGGCATTTTTCCTCTAATTTCAAGTTAGAAAATGCTTGTCTGTTTCTAATTTTAAGTAAAAGTTGTTGCATAGGCAATCTTATTTTAAAAGGGTAAAAATAATCCAAAAACAAGATAAACAATCACACTTCCATTCATTACACCTTTTCATTCAATTTAAAGCACTTTTCAATTTGTCATCTTATTTCCGATGTCATTTTTTCCAGTGTATGGGAATCTGCAGCTAAATCACTAAATATAAATAAAAAATAAACTTAATAATGGCCTTGTCATTCTTAATTTTAAGATGCAAAAATTGGTTAGCTTGATGTGGAAAATAGGTCATGGATGTTGTGGAGATCACTTATTTACATAAGTTTATGTAAGTTCAATAACACTCAACTATGATCGTGAAAATTATAATTTTATTCCACAAAGTATAGACCGCACTTTTTACATGCGTTAAAATGTCTTAATTTCAGGATATTCATTGTAATTTCAGACATTTTGACTGGTTAAATTAGTTAAAACTATTTGAAAGTAGATTATCTTATCTTAGTTCAAACCTTTTCTGATGTTACATACATTACTTATTATTTCAAGCCAAATTAATGGGTTAAAGGGACAATGGGTTTGGGGATGTTTGGGGGCAAGTTTTTTAGAAATGTGGTTAAAATTTCAGCAAAACGACAAGTATGGACCTGACGAAAAATGGGATTTTTGGCCATGTCAGGTTTTGCCAAAACAAGGATTATATTACTAACTAACCCTCAGATTTATTTTCTTATTTTAAGATACATTATCTACTGTACCACCATGCTTACACGGCTGCAGTCATAGATTCAAACTGTTTGTCAGCACTCATGTGGAGGAATCCAGGACCTCACAGCTGGACACACATGGTGCTATGTAGAATCTGCATTGAACCCACCTTAAACTCAAACAGCCCCTGGGAGCCAAGGCCCAACATTCCTGGGGTGTAGCCCAGACACATGGCCACAAACCTAAGTTGTAGCCCGCTACATCTCAGTCAAAGGAACTCTTAAAACCTCCCTTCAGTGGCCTTAGCACCACCTCAAGTCACCAGACACAAAGCAGTTCTCCCCTTTCAAAGACCTCCTGACTGCTCCCATCCAGAGTCAACATGGAACGGCCTCAGGCAGTTGATGACTACGGCCAAGCTCCGCTCTCACTGCTCCGCCAGGTACGACAAGACTGTTTTCCTGTTGATTTTGCCCAGCTGTAGTTGGGGAGACCAGTGGCCAAGAGCAGCCGCCTTCTCACACTGGCACCAGAGTTTGATAACAGTGACAAGCTGATCAGAGTTGGTGGACGTCTGCGACACAGCAGCCAGCTAGAACCAGACACTGTTCACCTGGTAGTGCTGGACGCTAAACATCCAGCCTGCCGGAAGTGGCGTGGGAAGCCACCATTTCCTAAGATGGACGATGTGCCCCCTTCCAGACTGCACATTCTCAAGCCAGCATTCTACTCAACTGGAGTGGATTGCTTTGGGCCATACTCAGTGAAGATTGGAAGGAGAAGCAGTGGAGCATCATTTTTAAGTGCATGACCACACGGGCTGTGCACATCACTCTCCTCTTGAGCTTGGATGCAGATTCCTATTTTCTATTTCCTATTTTATTCCTATATCGATCTGTTCGACAGTGTGTTAGCTGAGGCCTACCTTTCACTTAGCCTTTATATCTTGTTGCCTTGTGTATCATTGTTACCTTTGCTTTTCACGCAATAGCATTCTCCCGATGTGTAGCGGGTTAATAATGGGATTGTTAATTGATACAGGCCCCGGAGGGCACGTGGCCCTTGAGCTAGGCCTGAAGTGGCCACCAGAAGGGGCTCTTATTGTAATTATTTTTCATGGCCACCAGATGGGGCCCTTGTATTTTTAGTGAGAGTTATTTTCTCCTTTCTGGTACAGACTAAAACAGTTGAACTTTCATTCATTATTATTTATTATCTCCTCTTGACTTTTGCGTTTCAGCAGCTCCGGTCTGACTTCATCCAAATCCTCAGCGCCCTCAGGAGGTGGTGACTCTTTAGCGTCCTCTACCTTTGCGCCCTGCACCATCCAGGGACTCTGCAGGACTCGGTCTAAGCTGATTCGATGCTTCGGGTCCGGGTGAAGCATGCTCTGGATCAAAGCCTCAGCTGGACGCGAGACATCCGACGAGTCCAAGAAATTTATTTTGCGCCTCATCTGAAGCCGCACCATCTTTGAAAAGTTCTCGGACTGGAACGGCAGTGCATTGTAGAGCATTTTGAACAGGACCACGCCCATGCTCCAGACGTCAGCCACGATGGGGTTGTACGGCAAACGGCGTAAAATCTCTGGCGCGATGTAGGGTTCGGTGCCGCAGAAAGTACTGCTCAGATCCAGTTGTCCGTCAGTGTAGGTCAGTCTCTTGCTCATGCCGAAGTCGCACACTTTGATGTCCATGTTCAGGTCCAGGAGTATGTTTTCGCACTTGAGGTCTCGGTGCGTGATGCCAGCGCTGTGGAGGTACTGAACGGCCGCGCACAGCTGGACAAAGAACCTTCTGCTGAGCTCCTCCGACAGCGGGCCGTTAGTCTCCTCGTACTCGGAGAGGTTGCCGTTCACACAGAGCTCCATCACGATGAACACCTGCCAACAAAAGTGCGACATTTTTGTGTAAGAAAAGCTTGTGTGAGGTTTAGTATTCAAAGACGACATGACAGGTTAGACCAGGCATGTCCAAACTCAGGCCCGGGAGCCAAATGAGGCCCTCAGACCAATTTTTCTTGGCCCTTAGACTTCCTGGTGAACTGGCCCACACTGTCTTGAGAAGTACTTTTTACAGAACATTTCAGATTTTCTACAATTCCAACCTAAATAACTAACATTTTGGTGTGAGACAGACTTGATATCAAGGCACTGAGACTGAATGTAGATGTGGCGGCGCTTAAAACATCAGATAAATGCTGCTTTTTTGAACGTTTCACGATTGACTTGTGGCCCTCCGCTTGGTCTATATTTCAATATGTGGCACTCGATGGAAAAAGTTTGGACACCGCTGGGTTAGACACATTTCTCTACACATTTCAGTAAAACGCAGTGAACGTGATTATATTTAAAGCCCCATCGTGTAAGCTCAGCCAAAAACTAGACAGGAATGAAGACTTTTTTTTCCCTGGACCCCACTTCCATGACTTGTGACTCTTCTGATGAAGGGCACACCACCTGCTTGTCTCCATGGAGGTGTTCTAACTTTGACTTGAACCTTCTAAAAAGTGTCCTTCAAATCATACCGGATTAGCCGCATTGCTAAGTGGTTAATAGCATGAGCAACAAATGCAGCGTCTACTTATTTATATGTCCATGACCTCTAACTGCGTCATATTTGCTGCACACGTTTAACCAGGAAGTAACAATATAAACACTACAAAAACGGTCAAACTTGGGACAAACAGGCAAAATGTTTAGTGAAATCGTAAATATAATCAAGTTCACTACTTTTTAGTGATTAGTCATTTAGACTTTAACTCCATTAACTCCTTTATCTCCATGGAAACACACAAAAATGCAGATGACGAGCCCCTACCAGTGCATGCTTTAAGATTTTTAACATTTTATCTCCAGTTGACAATTTTTGTAAAGATAATAACTGTACTTCCTGGTTGGTCATGGGCAGCACAAATGACATCGCTAGAGGTAATTCCACAACTGTTACCTAGCAACCATTTTGTAAACAAGGGACACAAACTGGACAAAAGTTGATTTGACAATAAATCATACCTGATAATAGCTTTACTTTGTTGAGTGATTGTTTTAACGTCAAAAAATGAGTCCGTTGCGTTCAAATTTTCTCTGTATTTTCAATGGCACATCGGCTTTCGATGTCGGAGGGATTCTGTTTCAGAACTCAGCGCTACTTTCTGTTATTTTGATAATTTTTTATTTTTCCAAATTTAGTCACTAGGGTTAGGGTTAGACAAGTGTATGATAAAAATTGACTACATGTGCAAACCCACAAAATTAAGTCATAATTAGAAAAACATGAGAATCTGTGATAGACTTTAAACATGACAACAAAATCAAAAGTTTATAGATATAGATAATAGATAGAAGGATGGATTCTAATTCCAATTGGGCGAAATTTGAATTTTAGAGACAAATTTCAGTCCATCTATGCAAAAACTAAATAAGAAATCCAAAATCCTCTCTGTACATTTTTTTTGTAACGAATATGTGTACAAAATGAACCAAGACATTTAATGACAATTTTTCTGATTGAAATGTGTGTATTTTTTGTCAGTTTTTACGGATAAAATGCCTTTGTTCTCCATGAAAACATGGCACGATTAAAAAAAAGTGTAATTTTTTTCCCCTTACATTTATGTGAGTAAACTACAGGAGAAGTTTCAAATTGATATCTTTGAATTGATATCAATTGATATCAATTCAATTTTCTTTTCCTATTCACCTGCAGTATCTCACCTTAAAGCTCTTAAAGGCCCTGCCTCTTCTTGTTTGACCGAGCTCTTCTCAGTTTTGAACCCAAGCTTTAAGGTCAACAAACCAACTTCTACTGGACGTCCCAGAGCCAGACTCAAACACTGTGATGGAGCTTCCTGTCTCTGGCCCCAAACTCTGGAACAATCTGCCCCCATCACATTTTTCTCTATTTTATTGGAAAGCACTTTGGTCACCTTGAGTGTTGTAAAGGGCTCTATAAATAAACGTTGATTGATTGATCTCATGAAATCAATGTGGGCGAAGTGTATTGCCTAAATGACACAACATTTCCTCCTCCAGCGCCCCCCTGTGGCTCAAAAATATGGTTCAGAATCAGGTACAGGCCCTTTAAACACATCCACTGGCTAAATCCCATCTTCAAATATGTTTGTATTTAGTATAATCGTGCTCTTACCTTGCTGCTCCTCTTCCTCTCCTGTTCAAATACACAATGTGTTTTGATGATGTTCAGATGGTTCAGACATTTCATTATTTCTAATTCTCGGGACAGAAATTTGTTCTGGTAAATTTTCTGTGCAGTTTTCCTGTTGATGATTTTCACAGCGCAGTTCTGCCTCGTGTGGTTTGAATAGGCTTTCACCACTTTGCCGAACTGTCCCTCGCCGAGGCTCTTCTGGAAGGTTAATCCATGTCTCTCCATGAACAGTTTGTCCCTTGCTCCTAAACTCATGATGAACCCAAACTGTCCTGTTCAAGCGCTGACTTTATACAAACAACACGTTTACCATTTGAAGAATAACAGCAACAACGTGATCGCCTGGAAACACTGATTCTACAAGCTTTCATTCAAACTCAGACAAGGTTCATCAGGGAGGATTTTAAAAATGTGTGTTAGTAATAATCAGAACTGTCAAAATGTCCACAGGCAAAAAGTGTTCAGAAAATACATTTTGTTACATTGTCCTTTCATTTGGGTGCAACTGTTAGATAATAGAATGTGCAGTGTCTGTTTCCAAGGGAGAGCTGTCCAGCAGGTGGCAGCAAACTCCTGTTGAAAAGAATAGCAGAAGCTGTGATTGTTCAATTTTAGTGTCACTTTGTTTGGGAAATTTGTGCAGATTAGAACTGGTTAAGTCTCATTAGTTCAGGTAGAAGATATTTGTTCAATATGTTATGAAGCTATTTTAAGGGTAATTAGATAATACTGTTGCAATCTAACAAATGTGCAAAATGGGTCTGTAAAATCACAAAAAGAGCAGAGATAAAATTGACCTTTTTTAGTTTTTGCTTATCATTGACTATATATTTAATATTCCAGACCCATCTCCAGATATTTGTGCTTATTTTACCTATTGTGTAATTTTTGGGTTTACCCACCCAGACACAAGAGAAACGAACTCCGCGCAGAAAGACCCGAAAGTCGAACCCAGAACCATCTTGCTATGAGGCGAGAGCGCTGTTGTCATTCTGTCATCGAGCAGCCAAGAACTTTACGGCTGAAAAAAGTACTTAAGCAAACTTCTTAAACAAAATAAAGGTTTTATCAGGTATCAGTATTCAGTCAAATCTGTGTAACTTAAATGGATTTTGTCTCCTGTTTACCACATGGTCGCTGGGTGACAGTTTCAACATTACCTACTGCTGCGTTCATGTGGTCCTCGAGAACTCGGATAATGTTTTTTTTCGAGTTGAGAAATGCACATGAACTCTCACAGAAGAACTTGAGTACTCGGGTGAGAAGCTGCTGCTTGACTTCAACAGCTGACGTCACCTGCGTGTGAAACAGATCAGCGGATTATCAAATGATCTTAATCATTTGAGGTCATTGATTAACGCCACAACAATTAGGGGTTTACTGTCTGCCATTTACATCAGAACAGCAACAAATTTGCGATTTGTCGATGTAACATTAGTCAGCTAAATCAGTGGTTCACAACCTTTTTAATCTTGAGTACCCCCTAAGGTTTGTTTCACACTCAGAGTACGCCTTAACTTGAGTTTTGGGCAAATAAATGGGTTTACTGGTCGAATATAGTTGATTATTACTATTATATTTATTGTTTTATAATATGTATGGTCAAAAATGCTCCAAAAATGTGCAAAATGTACAACTAATGACACTTTCTATTCAGATAAAAGTACATTCATCTTCATTTAAAACCTGAAACCATTCTAAGTGCCTCCTGGTAATGCCTCCCGTACCCCTTGGGGTCCCCGTACCCCTGGTTGGGAAACACTGAGCTAAATGATGATAAGGTTTAAAGCCTATATGACAGGTTAGACAACAAATTTGATTAAAATGTAGTGAACATGATTATATTTAAGATTTGACTAAACATTTTGCCTATAATTCCCCAGTTTGACAATTTTCATAACTTTTATAATTGTACTTCCTGTTTGAACATGGGCAGCAAATATGATAATTCTACATCTGTTACCTAGCAACCATTTGAAAACAAGGGCCAAAATCCACATAAATTACACAATAGTTAAGATTTGACAAATAATAAAACCTGATGACACCTTTATTTTGATGGATGATGTCTCAGTTGAGTGTTAACTTCCTGTTTATTTTTTGATTTTGATGACACAGGTGGAGGGATTACATATTAGAACTCAGCACTGTAATTTAAACTTTTACTTACTCAAAATTTCTTCTGGAACTACTACTTCAGAAATGTAAAACTATGCTATATATTTTCCACAAGTGCCCTCACACCAAACTAAGCCATAATTTGAATATAATGAGAACCTGTCATATAGACTTTAACGGTTCTAACAACAAATCTTACTGTTTGTTCTATTAAGAAACGTTGAGGTCCTGATTTTCCGACATAAAAAGCACATGAATGCAAACATCTCAGCACATCTGCAGCTCATGTCCAACCAGGAAGTACAATTGTCCAAAATGCTCCAAAAAGTAAAATTTAGGAAAAAGAGACACATTTCAAAACATAAATTCAATATAATGATGTTCTGTACACTTTAGTGAGACGTGTAATGTAAACCAGTGATTCCCAACCAGGGGTACGGGGACCCCAAGGGGTACATGAGCAATTACCAGGGGGCACTTGGAATGGTTTCTGGTTGTAAAAGAAGATGAAACTTACTTTTAACTGAATTAAAAAGTGTCATTAGTTGAAATTCAGCATCTTTTTGGAGCATCTCGGACCAAAAATCAAATAAAAAAAATATAGATAATAGTAATAATTGACAATATGCGACTACTAAACCCATTTATTTGTCTGAAACTCAAGTTAAGGGGTACTCTGTGCGTGAGACAAAGCTTAGGGCCTTGTTTTTCAACCAGTGCGCCGGGGAACACTAGTGTGCCTTGAAGTTTTGCCAGGTGTGCCTTGAAAAAAGATCAAAATTGAGTTAACAGGTTCAGAAATGCGGATGTAAATAACTAATTTACCTTTTTGGAGTGTCCTGAGTAACTTCTGCACCAAAACAGAACACAAAACCACCACTAATGCCAAATTTAAAGCACCAAACAGTAACACAAGCATGATTTGGGTCATTATCTGCCATATTTTATTAACTAAATGGTTTGATTTGGTCATGTTTTTGTAGGTGGTGTGCCGTGGTATCTTTTAAACCCAAAAAGTGTGGCGCAACTAGAAAAAGGTTCAAAAACACTGGCCTAAGGAACACTCAAGACAGAAAAGGTTGGGGACCACTGACGTAAACAGTCACTTGCACTTTAAAGATCCTATGACAGGTTGAAATACACATTTAACTAAAATGCAGTTAAGATAAGTATATTCAAATTTCTACTAAAATCTTTACAAATTTAACCCCAGTTTAGCTGTTTTTTAGGTTTTAAATTTTACTCCCAGTTTTAAAGTATGACATCACGCTAGGAATTTACCATAGCAACCACACTGTACACTGGCCAAAACTCATCTAATGTCACAGATTTTGTTCATTTGACAAAGGAAAACACATGTGAACACCTTTATTTTGTTGAATCAAAGTTTAAAGGGTCAAAAAACTTGTTTATTGTGTGTAAATTATGCATAACCTTTGTCTCCCCAGTGTGATGTCATCAGTTTATTTACTTCCTGTAATTGTCAACAGATTTTTCAACTTTTCCCCCTCAAATAGCGACTTGATTGGTGTAAAACTATAATTTGCATTTACACAAAGTATTAATACACTGAATAAAGTCAAAATTTAAAAAAATCATAAAAACCTTTCATACGCACTTTAACGTTCCCCCTCCTTGACCAGCAGGTGGCACCAAACGCACACAAATCCACCTTGAGCCACCGTCCGGCTGCACATTTGGCTCCAGATGTTGCGCCCAGTGTCTTGCAGCGCTGTTTCAACATCAGGAACCCATCATCTCGGCGCGCTCGTACCTGCCGCCTCTCCTCTGTCCATTCATCTCAGGCTCGCGTTTACTTTTAGCTCAAGTCTCCGCTCGCACCTTGACAACAGGTGGGCCGATGAAAAGAGAAGACCCTCTCCGGAGCCGCATCCAGTTGTGTGTTAAAAGCATTAAGAGGGGTCGCTGACATTTTCCGCGGCCTTGAAGGGGAAGATGCCAGAGCATAATGGGATAAAAAGCAAAGTAAATAAAGCAAATAGGTGCGTGACACGGAAATATGCAAATAAAAAAAAAACATAAACTTTTAAAGCACATTCAAGATTTGGTCTCATCCGTGAACTCGCCCGTCACGGTTCTTTGTTTGAGTGAATTAGATCTGTTTTGTTTTATTTACCGCGAGTCGTTTCCTGCGAATGCGGATGTTTCCGAACACCACAAAGTAACTGTTTTATTCAAAGCTTTATGAATTTACAAAGAAACATGTCAAGACGCAAAATGAAAAAGGTCTTAAGCGCTGAGGAACTTTTTTGCTTTTTATGTGTGATTTATTGCAATTATTAATATTCAATAGTATTTTGACTGTATTTATCAGCAGCTTCACACATTTCAGGTTAAAAATTACAAATGTTTAGGGTTATTTTCAAACTAAACTCCTTTTCTGTTTTGAATTATTATTTTGTGTTGTGTTTTTATACAGGCAGGTTACAAGTGACAATTTTTTACATTTTTTATGGTCTTAGTACTCTGACAGGATTGTTTTATAAATTAAATTGGCGAAAACTACGTCAAAATACAACATGAGCTGAATAATGAACTCTGAACACTGGACTTAAACTAAATTTGTAAATAAAATCCGAAATATATCCCTTAACACTTTTGTCCTGCTCTAAATGGTCCCAAAAAGGATCATAGGTGATATATTTAAATCTTTACACTGTTAAAGCTTAAAGTAAAAAACATTTTACTAAACTGTATTGAACATAATTATATTTTGTATTTTACTAAACATTTTGCCTTTTTCCTTAGTTTATAATGTTACTTCCTGGTTGAACATAATTCCACAACTGTTACCTAGCAACCACACTGTAAACAAAGGCCAAAATCCATATAAATGACACAATAGTTATGATTTGATAATAAATAACACCTGATAACATTTTTGTTTTTGTTTAGTTAAGTTAAATAATAGTTTAATGTCACCGAAATGTGTCAGTTGAGTGTAAATTGTTCCGGTATTTTAGTTCAATGGTACGTCGCCTTTTGATGACATCACAGAGGGGTTCAGGTTTATTGCTAGTGTGATTTCCCGCTTTAAATCAGTGCTGAATTTGCATCTGAACTAAATCTGTGCATGCTCAGATTCCTCTGCACAGAACGTTTCTCTTTTACTGCAACATGTGGACAAAATACATCTGACATGTTAGACTTGTAAAGTGAAGTATATTCTGTGTTAAACTTCATACAAACACTACATTCCACTGGTAATAAAGCGAGCAAACACATCAGTGCAGAGAAACATTGAGGTCAACTGATTTTATTGTAATATTTAATGTTTTTTGAGTCTATAGCAGGTCAGAGAGTTTATGTAGCTTTATTAAGAATAAAGCATCAAACTCTATTTAACTTAAAAGGCTGGCGAACTAAGGCTACAACTGACAGATAACATCATTTTGGGCGTTTTAATTCATGAAAATATAGTCAAGATAACGACTCACACGATTAACTCAAATTTGGCAAATGACTCAAATTGGGGAATGACACTTAACAATACTTCAGGCAATTTTAAACTTATATTTTTCAGTTTCAATTTCTTCATAAACTGCAGCTTCATGGATGTAAAACTATGATCAATATTTACCACAGGTGCCCTCCCACCAAACTAAGTCAGAATTAAAACTTGATAATGAAATGCACATTATAAATCAAGTTGGATTGATTTTGATTAGAGTCCTTAAACCTCAAAGATGGCAGGAAAATGGAAATCAATGCACCGCAAAAAAAAAAAAAAATTGAAATTGAAATTCTTGCTATGTTAAAATGACTTAAATTCAGGGTATTCATCTTAATTTCAATATCTTTGAAAAGTCAAGATTTATTTACTTAATGGACATTTTTTTTTACATAATGTGCTTCTGACTTGTTATTATTATTTGTTCTTATTTTAAGCCAAATTATTTGCCAATGTTTTTTTTAGTTTTTTTTACTAAACTCATTGGCAAATTTATTTTTTTATCCCAAGCGAAATTATCCTGTAACCAGTCAAAACAACTCAGTTTAATGCATTTTTGCAGCGTGAACAAATCTCCCCAAAATAATCAGGGAATATGTAGTTGTGAGTTATGGTAACAACATTAACCTTAATTTTGACTCAGGTAAACATTCAATTAGCTATTTCTAGTGCAATACAAGACATTTCACCAAATGATTATATTTAAGATTTTACTGAACAGCTTGACAGTTTTCGAACTGTTTATAATTTCACTTCCTGGTTGAACATGTGCAGCAAATATTTTACAACAGTTAGAGGTAATTCCACAACTGTTTCCTAGCAACCATTTTGAAAACAAGAGCCAAAATCCATAAAAAACAGAAAATAGTTCTGATTTGACAAATAATAATACTTGATAATACCTTTAGTTTGTTGAATGATTATTTAAACCATGGCAATTCAACTTAGGGTCAACCAAGGGCCAGATTCTTTGGATGGGTTTGTCCTCGGGCCGAAAACGTGCAACAAACGTACAACAAAATTTAATACAAAAGGCTTTATAGCATCTGCAGAACTGAACCAGTACTAAACCAGAACTAAACCAGGTCTAAACCAGGACTAAACTGGGTCTAAACCAGAACTAAACTGGGTCTAAACCAGAACTAAACCAGGTCTAAACCAGGACTAAACCGGGTCTAAACCAATAACAAGAGATCAAATATTTTCTATAATTTTAGATAATGGGTTGAGGGCCGGATCATGTCCCTTGGGGGGGAGTGATTTGGCCCCCGGGCCTTCAGTTGAACTGTCAGACTCATAGACATATAAATAAGTAGACGTAGTGTTCGATGCTCACGGTATCAACCACTTAGCAACACGGCTAGTCCGGTAAGATCTGAAGGACACCGGTGGCAGTCTCGTACGAACTCATCGAACACATTAAGAAGAAGTCAAAGCCCGTTACTGAGTGCATCCAGCCAGCAGATGGCACCTGCGCAATATACAATCTAGTGAAGTTAGCACTGAAAACAAGTCATAATGCAGATTTTCCGCAGCACTTATCGTATTTGGACAGCAGAAATGCTCAGAATGAGTCTAGCAATGATTTAAGGACTTAAAACAGCGGAATATTCTCAGATAAGTGACACAAATGATCTGAAAATACGTCCCAGAAAGAAGGTGTTTGCAGGAAGTGTGTTTGATGCTCGGAGGGGGAGGATTTTCAACATTCCTCAAAACAGCGTGTATGCAACTGAATACAACATTGTCAGAACATGGTTACGAGCTCAAAAAAGTCAATCTAGCAGAATATGTTCCTTTAAATGAGAGCTCCCTATTCTAACATGACGCCTGTGACCTTCTTGAGCCATAAACCTTTGCCGCCTCCAAACAAAAGCATGCAGCTGCCAGGTATCGCATGAGACTAAATGCATCTCCAACTTCCCAAATGTTTTTCAGAGTTTGTGTTTGTCCTTTCCCTGCTCAGCCATGCACGAAAACCCCGCGTAATCCTGGCCTCCATGGCTGCCAGTGCTGCCCTGTCAACCCCCGAGACGCTCACCAGCCGCCGTCCAAACCGAGCGGACAGGGCACTTCACAGCTTGGCGCCCCCTCGGCACGGTCAATTTATCGTACGTTTCACACTTCCGCGCTGTTCCCGGCCCGATCCTTCATGTAGCATTAGCCTTGCTTTGTTCGCGAGACCCTGTGACGCACCTTCTCCGGGGTCCAACCTTAAGCCAACTGCAAATGCGATGCAATTTCAGACCAGCGGCTGACACCCCGCGCTCCAATAAATGATCTAAATGCTTTTCCGGGGAGAGCTTTTCTTTTTTTGCCACCAATGTCTGATGGCCAGCCAGGGCGAATCTAGTCAAATGAAGCAGACGTCCAGTAAATAATAGTTGCCACTGTAGCCGTCAGCGTGTGGCAAACGGGGGAGAGAAAGGGGCGGGAGTCAGGGGTAGGGGGCATCTGCGTGATATGCCAGGCCGTGATATGGCACCCGCGACCCGGCGCTGTCACCCCCGCGGAAACATCAGCCTCGCCTCGGCAATTTGTGCACTTAACACTTCACTTGGCACATGACAGGTGCTTATTTCGACGCACTGGCTGTACTGCACCCCCTCCCCGGCAGCCCGCATCGCTCTCCTCTGGCACTGTGCCCCCTCCCCCCCTCCCTCCCCCAAAGGCCCAGGGGCGATCCCAACATCTGCTTTGGGTGTCCACAGAGAGGCGGCTGTGCTCGTGTGGCCGCGGTAGACAGCGATACTCGGCACAGATGTGAGCGAGGAGCAGCTTTCCCAACGATGGACGAGAGAGGGTTTGTTTGTAAGAGTTTTTAAAAACGGATGGACTATAGGCCCTTTAAAAGTTTGTTGACAAATCTACTTAACTGGGATTAAAGTGCCTCTGACAGCTTGGACTACTCATTTAAATATGTTTCAAATTCTGCTAAAATTTTCACAAATTTTACCCCAGTTTAGATATTTGGTCTTTAATTTTACTTCCTGGTTGTAAATGATGACATCACACTGGGAAGTTACCAAGAAACTATCCTGTACAGTGCACCAAAACTCATCTAATGTCTCAGATTTTTTTCTTTGACAAAGAAATATATGGGAACACGTTTAATTTGTTGAATCAATGTTTAAAGGGTCAAAAAAACCAAGGTTATTCTGTGTAAACTATGCATAACCTTTGTCTCCCCTGTGTGATGCCATCAATTTCCTGTAATTTTCAACATATTTTTCAACTTTTCTCCACAAAATGCTGCCAGATTGGTGGAAAACTGTAATTTATATTTGCAAGAGGTATTAATACACTGAATAAAGTCGAAACGTTAAAAAATTATAAAAACCTGTCATATGCTTTAACCTCAGAATATCATCAAATATGAAAAATCAAGGTGGTTTTGACAACATATAGTGATATCAGAGCCAGGTTAAAGGCATTTACTGTTGTATTTTACATTATTTGTTTGTTTAATTGGAGTTTTTGAGGAGATTTGAGGAGATTTTGGAGAAGTGTGTCCCATGTGCGGGAAATACAAAAGCTAGATCAAAGAAAGCGATTGAGCTCAGGATCGTGACGTCACACATAACAGAATTTTCAGTTAACCCAATGTTAAATCAATGGAGATTATAAGAGGCTAAATTAGGGTGACCAGATTTTCATAATTAAAAACTGGGACACACCCGGGTGGAGCGGGGAGTTACAGTAAAATTGTGAAAAGAGCAAATAATTATTATACACTTGGTCCATTCACGGCTCATTCACGACTTCAGTAAACAGTATAATATGAGAAACTTCTATTTCTAGTGCTCTGATTTTTTGTGTTCTGGTCATTTTCAAGAACAATTGTCTCTAGTTTGGCAATTTATTCCTCTCTTTATTGTTGGCCGGTATCAAATTGGTCAAAAATATGGACAACTGGGACGTGACACATAAATGGTTTTGAACACTCTTCTGGGACATCTGGTCACCCAATGCTAAATACTAAACTTAGAGTTAATTCAAAAGTATTCTAACACCACATATTGATAAATGTATTTACCAGAAGTGACCCAGTGGTTTATCAGATTCTTCCATAGATTTGTTGTTCATTTTTTACATTGTTTTGGCTCATGTTTTTCTGTGTAAGTTTAGCACACCAACAGCAAACATGGCGGATTTCCATGGTAACGGCTGAAGTTCTATCCAGAACTCTATTCACCTTTAAAAGCCTCAGACACATGTGAGTGACATCACTTTAAACACATTTAAACACATTTATTATTGTATTTTACATTATGATTTAGGAAATTATGATAAACTCTTTGTATTTTTGATGAAGGAACAATCCAGATTTATGGGTTTTACAGGAATGTTGAGTTCACATTCAATTTCATTTTATCTAGAGATATATTAGATACTACACCATAAATTAGATTCTTTTGAAGCTACGATAAAATTTTAAGGCTAGAAATTGTATTTTGTCCATGGTTTGTTGTAGAAAAACAAACTAACTGACCTTTCTACCCCGGAGATTCAAATGTGTTGCTTTTCCAACACAAACACTTAAAACCAGTAGAATTTACATCTAATGTGAGCGAATCGTTGAAACATTTACAGACAACTTTTTTCCTCCAGTCGCCTCCATTCCAGAACTTTGATGACATTGCATTTTAAAAGGTCTATTCTGCCCCTCCCACTTTGGCCTCTTCTTGCCACAGATCTGCACTCCAGTAGTAAAGGCACTTCCGGTTTGACAAGAACCCCAATGGCGAATGAAGGAAAAAATCTCGCCGCTAAAACATTATATAAAGTAGATTGATTTGTGTAAAATGTTTAATGAACACGAGCAACAACAAGTCAACAACGCACCAATTTCCTGGACGGCCTGAAAATGGCTTTTTAGTCCGTGTAGAACTTATTTCTGTTGATGCCTGCCTCATGTAAACTAATACAACGGAAACAAGACGGTGGCGTCCACGACAAGCTATGGAATAAGGTGAATAGAGATCAGAAAACGAAGCACTTCCAAATACAACATCTCTTATATTGTCTGATATTAACCTTATTCTGCCCCGCCCACTTTTGCCGTTTTTTGCACTTTTGTTGTAAACGCACTTCCGTTTGACGAGAACTCCGTTAAAGCTAATGACGAACGAGGGAAAAGTCTCACCGCTAAAATGTTACATAAAGTAGATTGATTTGTGTAAAATGTTTAATGAACACGAGCAACAACAAGTCAACAACGCAACGATTTCCTGGTCAGTCTGAAAACGTCTTTTTAGTCCATGTAGAACTTATTTTCTGTTGAACTCGTCTGCTCCATGTAAACTAATACAACAGAAACAAGACGGCGGCGCGTACGGCAACTTCCGGAATAAGGTGAATAGAAGAAACGAAACTTGCGCTAATTCATCAAAAACACTACATTTGCCATTTTACATTCACAAAGCTCTTTTAGAGACAACAACATGTCAAGACGGTAGCTAAATCTCCTAATTCATTGTCTTTAAAAGGAACCAAAGTTTGTGCTGGTTCACGTTTGAGCCTGGAGTGAAGGCAGTGGCCGCTCAGTTGCACCAAAGTGTCTCATTAAAAGTGTAAATAGTGCGGCGTGTTGCTTCCCTCCGCAGCGCAGCAGTGAGCTGTTTGGCCTTGGAAGCACCGGCTCTCCCTTGTGCGATGAATAATTGAGTGTCCTGTTGAGACTGTCTCTTGCCTCGGCGCCCTAAATGACTTTCCTGGATATTGTAATCACACTTGTCATGCCTAAGTCCTCTCCTTCTTGTAGTCAAAGTCACGGTTTCATCCTTCGCAAACTCTCAAATCCCACGGCAGCGGTTGACAATTCAAAAAACCAGGGCCGGGGACTGCTCCTTTTTGTCCTTGTCAATCATAAGGAGCCCGAGCCGCTTTCTGTGGGGAGAGATTGTCAGGTGGCATTACTGTCCCAAAGATGCCAGCGTTTTCTTTTTTTACATCTCAAAAAACTGTTGATGCATTATTTAACACAGGGATCAGATTTCCGGAAGGGTCTGGAGTCGCGGGTGATGTGCGAGACGCCGCGATGACAGGGCCTTTGCAGCTCGCCGGCGCTCCAAGACGCGCGGCCGTGTTAACATTGTCGTTCTCTGGCATGAATTTTTCACGCGACACACCTGCGGACGCGCTTCTGACGAGCCTTTATGGATAATACATATAATCGGTCTGAAGGAGGCAGGTGAGGACTAATTATACTTTGAAGGCCCTCAGGACATTTCTTCAAACAGATACTTGAAAATGGCGTCGCTCAAGGTTGCAATTAAATCCCATTGTTTCGACGTTAGTTCTTCCAACACGTTTATGATTCGCGGGGAAAAGAATTGAGGGGAGGCGCTTCGGTGGTTGGAATTTCTGCCTCACAGCAAGAAGGTCACAGGTAGAGGTTGGAAATATGTAAAAAATTGAATATAATTTTGTGATTGTTGTTTTGAAGATGTGCACAATTCGAATAGCAATTTGATCATTTAAATGCAACGCAAAGAAATGAAATGAGGATGTGTTGTAGACTTTTAAATAAGTCTAAGATCCAACAATGTTCATTATGTCTTCTTTGGTTGTATCCACACTTCTCCTCTATCCATCTCCTAATTTAAGAACTTAAGTGTGGAAGTCTAAGATATTTCTGCACTTTTGTGATTAAAGGGGCTCTATAGTTTGCTGGTGGAGGGTTTGAAACATTCTATTCTCCTGGAGATGGAATAAAACCAAGCAATTTCCATGAGTCAAGCAGCAAACCAACTACTTTTTGGGCAATAAAAATACCCTTTAACTGGATAAATGAAAGATAAATTAGTTTAAATCATTCTGTGGAACCTTCCAGGCAAAGCTAAAACTCCCTCAACTGGAAAACTTACATTGTGCACCTTTATTTTTAGAGATTGACATAATATTGACTAACTATCCTTATTTCCTCCTGGTGCTGGTTCGGTTTCTGTCGTCAGCCTAAAGAAAGCAAAAGTGTAGTTTAGTCTTTGAAGGGACAATGTACAGAGACAAAATAGATGTTCTGCAGAATCTGCACCAATTTATACCTAAATAACTAGATTCCATCTGCAGTTTGCACTTTTTGGAGTATTGGATGAGCCTTAAAATTGCTTTTTGTACTAATATTTATGCTGAAAACACTGTTTTTGCTCCAATTTTTCATCAGTTAACAATGATGTAAAACATTTTCTATACATGCAAAAGACCCATTCCTCTCCAATATTGTTCACAAATCTGTTTAAATCCGTGTTAATGAGCACTTCTCCTTTGCCGAGATAATCCATCCCACCTCACAGGTATGGCATATCAAGATGCTAATTAAACAGCATGAATATTGCACGAATGTGCCTCAGGCTGGCCACAATAAAAGGACACTCTTAAATGTTATCACACAGCACAGTGCCACAAATGTTTTGAGGGAGAGTGCAGTGCGTCCTGACCCCCCCAAACCCAAACCCAGGAACGTCCACAGGGGTTAGGGAGAAAAATGGCAGAAAACAAAAAAAAGTTCAATCACCTGAATAAAGAAAATACATAAAGTGTTGAGCTCAAAATGTGACTACACTGCTGTCTTGGTGGTAGTGAAACAGGGCTGTCCAAAACTCGTTGCTATAAATAATTGGCATCTGCCGCGAAAAACCCTTTTCGATCAATCTTCAATTCAATCCAGGCTAATACTTATTTGTGGCAGTTCAGTTTATTGAGAAGTCTGAAACTTTTTTTTTTCATTCTCTTAATTATTCAGTGGGAAGACACATTTTATTTTCAAAATGAATTACTTTTCACACAGAGTTGCAGCATAGGATGAACAAAAATGTAATTGTGTCTAGGTTTATTACTGAACTCATATGACCTGACGAATAACTTTATTGTGGATCACATATTTTTAGAGGCAAAACTTGTTGTTCCAGCTCATTTTTTGCGTTATAGCTCCATGTTTTCCTATATCTACCACTCGAATGCTTCATATCTGGGCTTGTTCTGTACATACCTCGTGCTGCAGCTTCACGGGGGACACAGGGACCGCAGCAGACTATAGAATGGACGCGGTGTATCTTTGTGCGGATGAAGCGGTGCAGCGGGCGGCGTGAATAAAGCATGAGCGGCGGGGTTTCCTGCGCTGGACGTCCTGACAGGTGAGGGGCAGAGGCCAGCCGCGAGCCAGGGCCAGGTGCTCCCAAGTCCCACACCTCGCCTCTGTAACCGGCCCTCACCGCCTCCACCGCATCAGCCCGGCGCGCCTCTGATTGGCATTAATTGGCAGGCCTCGGCTCGCGGCTGAGGGCAGGACAGCGGAGGTCGATACGAGAGCGGAGGAGGGAGGAAACACAGTTGGGTTTCAGACGTTTTTTATCCCCACATGTATGACACGGAGCGAGAGTTTGTTTTAAATGGAAGCGCAAGGAAGTACAGAGCTGTTGGTGGAGATAGGGGGTGGGTGCAAACTGAAATTTTCTTTGCACTCAAGCGACAAATGCAAGACTTTACAGAGGGGCTGTTCAAAAGCCAGATTTTTTTGGATGGTTTTGTCCCGGAGTCAGAAACATGTCCAACACTTTTGAAATACGAGAAACATGTGAAAGACTTTAAAAACATCTGCAGAACTGAACCAGGACTAAACCAGGATTAAACCAGGTCTAAAGCAGGTCCAAACAATGCAGGACTAAACCAGTTCTAAAGCAGGACTAAACCAGGACTAAAGCAGATCTAAACCAGTTCTAAAGCAGGACTAAACCAGGACTAAAGCAGATCTAAACCAGTTCTAAAGCAGGACTAAACCAGGACTAAACCATTTCTAAACCAAGTCTAATCAAGGTCTAAACCAGGACTAAACCAGGACTAAAGAGGATTAAACTAGGACAAAACCAGGACTAAACCAATTCTAAACCAAGTCTAATCAAGGTCTAAACCAGGACTAAACCAGGACTAAAGAGGATTAAACTAGGACAAAACCAGGACTAAACCAATTCTAAACCAAGTCTAATCAAGGTCTAAACCAGGACTAAACCAGGACTAAACAGGATTAAACCAGGACTAAACCAGGACTAAACAGGATTAAACTAGGACAAAACCAGGACTAAACCAATTCTAAACCAAGTCTAAACCAGGACAATATAAAAGTAGAGTAAACAGATTTATTTGCTCAGAAACCAAATAAGGAAGTTCTCGGAGTGACTAAGACAAAAAAAATTTGAGACCCACTAAAGTAGAAGATTTCTTTTTCTTTTTTTAAAAAATTGCAATAAAATGTAAATGTTTTTTTTGTTTTAGTTTTTGTAGAATTTTCCGATTCTTTTGCGCTGTTCTCAGTCATGATCGACTGAATTGATCTTTGTTGACCTGTGGTGCCAGAGCTTATTTCATTTTAAACATACTAAATGGCTAAATCCAATGCACGCAGATCTATAAACATGTCCAAAAGCATCACAACCAGAGTTCAGATTTGGGGCAGGACCTGGACTTCTCCGACCTCTTCATCGAACTGCAGAATGTGGGCCCCTCCTCTGTCCAGTGACTTATATGTTACTGAGATCTCATTTAAATGTAATCATTTATTTAAGAGTATTTATTTGCATTTATAGATGTTTTTGTTTGTTACAAAGCGAAAGGCTGAAGAGCTACTTTTCTAGTCAGATTTCTGCACTGATCCAGTTTGTTTTGGTTCCCGTCCCTAGTTCCAATACCGATTTTTTATTTTTTACTCAAAAGAGCCTAATTCATTGTTATTATATCGCAAATGATGTTTGAAGTGTAGCATTGCTCTCACTGTGACAGAGACACTGGGGGATGTTTTAGTCCTGTTTCTAGTATTTTTCACCAGGTTAATGATGCTTGAGACCAGTAATAAAAGGAGAAGCCTGTCCCAGAGCACATAGTCGAAAAATGGCCGACACAATATATTATTATCAGCTCAGGAATGCCTTCTGTCCAAAACTCAGTTCAAGCAAAGAGACAGAAGATTACCGCTGATTAACTCTACGGTTTGTAAATCGCATAGGGCCATACGATTTAAAAACAAAACAAAAACAAAAAGACAGGGTTGATGTCTTAGTGGAGGGCTGGACAATGCCTATATCTTTACATAATTTAACACATTCTGCAATGGGCAATAACCTTTTAGTTTAGATCAAGAAAGAAGAGAAAATTATATATTTATTTCTATTTTTGCATCATTTTTGTCTGACATTAGGGTCGACAGCGCTACAGTGGCTTCCAAGACATCAGCAATTACTACATTCATATTTTCTATTCACAAACTTGCCAAGTCTATTGAATGAGAATGCTGTCAATTTGCAATAAATTACACCTTTTGACACGTTCTCCCATTCAAAGCGATCTTAAGCAACGACTATTGCTCCTGACTGGCCCGTTCTGCCTGGTCAAAGAATCAATGCCAGGTCAAACTTAGGGACTCCTGCCGCCCCATTCAGCCTCCTCGGGTCACATTTCAACCCCACCATTATGCAAATATCCGATTCGAGTTGGCGCGAATAGATTGAATTACATTTGAATACGAGTCTGATAAAAGCTCGGAGCAAAGTAGTCTGCGAGTTTTTACACCTTGGGCCTTTGGCTGACCATCGACTTTTCTGAATCAATACGCGACCCGGGCGCCGCAACTTCATGTAGCGGCTGCACTTGGCACTTAAATTTACCTGGGCTTTTAAGGCATTTTCGCACTGTCCCTGCGCAGAGATAAACATAACCTTTGTAACTCCTGGTAATTGTTTGTTGAACCGACTCGAACAAGCTGCCTGAATGAACGGACGCTCTCAATAGTGTCTCGCTGTGGCTTCGGTGACAGTTACTTTGCAGCGACTGAAAAGCTTTTTATTTTTTTTCCCCAGCTTTCGCTATCCATCTCGAGAAAGCACTTTTATCCGTGTTTTTTTCTTTCTTTCTTTTTTGAACCCGGGTGACTGACGCTTTTCTTCGCTGCGGGCTAAATTGATGGCGGTGCAAGAGTTAATTGTCGAGGCATGTGTTTGGCTTTCCAGACGCGGAGTGGTTGCAGGGCGGCAATGGGGTCAAGGTGTACCCTGACATGATTTTCTTTACTTCTTTTTTTCTTTTCGCGCTGGAAATGGAGAAGAGGCCATGCGAGACTGCGGCACACGGAGGTGAATAGGAGAATACAAGTCCAAGGCACTTAAACCTGTCTGTATAGAGCGCGGGACAAAGGGAAGAGGAAAAAAAATAAGACGGCGTGTTATAGACTCGGAGCCAGACGACAGATTTTAAAATGCCAGATCGCACAAAAAGCTCGGCGTTTGTTTGCGTGAAAGAGATGTGACATAAAGTAAAATAAGCGCCAAACAGTGGCCTTTCAGCGATGAACTCTGAGGAAAACTTGAGAAACTTTTCATTCACGGAGCCCGGAGAATTCGATTAGCGCCATCTTCTTTGTTGGTGGGGTTTTATGCGCTGAAAGCACTATTTACGGACAAGTTAAAAGGAAAGTTTAAAAGGAACGACTGTGGAGATCGTATAGTCTGTTCCAAACTAAATACTCAGAGGTTAGAAGGGAGGTTTATGAGAAGTAATTTGAATATTCATATAGATTTCATCTTCTGAATCACATACGTACAAAGTGTTGTGCAAAATGTAGTTTATTCCCCAAAATTCCTTTCATGTGGATATTTCACTGGATTTGAGCCATCATCGCCTTACACTGGTGGATGAAGTACTGCATTATGTTTCTTAAGTAAAAGTATCACATTACAAAAATATTTACTACTTTAAAATGTACTTTAAGAGTAAAAAGTAACAGTAATTATTTTTTATTTTGAAAACTATTAAAGAATCAAATTGTAATATTGATAAAGAATTCTGTTGATTTTTGGTCTTTGCAATTTCCAGGTAATTTTTTTGTTCGCTTAATGAGAACTCAAAATATGAAGGCATGATGTTTCCATGAATCTGTTAAAAAAGCAAACTCTATTTCAAAACCTCAAGAATACTTTCTCTTACTTACTTACTCTTCAGACCAGTTCAAAAATGTAGTGGCATAGAAAGTTCAGATACATCTGATAACACTTAAGAATAAGTATTTATGAATGTTTTTAATCATTAACCAAAAATAACAATTATTAACAATCATTTACTAACCTTAACCCTGACCTTAATCCTAGTAAATTCATATGAACGTTTTTATAATTAGTTTGTTTAATAAACAAGCTTTGTGTATAATGTTTCTATGCCTTATTTTGAAGTGTAGTAAATATTACTCATGTACAATCATTTTACTTTTGTACTTTGTTACTCGACACTTTATGTACCTTGTTTTGTTCAATGAATAAAATAGAAACTGCCCCAGTTAATGGTGTCCAAACTAAGGTTGGTTGGTTTGAGAAAAAATGATGAAGGAAAAAGAAGAAGAGCAAGATGTACAGATTGTCATATGGATATACATTTAATCCATATGAGACAACAGAAAGTCTAGAAATGGATTAGGGCCGCAAATAACCACTAGTTGACTAGTCAGTGTTTCATGTTTTTATTTGTCGACTATATTTTTCTTTACACTTATTCTTGCCTTAATGCTTATTCCTGCCTTTATAAAGCATGAACAAAGACTTCATTCATGCTTAGTAACTAATATTCTAAACCTAAGGCCTTGCCGTAATCTTAAACCGTAACCTTAAATAAGTATTTACTGAACCTGAATCACGCTTAATAAACTATATGTTCATTGTGAATTAAGTCTTTGTTCATTAAGACATATTAAGATACAGTTATATTAAAGTAGTATTGACTTTTTAGTTGTTTAATTGTTATAACCGTGATAAGGATGTAGAAAAAGATGTGCATCTAAAGTTAAATACAATGACACCCAACTTTACATCAGCCTAAAGTTAAGAAATACAATCTGGACAATAATCCACACAGGAGACACTTACTACGGCAGTGGTGGACGTACCATTAGGCAACACACTGCAAATGCCTTGGGCCCCCAACCTGAAGGGGACCATCACAGACTCAAGGCCAGGGCCGTCAGCAGAAATTTGGTGGCCCAGGGCAAGAAGCCTCTCATGTGCCCCCTTTAATACAAATTAGTAAGAAGAGTGTCCAATTCTGGGCCCATGAAACCCTGTGGCCTGGGGCAATTGACCCCTTTGTCCCCCCCGTCTACTCCCCTCAAGGCTCTGAAACATTTGCGCAACTTGTTTAATACTATACTTTTAAATAAGATAAAGACCAACAAAATAGTTTGTGTGTCAAATGGATTTAATCTGCCCAGGCCACACCCCTCGATAAAGCTGTATAGTCAATAAAATATAACATTATAAAATTACAAATGAAAGCCATGTATTTAAATCAGCTGAACATGTGTTAAATGCACAAATGTTTGGGAAATACAGTCTGATTTATTAAACATTCTTCTGGGAAAGGACCTCCAAACCCCTCTGTTTACAGCTGTGTAAGAACATTTTAATTAGAATTTTCCAATTGTTCACTTAACACTCCAAATGTCTGAACCTGTCCAGCTTTCCTGACAATCTTGATTTGAGCCTGTATTGTGTTAAACTTGTTACAAGATTAAAAACAGCTTGACACTAGACATATCTACTGGTGAATATACAGTTATGTTTGACTGACTCCTGTGCAAACATCTTGAAATAGCATCACTACTTGTTTTGAGGCCCTCACTTGAAATAAGCTTTTAAAACTTTTTAAAACCAGACTTTTTTTTTCTGAGTAAGATAATAAAGTAGTAAGTATCTTAAAACTAGAAAAATAATCTAGACTGGCAATATTGTTTAAAGAAAAAATATCCTATCAAGAAAAAAACAAGTATTTTTAAACTGATTCAAGATTCTACACTACAAAAAGTGGATTTTAAGAAAGTAAAAAAGTCTTCTAACAAGAAATAAATTCTTATTTTTTCTCTAAAAAGAAAAAAAATCTCGTCTAGGAAAAAAATCTTAAGACAAAAAATCTTATTTTAAGAAATAAAACCTAGCCTTTTCTTATTAAGATATATTTGCTAAAATCTGTTATATTTTTTGCTTGTAACAAGATACAAAGGTTATTTTGAATCTTATTTAACTGTAGACTAAGAGTATTTTTCTTAATTTGAGAAAAAGTAAGAATACAAACATGTCTTAATATCATTATCAAGAAAAAAGCTGTAATTCATATGGGAATAAATTAGATAATTTTACTTAAATCAAGCAAAATTTCCTTGAAATGTGATATCCAATAAGAAATTATTGCTTACTTTTTACAATTTTAAGGATATTTTTCCAACATCTAGTCTTAAAATGAGAAAAATGTTCTTAAATTGAGCAACTTACAAACAAATCTTTACTGATTTATTATTTTGAGTATAATTTCCTTGAATTTCCCCCTTCATTCAGAACATTTTGCTTAAATCAAGCCATTTACAAGGAGCAACTGGCTTAAATTGAGACATTTTTTCTTGTTTTTTGTCTTATTTTTTTCTTGATCATCAGAAAAAAAATCTTAAAACAAGTTTTCTAAGCAAGAAATTTTTGCTTACCCCATTGGCAGATTTTTTTTTTCTTAAAACAAGCAATTTTAGTCCAATTTTAAGTTTTTTTTTCTTGTTTCTAGTAAGGCACTTTTTGCAGTGTATGACTTATCAAGATATGACTTTTGCCGGTGTAAAAACAACAAACAAATCAAAACAGCAAAAAAAAAGAGCTTCCTTTCAAGAACAACTGCAGAAAATGAATAGAAAATCTCACTTGCTGAGGAGGGGCCTGTACTTGATTTTGTCTTTGCCCCAAATCCCTCAGTCCGCCACTGCTGCTACGTCACATTTCTGACCATATGACACACGTTTACTCCGTCCGACTGCTTTAGCTTGGACCAGACACACACCGCTTCATAGCTGAGTTATTTCACAGGCTAATTTAACCGTCTGCCCCCTGCGTAATCACGTCGGGGGTGAACGGTCGGGATGAAAGCTGGCCCCAGCAGGTGTCGGGACGTGCCACTTTTGAGCCACTGAGCATCTCCATTGGCATTACTTCAGCCAGCTTATGCTAAAGGCTCTGATTACACTTCCGCACCGGACAATGATCTGGTGTCGCTGGGTCCGAGCAAATCACGGGGCACTTAGCGAGCCTTGGCTAATGGTTTGTGGCAGTTCCAGCAGCTAACAGCAGGTCGGCAGCTTTTGACCGGGTCCGGCGCAGGTCCGCACTCATGTGGATAGGCCCGTTATGTCTACTCCGCTGACTCCGACACACTGGAAATTCAATTAAACCAATCTATGTTACAACCAAGGCATGAGAAGATAGTGTGAGGGCGACTTTTGGACTTAGGGAGCACAGTGAGGCGAATTCAAGGTAGAGTTGTGAATGTGGTGATGACAAAACACTGACGATGTTAAAACCCAGTGGTGGAAGATGCTCAGTTTGGTCACTTAAGGCGAGACACTACAGGCAAAACAAATCTTTTTCGATTTTTTTGGTTTTTTTGGTCAGTTTGCTTTTTCAACATGTCGGCTTTCATGTGGAAACAACAAACTTGTCCAATCTGCTTGTAAAAACGTTTAATTCTTCTATTTAATCCACTTTATCCATAGATTTCTCTGGGACATTCAAAGGCCGTTTCCTCAAAATGCATTTTTCTTTCCTCAACAAGTAGATTCCACACATATCAAACTATACAGTCTTGGACTCAACAAGATTTTGATGAAACCTACAAAAGGATTTTTTAAATATCTAATTCTAAAACTGATTTATTGGAGTTTGAATTTTTGAATTTTTAAGACAATATTCAGTCCAGTCTAGTTTACTTAAAGGTCCCATATTCTGCTCTTTTCCCCTTTACACAGTCTATTCTAAGGGCTTTGTTGATAAAATGTTGCGTTGTGCAATATCCATAACATAACAGTTTCCAAAAAACACCCATTTCTTGGACTGGCCCCCCTCCTTGCAAAAGCAAACGGCTCACTCTGAGATCTGACCCCCCCGAACAGAGAGCAGGCTGCCTCCCCCACCAAACCCGCGCGCCTCCCCTTCCCAACCAGCGAGCGAAGATAGTGCGCATGCGCCGTGTGCTCCGGTAAACAGCGATACACAAACACGGGAATAAACCTTTTATCTGTCCTGACGGTGCGTCGTGCTGAGTCCTACGTCCTGGATCTGACCTGGAGTTTGACGTGCTCCAGTACCTCGACGACGCACGTTGTCGTTTGGTAAATAACAAGCTAACTCTTCTATCTGTCGTATCTATCGTGTAATTACTGTGTAGCATTAGCATTAGCTGTTTTTATTCTTGCGGCTGCGCGCTTCCCGGGGGCATGGCTTAAACACCGCGTCATCCTGGTGAAGCCGCGTCATCCATGGGATGAGCCCCCGTCTGCCTGCTCAGCCGAGGGGGACGGAAAAGACAGTTCTCTAGCGAAAACATGCGGGAATCAATCAAAAAACCACTTTGGGCACAACATACGAGGCCCAAATAGCACTGTAGGAAGGTTAAAACCTCTGAAAAGTCGATTTTGCATGTTATGGGACCTTTAAAAACTAAATAAGAAATCCAAAATCCTCTCTGTATATTTTTTTGTAAATAATATGTGTACACAATTAAATAAATTTAAAAAATAAACCGGGTTCTGTCCATTTTTCAGGTTTAAATGTCCCAAATATGTGTATTTTTGGCCATTTTTACACATAACATGTTCATAACACATGAAAACGTGACCTGATGAAAACGTGTTATACATTTCTGTGAGATAGAAAAGTTTCAAATAGATATCTTTAAATTTACGATTTTTTTCCCATTCACTTAAGCTTCATCTTAAAGTTCTGATGTCAAGTTGAACTACTCATTTCACTCAAATGCAGTTAAGATAAATATATTTCAAAGTTTGCTAAAATACTTTACAAATTTTATCCTGATTTAGCTATTTTTTTAGCTTTTTTATTTTACTACTGTCACATGCACTTTATAGGATAAATATTATGCATTTTTTGTTTTTTCATTGGCCTTTAAACATGCTCTTGAGTATCATTATTCATTTTTATTTTTATTACACAAATAACAATGTAATTTTGTCACAGCCTTGAGAGACGCCAGCGTAACTTAGCTTTGGCTCCATCTACAGGCTGCAGAGAGAATAACACACATTTAAGCGCTTGTTATGCTAGCAGTATTTCGCCTCGTTGATGCTGACGATGATTTATGGAAAATAGAGCAGAAGATTCTCAGAGCCACGTCGCTTATCGAAAAAATGTCACACATCAAGGAAATTCAGAAGAAGGGTTTTTTGACGGTCGGAGGGAAGAGGATTTTTGGTCAAGTTGCAGTTTGTGAAGAAAATTTTAAAAATAAAAGTGACTGGAAGTGTCTGCAACAACTGTTACATTTTTCTGACAATTTAAACCATTATTCAACAAAATATAGGTGTAATCAGGATTTATTATTTATCAGATTATAACTACTGTGTAATTTATCTGGTTTTCCACCCTTGTTTACAGTCTGGTTGCTAGGTAACAGTCATGGAATTACCTCTAACGATGTCAGATGTCATTATTTGCTGCTCATGTTCAACCAGGAAGTGACATCATAAACTTCACCAAAATTGTCAAACTGAGGACAAACAGACAAAATGTTGAATAAACTGTTACATATAGTCTAACCTGCACTTCGAGTAAAAGTATTATAGTACACCTTTAAAAAATAAGTCATTCGAACAGGTTTTGAGAGCGATTAAAGTGTTATGTTTTCTTGTGCGCTTACATTGGAAGATCTAGGGTTTGTTTTCCCCCTCGTAACCCGGTAACTCCCCCTGCTGCCTGTTGATGGCACGCTAACCCCAATCCTGACGAGGGAACGCCTGACAGATACAAGGTCAAGTGTGCTTTCAGTAGATTAAGGTCTTGAACATGAGATGCCAAAGAAAAGAGCAGGTTTAAAGGCCAAAAACAGTACGAATAATGGCATAATGTGTGTCTTTTAAAGGAAGTTCAACCATTTTTTGTTGATTTCTATTGGTAATTAACTTATGTCGCTGCCTTCTATTATTTTTAATCAGCTAAATTCAAATAAATGACAACAAGGACTGTATAGAAACACAACTAACTCTGCACAGTTGATCCCTCTCTGCCTCCTGAGACACACTATGCATTACAATATTATTCACTTTTACAGTACGCACTAAAACTGTACCCTGACCTGAGCCTCACCAGAGGTCTGAAGCACGGTTCATTATCACTCTGGTGAACAATTCTCAGTTTCACAGAGGTCACCTGAACGCGTCTCCGCTGTGGTTCAGATGGAGGTGACCCCGAATGCCTCGCCGTGACCGGAGTGGGCGGATTTCAGCGCAACGTGGGGATTTTAATGTATGTTTTACTCAGTCCAAGCGTTTATTCTCTCGTGAGGGAGACTTCACGTGCACATTACAGCTCAGTGAACGGTGTAGAGGCCAAGAAAGGCGACTGGGACGAGTAGAAACAAACAATAATGTAACTTCAGCATGGAAAATTATAGCCGCTTTGATCGATCCAGAATGTACATGTTTATTTTATCAAACCAGGGGGTACTTGGAATGGTTTCAGGTTTTAGAAAAAGGCAAAACTGAACAGTATTTGAAGAAAAAATTATGTTTGTAGTCAGTTTTCCTGGAACATTTTAGAGGATTTTGGGCAATATCACAAAAAATAAGACAGTATAATTGTAATAATTCACAATATACTACTATTCACCTTATTCTGGAAGTTGCCGTACGCGCCGTCGTCTTGTTTCCGTTGTAGTTTACATGGAGCAGACGAGCTCAACAGAACATAAGTTCCACATGGACTAAAAAGCTGTTTTCAGACTGACCAGGAAATCGTTGCATTGTTGACTTGTTGTTGCTTGTGTTCATTAAACATTTTACACAAATCAATCTACTTTATGTAACATTTTAGCGGTGAGTCTTTTCCTTCGTTTGACATTAGCTTTAACGGAGTTCTCGTCAAACGGAAGTGCGTTTACAACAAAAGTGCAAAAAACGGCAAAAGTGGGCGGGGCAGAATAAGGTCAATAGTTAACAGATTTATTTAATTAGAAGGAAACTCAAGACAAAAAAGAAGAAGGGAATCAATGTCTTATTCTAATACATTCACTACCTGACATGCACAGCGTTTATTTATTTCATAACATATAAAAATAGCAGAGTTAAAGCGCTGTACCTTATTTTGTACCTGATTTGTACCTTATTTTTACTGTTTTGAAACATGAAAAACAGAACTAATTCATATACCTGATTTATTTTCCGCATGTAATGATCAAATCTGTGTTGCTCCAGCACAAATATATTGTAAAAGCATCTATTTGGGTAAAAATAAGACCACAGCGCTTTCTCTGCATCTATTTATTGAGCGTTTTATTCTACGAGAAGCAGGAAATGCGTCGTTAGCAATAAAGTGGATTGGATTGGGCCAGACTGGTGAAGAAACTCATGCATTTTGTGGATTCCTGTATTATTATTCACATATATAGTCTAAATTACCCCCCCAAAAACCCATTCAAATTCTTTTCATACATAAAGTAAATGTTTGTGAGTCAAAGTTATGGAGACTGTGCAGAGTGAAGGTCATGTATTCACGTTTAAAGCCTGAATGGATGTTTGTAACTTATTTACTCCAGTGTCACGTCTGAAAGAGAATTCCCTTTTCATTTTATCACCTTCAAAACTGCATCTATTCATGCCATATTTTCATACGTGTTACTGATGCATGTTGTATGTGTTGTTACTGAACCACAAAGACCTCTAAATAATGAAATACTCTCTTTCATTTGAATAAGCATTCCCAGAATAGTTAGATAAACTTCACACGTTGGTATTTATTATTGCGAGATGAAATACGGTGTATTTATTTGTTTATTTATTTTATACAACAATGGCAAAGGACAGACGATACTGGCTTTTTTCTTTATTCTCCAACAGTGGTGTGACCTCACTGTGTTTTCTGTAAAGGTGCACTATGTAACTTTTCTGCTGGAGTGTCCGCCACCTGCCTGTCTCCATGGAGATGTTATTGCTTTATCTGGAATGTTCCACAGTGTGTTTGGCGTTATGGGACTGTCAAGTGCGACTGCATCACAGCCTGTTTGGGTCAAAGGTGTCTTATACTGTGTAATCTATTGACCTTATCCTGCCCCGCCCACTTTTGCCATTTTTTGCACTTTTGTTGTAAACGCACTTCCGTTTGACGAGAACTCCGTTAAAGCTAATGATGAACGAGGGAAAAGTCTCGCCGCTAAAATGTTACATAAAGTAGATTGATTTGTGTAAAATGTTTAATGAACACGAGCAACAACAAGTCAACAACGCAACGATTTCCTGGTCAGTCTGAAAACGTCTTTTTAGTCCATGTAGAACTTATTTTCTGTTGAGCTCGTCTGCTCCATGTAAACTAATACAACGGAAACAAGACGGCGGCGCATACGACAACTTCCGGAATAATGTGAATAGAAGAAAATCAGATTAACTATTTTAAAACAGCTTTGTGTGTCTGGCCTGATCTATTCACCTTATTCCGCCCACTTTTGCCACTTTTTGCCAGATACGCACTCCTGTCGTAAACACACTTCCGTTTGACAAGAACGCTGTTAAAGTTAATGGTGAACGAGGGAAAGGTCTTGCCTCTAAAATGTTATATAAAGTAGACTGATTTGTGTAAAATGTTTAATGAACACGAGCAAAAACAAGTCAACAATGCACTGATTTCTTGGGCGGCCTGAAAACGGCTTTTTAGTCCATGTAGAACTTATTTTCTGTTGATCTCGTTTGCCCCGTGTAAACAAATACAACGGAAACAAGATGGCGGCGCGTACGGTAACTTCCGGAATAAGGTGAATGCACACTTCTCCAATTCTTGTGAGCTGAGAGCACCAATTTCATCTCTAGAGTTCAGCTAGGCGTGATTGACAGGTGGATTAGCCAATCAGAGACTGGCATTGTCCTTCCTTTTCAAAACAAATATGGCTCCTTAAAATAGAGGAAACAAATATGACAGGGGTGGAGTCTGCATGTCCGTGGGTTCTCTCTGGGTTCTCTGGCTCCTCCCATCGTCCAAAGACATGACTGTGTCGGTTAATTGGAAACTCTAAATTGCCCCTAGTGAATGAATGTGAGAGTTAATGGTTGTCTGTCCTTGTCTGTCTCTCTGTGTCAGTCCTACGACGAGTTGGCCACTGTCCAGGGTGTACCCGCCTAAGGCCCAAAGTCACTGGGATAGGCTCCAGTCACCCGCGACCCCTAACGGGAATAAGCGGTAGAAAATGAATGAATGAAAAAAAATATGACGGGGATTGAAAAACAGTGGATTTCTGCTGAACCAATGAGCAAGCAATTATTGTTCTAAGCAATCAATGATCACTGAGCTCCTGCTGCACAATGAAACAAACACATCTGATTGCACGGCTCTGTTTGAGTTTGGCTCAAGGTGTGACTGGTGTGATGAGCATACATAACTGTGTAGAAAATACTCTGAAATCTTTCTGGTTTTTCAGGCAAATACTTTTCTAAATCCACTCTTTTCTAAATCCAAATGCAAGATAGTAGATATGTCTAATGCCATACTGTGCAACATCCCAGGCAAAGATATAACATGTCCTGGAAAAGTTACAAAGTGCACCTTTAAGATCAGAGTCCCCACATGCACTGATGTACTGTGTGGTTTAATTTAAAATGGCAGGTTACATCTTTCTATGGGTTGTAGTCCGTGTTGTATTGTAAATAAATACATTGTTAACATCATCATAAATGCTGCACATGACGGCCTGTGAATCGATATTCCTCCTCCGCTTCTTCTTCCTCTGTCAATCTGGACTTTCGTTTCACTTGATATTGATCTGATTATGTTCTTACCGGCTGTAAAGACAGTGTAACATTAGCGTTCGTTTAGCGCAGTCTGACAGTGAAACTTAACACACGGAGGAGGGAGTGCCCGCCCGCGCTAATTAGGTTTACACTGTATTCACTCATATCAATTATGTTTGCGCACCCACACCTCCGCCAGGCACCCATGGGTGACACCAAGCCCTGACATATGAGTGTAGGTAATTTACTAATGAAACAGCAGCCGCATTTCCTGAAGGCCCTAAACGCATCACGGTTTACTGTTACTGGCCTTAATTGATTAGTTACAATGATTTTAAAGTATGTCATCACCTAAAGTGTGCAGAGGTCATGTTCATTGATAAGTGTAAATAGGATCTTATATTGTGACCCCAGACTTAAACCGTCAAAAAGTGCACCTACATTTAAAGTCAATATGACAAGTTAAACGACACATTTCACTAAAACATAGTGAACATGATTATATTTAAGATTTTACTAAACATTTTGCCTTTTTGTCCCCAGTTTGACCGTTTTTCGTAATGTTTCTAATTGTCCTTTCTGATTGTAGAGGTAATTATGCAGCTGTTACCTAGCAACCACACTGTAAACAAGGGCCAAAACCCATATAAATTACACAACAGTTATGATTTGACAGATAATAATACCTGATATCAAGTTTATTTAGTTGAATGATCGTTTAAAGCAGGGGTGTCCAAACTTTTTTCCATCGAGGGCCACATATTGAAATATAGACCAAGCGGAGGGCCACAAATCAATCATGAAACATTGAAAAAAGCTGCATTTATCTGATGTTTTAAGCTCCACCACATCTACATTCAGTCTCATTGCCTTAATATCAGGTCTGTATTGCACCAAAATGTTAGTTATTTAGGTTGGAATTGTAGAAAATCTGAAATGTGCTGTTAATAGTACTTATCAGGACAATGTGGGCCAGTTCACCAGGAAGCCTAGGGGCCAAGAAAAATTGGTCAGAGTTTGGACATGCCTGGTTTAAACTATCAAAAAAAATGAGTCAGTTGTCAGTAAACTGTCTGTATTTGGCACGTCGCTTTTCGATGACATCACAGAGGGATTCCACTTTATAAATCAGCACTACTTTCTGTCATTTTGAACTTGTACTTAGTCTATTTTATTCTTAATCTTATGCATGCCTCTTTTATATATTTTATTATATTTTATTCATTGTTTTATGTTGCACCTTACGCCGAAGCAAGTTCCTGTGTTTGTGAATTTTTGATCACTGACAACGGCAATAAACCGTTTCTGATTCTGATTCTGTACTTTTCAAAATTTCTTCACAATTTCACAAATGCTGAATATTCACCAAAAGTGCTATCACATCAAACTAAGTCGTTATTTGAATATAATGAAAAGCGTTGATCTCGACACAAGAAAGTGAACCTGACGTGAATGTATCAACCATATTCTTTTATTGATATTTTGCAGTGAGATCAAGTTTTCAGGAGCCTGTGATCCACACAAGCGTTCATGGGCGTGTTTCAGTGTTTGATTTTTTTACATAAAGGGTGAGTGTGACAAAGGCTGTTTCATTTTCACTCTAAAGAGATTACAGTCGATCCGAACTCGAGTTTTTGGCGACAGGCGGCTCTGTGTTTTTAGTGTGAACGAGCCTGTCAGAGCTCAGGGGAGTACGGAGGAGGTCGTGGGGATGAATTTTGGAGGATTTGTTCATAGAAGAGCTCTCTGACTGGCTCCACGCTCCATTCACAAAATTCTCTTCTCACTCGGCTTTATACAAACAACTCTCAGCTGTATCTTTTATCTGTCACGATAATGGTCTGCAGTTTGCTTACTTTTATTTTAGCTTTGTGTAAATCGAAACATAAGTGCCTCCTTCTTTCGCCAAAAGCTGTTATACTCCACTCTGTTTGGTGCATCCATGCGCATGACGCATTCAGGACATAGAGCTATAATAAAACCTGAAGATGAGTCCAAAATGGCCGCCCTGTTTATCCCTATGGCGTGTGCTCATTGGCGCATGACCCCAAAAAAATGTCTTACTTCCGCATTTACTTCCTGATACGGAGGCTGCCATCTTTGCTTTAGGGCGCCACGTGACGACAATCCCCCATGATGCTTTGAGCGACGTGAACGACCACGCAGCTTGCAAGTTTTTGTGTTAACGTTAGCTTGTGTGATTGTAATTGTGTTCTTCATGTTAGATACACGTGAAAGTGTCTGAAATGAAATAAAATACAACTTACAGGTGTCTCTAGTCGAGCCTTTTCCTCGTGCTTCGGTTTATATCGTCCGACGCTCGTTCACGTGACTCGCACATGTTTGCGGTGACGTCACTTCATATAAAAACAGTAATTTCTGTGATTTTAGAAACGGTAGAAAAGAACATTTCCTTCTATTTTATTTAAATACTGATAATAATTCAGTCCTGTCTGTGATTATAATGTGCAATTTTAGAAAAAGGCTGGTTCCAAGAGGCTGCAGTACCTCGCACGGCCACTAATCAATCTGGGACCACAGATAGATGGGGCGTACCTTATCCAGTTCTTTTAATACATCCATGGTTCAGGACTAGAACTCTTGATAACTACGTTGTTAAAGCATGTGTTTTTTAACTAGTTTGTTTAGACCGTTTTGACCTCTTGTGCTGAGTTATTACGTCGTTGGTAGGTATTTGTTGCTGCAGTGGGAAAGAGAATTTACACGGGGGGAGTGTGAGAACAAGTGAGAAGACGTGGAGAGACAAGTTGTCACCTTGACTCAGTGACAGGGCTGAGGAGGTCGGATTGTTGAGAAAGAGCCTTAAATTAAAAATATTTGGCTAAATGTGACTGTCATGTGTTTGAATGGGACTGCAGTGACCCTTTTTTAACTTTTAACCATGTTCTAACATTGTTCCGTCATCAAAAACATACTTGAAGTTGCATTTAGCTTCATTCACGCTACTTTGAGGAATGTTGGTTAGAAAATCCTCTCCCTTCGACCATCAAAAACAGTCCCTGCTGAACTCCCTCAACTGATTTTTCCAATTTCAGATGTTACTGATCTGAGAATCTTCTGCCGTCCTTAAATCATCGCCTCGTTCTGAGCTTTTCCACCGTCTAAACACGATCACTACAAACTAAGTAGCTCACTCGCATGGAGTTCACCAGTGGGGTGGGCGGTCACTAAGTACACTGGAAAAATGTACAACCTTAAATATGAAAATAAGTTAAAAAGTGATTGGATTCGTAGTATTTATCTTGATTTTAATACATTTAGACAGTCTTAAAATAAGATTTGCCAACAGAACAAGTACATTTGTTCTTATTTCAAGTGCAGTAGCGTCTTTTTTCTAATTTCAAGATAGAAAATGCTTGTCGTTTTCATAATTTAACTAAAACAAGATATTTTATGCTTGTTCCATTGGCAATCTTACTTCAAAATATACTCAAAACAAGTTAAACACTACTTATTTCAAGCACTAATTAACTTTTTATCTTATTTAAGACCATATTTTTTCCAGTGTACATTTTATGCAGCCAGTAGATGGCGCCTAAACTCAGTAAGAGCCAGGGCAAACAGAACCTGCTACAGATGTTCATTAAAAAAATAAAAAATCTAAAATATGACATGCCAAACATAAGGTACTCAAGAGCATGTTTAAAGGATAATAACAATATAAAAAAAATCCTTTAAAACAAAGCTCAGTTAAAAGTCTAACTTAACCTCCAGTTAGCGTCACATACCGAGAAATATGGTTGAACACTTGACATTTTCAATTTTTTAATGAATCTACTAAAATGTATATGTTCAATTGGCATACACTACATGGATTACATAGACATAATACATTTTATATTGTTATTGTTAAAAGTCTGGGTGCAAAATGTCAGGCTTGTGTGCTGAGAGGTCCTTGAGCAAAACACTGAGGCGGTTGTTGGTTGTTGGCTGCCACTTCTGCCCCTGAGCACTGATTATGAACCTGCTCTGTGATAATGTCATTGTTTCATGACTTCTTTGTTTGGCAGTGTACCATTCTGGAGTTAATCAGGATTTCAAATGCACTCAAGTTGACACGGAGGTTATGGATGTTTCTTTTATTAGATACAGTGACTTAAATGAGTAAAATCTCTATAAATGGTGCAGTGAGGTCCAATAAAACATTGACTTTTCAGCCCCCTACGCCATCTACCAGAAGTGTTTTCTCTCTTTTCACTTTTAGCCTGTTTCTGTCGTTCATCATTGATTTTTTTGTACAATAAATAAAGGCATAGACAACAGGTACATTAGATATTTATTTGACATGACATGACTGCTTTGAATAGGGTTAAATAGTCTTTACAGTATTGCTAAACATTGACAAAAAAAAAAAAAAGGAAATTGGAAACATAATTTAAGAAGAAACCGGGTATATGACTGAAACCAGATATACACATTAATTCTGGGATTAAACCAGAGCATATGAAACAAAAAAGAGACACTCACCACCTTTAAATCCATTCTGATAATTTTCTGATCGTTTTTATCCCAGTTTTATTACTTTTTAGTCACATTTTTGTCAATTTGTAGACACATTTTCGCAGAGCTTTTATTTCTGCATTTCTGTTGCTTTTAGGTGTGTTTTTGCCGGCTTTTAGTTGTGTTTTTGTCACTTTTAGTTGCATTTTTTGTTGCTTTTAGACATGTTTTTGCTTGTTTCAGAACATGTTTTAACAAATCTAAACAACAGGCTTAGCACTTTTATGCGAATAAAACA